>JAQIUQ010005142.1:0-187538 GCA_030378365.1 Hybognathus amarus
TTGTCAAATGTACTTGGTTAGGTTTACATCTATCTTACACAACACCAGTGAGAGTAAAAATGATGCAGAATGAGCGATGTCGCGTTGCTTCACTCAGCGTTCGACTTGCGATTCTCAGTGATTAGATAAAAAAATGTTGAAGGGATGCTCTGCCAGAGTTGATCATACAAGAAAAATAACTGGGTTGATCATGAAACAAGTATATCAGTCAATCATCTGGTTTAAGGTTATACGCAATGCAATGACTATGTTGACAGAAATGGGAGATTGGTTAGACATACAAAGACATTAATAAAAACATTAAACATTAAAAACAATTGCAATTATTCCTCTGGCAAAGCAGCATGCAGTCTTTATTCAATCTCATGACTAACTGTGAATGTACAGGCAAATCGACCTAATTTAGATAATGTTGCACAATTAAAATGAAAAATGACACACATAGTATCATGTAAGCCTAAATTAAGCTGTTTTAAAGATAAACGTTTATTGTAAGATTCAGAATAAGTTTTTATTTCTTTGTCTAAACTGCGTCTGGCCATTATTTTCTCACAGCCACAATGGGAGAACTGGGTGGGATTTAGATTACGTCCACCTGTGAATGCAGACACGATGGCTGGATTGCGTTTACATTACACTGAGATCCGATCACAAAGCGTCCTCGACTACCTCCGAACCTGGACACGCCGATCGGATAACATTCCGAATCAGAAGCGCGTTTACACTTGTCTTTTCAATGTGTATGTGGACAACATCCAATAGGTCGCATATTAATGCCAAGTGTAAGCGCAGCCAGATGTATAGCGCCACCAACTGGCAGCAGAAAGTGTTTCACTTTCAAAATGCTTTGAAATCACACTCTTACTTTTACCCGATTTGCTTCAAACTTCATCTGTATAATGTAAACACACGCCAGATGAAGAGCTGTGAAAGCATTATTCAATATCTAAGATAATGTTGCCATAGCAACGCATCAAACTTTAACATTCCTTTTTTTGATGATTTTGAGTCTCTTAGCGGCTTTTGGGGCCCTTAATGGGTTTGAAAACTCTTGAAACTTTGCACACAGGTCAGATCCCACAGCCATCAGAGCCGGGCTGAAGATGGTACCCGGGTGTGGCAAGGGGGCTGACAGCGCCCCCTGGAACGGGGTCCAAAAACTTGGTCCATAAATCAAACACGCTTGCATGTAATAATATGAAACTCAGTACACATGTTGATCTCATCGTTTCATATATTCATATATTCTCCTCAAGCCGGACAACTTTCTAATTTACACTCATGAGCTAGGACCCACAGAAAGTCAGATATTTTGGTTTGAAAATGTTGAGTGTCTCTCTGAGCCTACACTTCTGTATGGCAAGCCCTTTAACATTTAAAAGCTAAGTTTGACTATTCGTAATTAACATTGTAGATATCAACAACGTCTTTCTAGTCGTAATTACATTTGGATAGTTTGTATTATCATTTAAGATATCTGTAACGTAATTGTGACTAGTCGAAGCGACAGATAGAGTATGGCAAGCCGTTTTAACATTTAATCATTTTAACCTACTAGTCTCTATTTTCATGCTACTAGTACTTATTTTTAGATACTAGTATCTATTCCATTAAGTACTAGTACTTACTAGTACTTATTCATTTGAGATACTAGTACCTATTAGATAAATACTAGTACTTATTCAGTAGACACTAGTACTTATTTAATGGTGACTAGTAACTATTCTTTTGTTACTAGTCACAATTTTTGCATCTGACTTCTATGGTGATCTGTCATTCAGATATCAACTATTCAGTTCTGACTAGTATGTTCAGTATGTATTCCAATATGGAATACATATAGTATGTATTCAAGAAGCAAGGTTTCGTTTTGTACACGTCATACAGAATAACCCTAAAGGCACCAAGGTGGCGGAGGTGCCACCGGCTTTATGTATGTATATATATATATATATATATATATATATATAATATATAGCTGCGAGCAGCGATGGAGGGCGGAGGCCGGCGGTACCGCCATCCCGGTGCCTTTAGGCACCGGGGTTGAGTGCACCCAGCTTGGGCCCACAATCGCTGCTCGCGAAAGGGCGCAGAGCCCTATTGTTTACTTCCGATTATTTATTTTATTTTTTTTTTTTTTTTTTTTTTTTTTTCTTTTTCTCACGACTCTCGGGCACTTTTGGGGCCCTTAACATGCTCGAAAACTCTTGAACTTTGCACACGGGTCAGAACCCGCGGCCATCAGAGCCGGGCTGAAGCTGGTACCCGGGCGTGGCAGGGCGGCTCGTCAGCGCCCCCTGGAATGGGGTCCGAACACCTGGTCCATAACTCAAACACACTTGCATGTAATAATATGAAACTCGGTACACATGTCGATAGCAGAATTTCATCTATACCTCGCGTTCTTGCTTTTACCCCAGCCCAACAGGAAGTCGGCTATTGAGGTTTTTTTGTAAAACACACGCAATGAACTTTTAAATACTCCTCCTAGAGCTCTGATCCAAATTCGACGAAACTCGGTCAGCGTAGAAGTCAAGACATTGAGGATGAAAGTTTGTGTGGGGATTTTTGATATCTCGAACGGTTTGGCCGTGGCGAGGAAACGAAACTATGGCGAGAAGCGTGAAACAGGAAGTGTGTCATAACTTCAGCATACATTAACTGATCTGGATGAAACTTCAGCAGTGCGTTCGCTGTAAGAGGACGATCACATGGATGTGACTATTGTGAGTCAAAGTTATAGCGCCACCAACTGGCAGCAGGAAGTGTGTCACTTTCAAAATGCTTTGAAATCACCCTCTTATTTTTACCCGATTTGCTTCAAACTTCATCTGTATAATGTAAATACACGGCAGATGAATAAAGAAAGTGTGTGGTGCAGATCTCAGTAACCATGGCAACCAGGGATCTCTGCTGCCTGAAGCAGCGTTTGCATTGGCAGTGTGTGTGTGTGTGTGTGTGTATGAATCCTGCTTCCCAGGGTTTAGAGTCAGAGCTGTGTGTGTGTGTGTGTGTGTGATGATCAGTCAGTAACTCTCTCTCTCTCTGTCAGTGTGTCCTGATTGGTTCAGGGCGGGGCTAAACTCACTCCGAGGCGCCTCATTGGTCACGCGGCGTGATGGACAGGCCAGAGACGGCCAGTTGGCTCTGCTGCTGCTGCTGGGTCACATGATCTACGGCGCTGGAGGTTCCTCTGCAGACCGTACGTATCCCACAATTCCTCATTAACAACCAGTGATTCGATTCCAGAGCTTCAGTGTAAGTGTGTGTGTGTGTGTGTGTAGTCTGTGAGATGTGACTGTGTGTGTGTGTGTTTGCGAGTGTGTGTGAATGTGAGTGTGTGTGTTGATGCTGATCAGACCAACGATAACTCTCTCCACACACAGCTTCACTGCAGGAGTGTTCTGTACTCGTTCTCCAGCACACACACATATGAACATTCTTACATCAACACACAGTTACTGGAGGAGAACAATCACTGAAGATCAAGCCTGTTCAAGTTTAGTTCCGTCCAGTTTCAGTGACGGACAGAGAAACACCTGAGACTAAGCTGATAAATGAAACTCTGAAATATGTATTTCTAATCCTTTATAAGACAGAGCTGTTAAAACTAGAACAGTAAACTGAATGGTGCGACTGTCAAAATAGAAGTCCCTCGATCAGCCAATCAGAGAGACTCTCGCGGTGTGATGAATCTGATCTGAGATCTGGTGGTCCTCATGTTCTGACGCTCTCTCCGTCTGTCTGTGATTCTCTAGCTGAACTCCTGGAAGGATGTAAGTTTCTCTCGGTTCGGTTTGCTGTGTGTTGAGCTTCTGCTCGCTGTGGTGTGTGTTCGCTGATGATGATGGTGTATTGCTGCAGTGTGTGCATGCTGTGACTGCATTTACAGCAAGGAAAGAAGCGTTTCAGAGCATGTGATGCAGTAGATTAATGTGTTTCCTATTGTTTTGCATGTCGAGATATCCTGCTGTGTGTGTGTGTGTCGTCTGATTGGTTGTATCTGAGCTAACCCGTGTCATGTGACCCGCAGTGCCGCAGCCGCCCACAATCACCCATCAGTCGCAGAAGGAATGTATCGATGGACCCGCGTGAGAACATCGTCATCCACTGCGAGGCCAAAGGGAAGCCGCACCCCAGGTGAGACACCTGAGTCACACACACTCTGAGACTCCACTTTATGATGGACAGATGTACTTGTGTATCAGATGTGCTGTATAAATGAACTTGCCTTGCTCTGATCGCCCTCAGCTTCTCGTGGACCAGGAACGGGACGCATTTCGACATCGATAAAGATCCCAAAGTCACGATGAAGCCTCATTCAGGAACGCTGGTGATCGACGTCATCGGAGGCGAGAAGGCCGACGCCTACGAGGGCGTGTATCAGTGCACCGCCCACAACCAGCTCGGCTCCGCCCTCTCCAACCACATCACCATCCGCCAGTCCAGTACGTCAGCTCCACCAATCAGATCACTCGCTGCTCTCTCATCTCATCTCTCACGCAGCCTCGTTTAACCCTCTCACTCTCGTTGTTTTGTGTGTCGTAAGACATTTTCAGCGTCATCAGAGATCTGATACTCGGAGGTAAATGGGAATGTTTGGCTGTAATGCATGTGGCGGCCCAATCCTGCAGACTGACCTCATAGTGACCTCATCCGTGTTTTAGATCTCTCTCCCGCATCACGTGTCACCTGTCCGTCACGCTCGCGTTGAGTCATGTGATCACGGCTGCTTCCTCTTCCTGTAGGATCTCCTCTGTGGTCCAAAGAGAGGTTCAGTCCAATCGATTGTGCAGGAGGGACAGTCGCTGGTCCTGCACTGCCGCCCCCGGCGGCCTGCGCGCCATCGTGTTCTGGATGGACAACAGTAAGTGTCCTCAGTAAATCTATTTTCTGATCGCATGTTAATTATTTTAATGCTTTGAGCTCATAATGTTTGATCAAATGGATCATTTAGTGTGATTAAACTCCGCTCCTTCAAGCTCATGCTCATCTGCATACAGAGCCACGCCCACATCCCAACATCCAATCAACAAACGATGCACAGAATCAAGGCGAGGCGGGCAACCTGTCACTCACATGAGATCCACCAATAACAAACCACTATCCAATCGATTCATCATAGACACAATCAAGCCCCGCCCACACTTGTTCTTGTTCCAGAAGCGTTTCTCTCGATATACGACACTATAGAGGAGAAGACTAGCGCAGCTTCTCTCTGACTCTAACCGTGTGTGTGTGCACAGATTTCCAGCGTCTGCCCACAGAGCCGGCGAGTGTCTCAGGGTCTGAACGGAGACCTGTACTTCTCCGAACGTCCTGATGGAGGACTCCAGGAACAACTACATCTGCTACGCCCGAGTTCCACACACGCAGACCATCCAGCAGAAGCAGCCCATCACCGTCCACGTCATCGACCGTGAGTCCAGATGTGTGGGAGGCCGCTTCCCCTGGCCGTTCCCTCAATGAGCACTATTGTAGTTTTGGGTTGGTTTGAGCAGTCAATAAAACCCCCGAACATCCATTCGTCACTTTAATGCACTGTCTGCTCTCCGAGCGAAACAAAGAGCTCTTGAGCCACAAATGCCATCGGCCGCAGCTGTGAGAGTACGGCCAGATGTTTCCTGCGACTGCTTTGCATGTGTTTGATTTGTTTTGTTGTTTTGTTGTGTTTCAGTGGATTCACTCAATGACACAATGGCAGATTATTTCAATGACACTTGATTTGTTTAGTGGTGAGTGATGGCGCCCCCTAGTGACTCTGGTCTAAGCCCACACCCAGTGACCTCTAACCTCCGCTGTACTCCCTCATTCTGGAGCGTCTTCCATTTAAGCCCTGTTTATCCACTAACAGATCTCAGATGTCTTCTGCTTTAGACACAATTGATCCTGTCGTTCCTCATCATCTCTTTCAGAACTCTCTTCATCTTCCTGATGTGTGTTACGTATTCAGGGTTGGGGGTCGTTTGAATTTAACGATTCCGATTCTGCTTATCGATTCCAATTCTTATCGATTCCTAAGTCTGATTTTCAGTTCTCAAATGGGAAATAACGCTACACTAAAATATACATTACAAAATAGTTACAAAAGTCATTCAGTCAAGAACGAGTGAATATATTGTTTGATTAGTGCTATTATAGAGGAATATCAGTGCTGTCACTTTAAGAGCTGGTCCGATACATTGATACACACGCCTCAGCACACACAGTCTCTCGCGCTTGAATGGTTTAAAGTCATATTGAAATGTTTACAAAGGAATCGATAAGAGGAATCATAATTTAAATTTAATAACAAGAATCCGACTCCTGAGCTCAGGTATTCAGATTTTCAGATCCCAACCCTAGTTGACGTGAGTTGTGGTTAAGATGCAGGATCTCACTGAGAGCGTTTTCTCCCGAGATAAGCCGGTGGGCGAGAGGGCGCCGGTGTTCCTGGTTCCCAGCGGCTCGCTCAGCTCTCAGATGGTCCTGCGAGGAGAGGTTCTGGAGCTGGAGTGCATCGCCGGACGGCCTGTGAGTTCAGATTGACCCGCTCTACAGTAACTCTAGTGTGTGTTTGGGTGTGTGACGTCTCTGGTGTTCCCGCTCAGCCCCACTCCTGCGGTCTCCTGGACCAAGCTCAGCGGTGAGTGCCCGCTCACCGAGCCTCACTGATGAACTTCAACAAGACTCTGAGGATCTCGGATGTGTCGGAGGCGGACGCCGGGGAGCATCGCTGCACCGCCGGAACCGGCTCGGCTCAGTTCACCACACCATCAGAGTCTCCGTTAAAGGTGAAGACAGCACACACACACACAGGAGCCCGAGGTATTACTCACTCAAATTATAGGGATAGTTCACCTGATGGATAGATCCACTTTTATGATGGACAGATCCACTTTTATAGACTTCAGAACAGAAATAGCCATTCACTGCCATTATGAAGCTTGGAGAAACATCTCTTGGGTCTGATGTTTGATTGGCTGCTGTGGAGTTTATCAGTAAATCAGTCTGAAGGTTCAGACATTGGTGTGAATGTTGAATCTTGTAGAAGGAGCACTGAACGCTGTTGTCTCTCGGCAGCGGCTCCGTACTGGATCAGCGCTCCCAGGAATCTGGTTCTGGCTCCGCTGGAGGCGGGGCGTCATCACGTGCCGGGCCCGAGGACACCCCAAACCCCACATCCAGTGGTTCATGAACGGCCTACCCATCGAGGGTCAGTTACTGTCGTCCCAGCTGACCCCTGACCCCTGACCTTTGACTGACGTTGTGTTGTTGTTGCTGACAGATGCTCCTAAAGACCCGAGCCGGACGGTGGAGGACGACAGCATCATCTTCTCCGAGGTCCAGACGGGCTCCAGCGCCGTTTACCAGTGTAACGCCTCCAATCAACATGGCTACTTACTGGCCAACGCCTTCGTCAACGTGCTGGGTGAGCCGACACACACACACAAACACACACACACTGACGTCTGTTAGCATTTCGTCACTGGATGTGATGATCATGTGACCTGTGTGTGTTCCAGCGGAGCCGCCCAGAGTTTTGACGGCCCCTGATAGAGTGTATCAGGTGATCGAGAACCAGCCCGCTCTGCTGGAGTGCCTGTCCTTCGGCTCACCCGTCCCGATCGTCACATGGTGAGACTGAACACACACTCCTCATCAGAACACAAACGTGTGTGTGATCTCAGAATGAACACAATGAAGACCTGATCCTGATCACCCTGTCAGGGTTTATTCTGAGATAACAGCACGGCTGGATGTACATTATCCTTTAAACCACAATGCATTATGGGATTGTCCTCTCCGCAGTGCTGCTTTAAATCAGGACCACTATTGCTGTAGTGTGTGTGTGATGTAGTTATGTTCATAAATGTGTGTCGGAGCAGGTTTAAGGACAGCCGCTTCAGCATGCTGGAGGGAGATCCCTACGTGTTCCACAAGACGGGACGCTGGGAGATCCACGTGTCTCAGGCTGCAAACGGCGGGAAGTACACCTGCGTCGCCAGGAACAACCTCGGCATCTCGCGAGAACCACGTCTACCTGGAGGTCAAAGGTCAGATCACTCACCTCAGTGTTCATGCTTCTAAATCGGGGCTCCGTGGAAAAGAAATAAATAAAAATATTTTTAAATAAATGTAGAAAATATATATAAAAAAATATTCAGCAATGATTTAAATACAAAAATATATACAAAATTATATAAATAAATAATTAAAAGAATAGATAAATACAAATGCTAATATATATATATAATAAAAAACATATATATATATATATATATATATATGATTATTATTAATATATACATATATATTTATATAAATATATAAATCATTAAAATAAATAAAACTGAAAGTAAAATAAGTAAGTAAATGAATGAATGAACTGGAATAGAACATTTTTTCCAAATAATATTTTACACATAGATTTTTCCTAGTATAATTTGGTCCGTGGCGTATAAAAGATTGAAAACCCTGCTGTAAATAATTCCATCTAAACTCGAGAAAACATCACTGTATTGAGTGTTTTAGTGCATGTTCAAATGAACAGACATGGATATTGGTCTTGACGGCTCTGGTTATCCCATCATGCATCATGTTTTAGGCTCCAGGCTTCAGTTAATTGGCTCTCTGAAGAGCATTAGGAAAGCATTCAGACCTGACGAGAGCCGGGAGAAACACTGGGATCTGCAAGCTGGCAGTTTCTTATTCCAGAGATCAGCATGTCTGGAGGAAGCAATTAGTGTTACAAATGATCTTTCCCAGCCGCCTAGCAACACCCCCGAATATCCTGACCACCTCATAGTAACGCCTTGGTAACTGTGAAGCACACAGCAGCTTCTGTGTGTGTGTGTGTGTGTGAGAGAGAGCATGTTTCTGATGGTCAGCATCTCCTCCAGAGCCGACACGGATCCTCAGGCCTCCGGAGTACAGGGTGGTCCAGACCAACCGGGACGTTCTGTTCGAGTGTAAAGTGAAGCACGACCCGTCTCTCATTCCCAGCACCAGCTGGCTCAAAGATGGAGGAGAGCTGCCCGAAGACGACAGGTGTGTGTGAGACTCTTCCTCATTCACTGCAGCAGATCCGTCTCAAGGTTTCAAATTTGGGTCTGATCAGATATTTTCAAGGTCAAACTGAACACTAATGGATTCTGCAGCTCATTTCATTATATTACATCCTGTGAAAAGGGGCATAATCGGTCACCTTTAACAGTGAGTTGTGTGTGTGATGATCACAGGTTTCGACCGCAGCTGGACAGTCTGACCATCACAGGCGTGACGGAGAGCGACGCAGGAACGTACACGTGTGTCACACACACCTCTCTGGACCAGGACTCGGCCAGCGCTCAGCTCACGGTGGTCGGTGAGTGTCCTGATGTTCTCAACTCACATTTATTTCTACAGCGCTTTTTACAATACAGAGCGTTTCAAAGCAGCACGTTTGTTTCTAGAAGAAAATATCATCACAGTCCAGCTGAAGTTCAGTGATTTTCTGTTGTAAAAAAGTTTTTTATTTAGTTTATTTACGGTATACACTGAACAAAATTATAAACATAACACTTTTGTTTTGCCCTCACTTTCATGAGCTGAACTCAAAGTCTTCTTCTATGTACACAAAAGATCTATTTCTCTCAAATATTGTTCATGAATCTGTCTAAATCTGTGTTAGTGAGCACTTCTCCTTTGCCGAGATGATCCGTCCTCCTCACAGGTGTGGCCTATCTCAGATTTTTGAGTTCAGCTCATGAAACTGGGGAAAAACTAGTGTTGTGTTTATCATTTGATCAGTAAATATATATATATATATATATATATAGCCACTCTGGAGAAAACCATGATGTCATCGTCAGCTCAGATCAGTTCTCATATAATGGTGTCAATGCAGAGAGATCAATAATATTGTTGAATATTAAGCAAGACAAAACCCAAAGTCGACAGTGAAGGATCCAGATCTCCATCAGAGACAGAATGGAGAAATTAACCAGACTCAGTCTCAGTTCTCCTCTGGCCAACGAACCAACAGTGTGTGATTATGATTCAGGCATCAGAAATCAGATTAGGATCAGAACATTAAGAATATTATTATCTATAATCCCCGTCCCTCTCCGGACGGATTCGTGTGACGCTTCCCTGCAGAAACCCGGGATTATAGTGACAGAAGGAAAACCAACTAATGTGAGTAATGTTCGTGTGACTGTAAACTAACACACTTCTTCCTCACTCCCTGACCCCGTCCACTCAGAGGCTCCGCCCACTCCTGCGCCGATCTACGGTAAACACACCGTGCCGCATCGCATCCCATAATGCCCCAGGGTGTGTGTGTGGAATGGAGCATGCTGGATCATACATTTATCTGTGATATGATTTCGTGTATTTTCAGATGAATCTTGTGTTCGCTGGTTTCTGAACTGACTCTGGTTCAGGTGTGCATGTGTCGTCACGTGATTCGCATCTGATCATCTGGTCTCATGTAGTATGTTTTCATTGGATGGTGTGTGTTATGATGAACTGAAGATCTGTCTGTGTTTAACTCCTTAGGGCAGCCGGACGCCCCACTGATCTGGAGCTGACTGATCCCGGAGCGAGAAGTGTTCAGCTCACCTGGACACCTGGAGACGAGCACAACAGCGCCATCAAGAGTACGACACACACACACACACACCTGGAGACGAGCACAACAGCGCCATCAAGAGTACGACACACACACACACACACCTGGAGACGAGCACAACAGCGCCATCAGGAGTCGACACACACACACACACACACCTGGAGACGAGCACAACAGCGCCATCAGAGAGTCACGACACACACACACACACACACACACCTGGAGACGAGCACAACAGCGCCATCAAGAGTACGACACACACACACACACACACTCACACACCTGGAGACGAGCACAACAGCGCCATCGAAGAGTACGACACACACACACACACACACACTCACACACCTGGAGACGAGCACAACAGCGCCATCAAGAGTACGACACACACACACACTCACACACAAACACACACACACCCGGGCACTTAAATCAAAGTATCACGCCTGAGTGAAGTGTGTGTGATGGATCTCTGTTGTGTGTGTGTGTCAGAGTTTCTGATCCAGTACGAGGACGGTCTTCATCAGAGTGGTGTGTGGCACAATCTCACGGAGGTTCCCGGGACGGAAGACCACGGCTCACCTCAAGCTCTCCCCGTACGTGCACTACAGCTTCAGAGTGCTAGCGCTCAACGGAGTGGGCTACAGCCGGCCCAGCATGCCCTCGCGCCAATACAGGACCAACCCCGCAGGTACACACACACACACACACACAGCGGCTACAGCCGGCCCAGCGTGCCCTCGCGCCAGTACAGGACCAACCCCGCAGGTGTACACACACACACACACATGATCACATGATTCAGCGCCTCTAATGCATCTCTCTGCAGCTCCAGACGAGAACCCCAGTGAGGTCAAAGGTCACGGCACGGAACACAATAACCTGGTCATCACGTGGAAGGTGAGATGCTGATCTTTAATACACACACACACACACACACACACAAAGATCATGTTCATACAGTGTGATGTTTTTAGTCTCACACACACATTATTTATATAAAACTGTTATTTTACCTCATGATGTCCACTAGAGCCCAGGACATCCACAGTAAACCACAGGATAAACTAATTACATTTTAGGAATAAAGTCTAATTTATTTAAATAATGAAACCTTTACAATCAAACAACAATTTATTACAAGTTTAACTAATTTAAATTTTTTCCCAAATTGTAATGTTTTTTTTCTAGATTACATTTGAATGGTTTTATTACATTGGAATTCATAACACATTAACAATTTAATAATTATCAAAAGTGTGTATTATTAATTACAATAACAGTAATGTATTAATAGTCTAACAAAAAAAAAACTTTTTTTTCTGGAATGCGTTTTAGTGGTTTAATTTAATTTGATGATATATTTAGAATCACATCTAATCAATTGAATTCATAAAAGGAAAGGAGGTATATAATTTATAAACATTTTAAAATAATAAGGCCCTATAAAATCTGTTTTATGTTTTTCTAAAAAGTATAATTTTTAATGATCAATTTAAATTTTAGAAATCAAAATCATGTCAAATGAATTGAAATCATCAAACTAATACAATTGAACAAAAATGTATTAAAATGTATTAACAAAAAAATAAACATTTTCAGCGTTCTGATAATATATTCAAATACAAATTAACTGTATTATATTTGATCCCAAATTCCATTTTATATTATATTATATATTTTTTTTATTATTTTAATTATTACTTGTCTAATTATTTGAAATCTTAAAACATATATAGTGTAACAACAAAAATAAAATTATGAAATCAGTTTATTTCATTTTATTTGTTCCAAATTCCATTTTTTTCTTTTTTTTAATGTGATTTAATATCGTGCTTGAGTTTGTGTAGTAAAGAGAATAGAGATTTTCTGGATTATTCATATGAACCTTGCCAAATGGCATGAGCTTGTATGTTGTGCTGTATAGCCATGAGTGTGTGTGTGTGTGTGGTCCGCAGCCGCTGACGGGGCTTCAGGCGAACGGCCCCGGCCTGCAGTATACGGTCCTGTGGCGTCAGCACGGCGTGGAGAAGGACTGGACCTCCGTCAGCTGTGGCCAACGTCTCCAAGTTCGTGGTGTCGGGGACGCCCACGTTTGTGCCGTACCGAGGTGATGGTGCGGGCGCAGAACGCCTACGGGCCCGGCCCCCGACCCGTCGCTGTGATCGGCCACTCCGGAGAGGACTGTGAGTCTCGCACCTTTAGCATTAGCGCTCGACTAGCGTAGCGCCGCTAACCCCCAGATTGATGTGTGCAGTTCCCTCGGCGGCCCCGGGGCTGGTGCAGGTGGTGGTGCTGAACAGCACGCTGGCGGAGGTGCACTGGGAACACGTTCCTCTGCGGGCCGTGCGCGGGCGACTGCAGGGCTATAAGGTACGCGCTCAGAGTCACGTCAACATGAACACGCTGGTATTATATAATTGTGGAGTTAAATTTAACAGCTGACAGATATTCAACATAACTCATGTGTGAGAGTCCAACAGAAGGACGGACGAAACCAGTCGAATATCCACTGATCTGCTCATATTTGACCATTTTCTAAACTATAGCGAATAAACTTGAGATAATGTGAGAAATGTTGAAGCTGTCTGAATAAATTTCCGTTTTGTAGGGGTGTAACGATTCCCTCGTGTCACGATTCGGATACATATCAAGATACTGAACTCACAATATGATATTATTGTGATATTCCCAGACATATGATTTATGCTAAATTTGCTGTTACGTGTGTAAACTCTGTTGTCGGTGTGCAGGTTCATTACCGGCGCGAGCGGAGTTTACACCAACACAACTCTCACCACGGCGAGCAGAGGAGCGAGAGCTTCGGGCCCAACAGAACCCGCGGGAAGCTCCCGGACCTGCACCCGTTCAGCGTCTACAGTCTGCACGTGACGGCGTTCAACAGCCGCGGGGAAGGACCCGCTAGCGCCGTGCAGCGCTTCGAGACGCCAGAGGGCGGTGAGAGCATCTGAACAAGCCTCTTTATCCACTCACACATTCAGCTGCACTCACACTACCAGATGACTGCAGTCTGGAGACTTGTTTCACACACTGAAAAAAAATATAAAAAATGACTTTTTATTTCTCACAATTGTGAGTTTTTTTCTTGCAATTTTTTATTTTTCACATTCATGACTTTATTTCTCATATTTCTGACTTTTTAATTGTGACTTTTTAATCTCTCAGTTTTAACTGTTTCTTGCAACTGTAAGTTTATATCTCACAGTTCTGACTTTTTTCTACAAATTGTATTGTTTTTATCTTGCAATTATTTTTTTCGCACTCACAACTTTATTTAAAACTGGCTTTTTCTAGCAATTGCGAATTTTTATCTTTAAATTTTTACTTTTTCTTGCTACAAAATTTTTATCTCGCAATTCTGACTCTTCTCTCGCAATTGCAATTTTTATCTTTAAATTTTTACTTTTTCTTGCTACAAAATTTTTATCTGGCAATTCTAGCTTTTTCTCGCAATCTTAAAGTTTATTTCTCACAGTTCTGACTTTTCTCGCAATTGCAATTTTTATCTTGCTATTCTGACTTTTTTCCTCCAGAGCCTTTACAGCTGAAATTGAACTCGTTTCATTAATGATGAACTCTACACAGTTGAACTGAATCAACACTGATCTGAATAATGCCTCTGATCTTCTGTAGAGCTGCTTCACTCCTGAATCTAAAAGTTTGCATCATTGATTGTGTTATTTTCAGTTTATCTCTGTGAACTGCTATGAAACGATCTGTACTGTATAAAGCGCTGTAGAAATAAAGCTGACTTGACTTGAAGCTCAGATTTTGTGGTCTGTATGGTTCCAGTTCCCGGCGTGCCGTCGTTCTTCCGCGTGTCGGCTTCGGACATGGACTCTCTGACGCTGGAGTGGGCTCCGCCTCGCGAGAGGAACGGCCGTCTGACCGGATACACCCTCAGATATCAGACGGGTGAGAGAACCTCTCCTCACCTCAGATCTAAATCTACAGCAGCTTATGATTGGCTGAAATAACGTGACCCGCCCTTTCCGCTCTCGCTCCGCCTCCAGTCAATAGCAGCCATGACTTGGGTCTGCTGGATGAGATGGATCTGCTGTCCAATCAAAGCAGTGTAACGCTGCACAACCTCCATCACAGCACGCGCTACAAGTTCTATTTCAGTGCCAAAACACAGCAGGGATCCGGTCCAGCGCTCACCGAGGAGGCCGTCACCATCCTCCACAGAGGTACGTCCACTAGACAGGGCACACTAGTGTCTCACCATCCTCCACAGAGGTATGTCCACTGAGACAGGGCACACTAGTGTCTCACCATCCTCCACAGAGGTATGTCCACTAGACAGGGCACACTAGTGTCTCACTGCCCGTTCTGTGGGTTTTCTGTTTAATTCACGACAGAGAAAGTGTGCTTTAGTTAAAGTGTAAGTATGCATGTAAGAGGTTTGAGTGCACTTTAAAGTCCAGGTTCCAGTCAGTAAAAGACTTTCTATTCGAATCAGTTTCATCACTGAAAATAGGTTTAAACTCTTAATTAGCTCTCGGAGATTTCTGCATTTAACCTTCACTTGTACAGTCTGACAGAATCCTGTGTGTGTTTTCCTTCTGATCTTTTAATCTTTCCTTTTTATAAATGTCCTTCTTCTCTTTCCTCCTGACCCTCGCTGCTGTGACCTCTGACCTGCTGGAGTGTCTTGATGCTGTGTGAGTGTGTGAGAGAGAGTGTGTGTGTTTTCCAGGAGCTCGGGCACCCTCCCCCCACCCCCCACACGGGTACAGTCGCTGTAGTGACATCATCACTAGCCCCGCCCCTAACACGCTAATGTCATGTCATGTCCCGCCCTCACTCTACTCACTCAGTAAACAGCGGCTCTTGCGTCAGTCGTTCAGTCGCTCCTCGCGGATCCGGAGCTGACGCTTGTGTCTCTCTCTCTCAGCGCCGCCCATCGTTCCTGCGTTCGGGAACGTCGAGCTCGTCCGTGAACCAGGACGGAGCGCTGATCAGTTGGGAATACTGGGGTCCTGAGAAACACCTTTATGTTGAATATATTATAGACAACAGTAAGACTCCTGCATGCGTGTGCCGTGATTTCTGATGATCAAACACATGAACACATAGAGTAGAGCTCATGTAGTCACTAACAGAGCTGACCCACGGGATACACTGCAAAACATGATCCTGCTCCTGAACCAGGACACGCCCACTGGAGATGCACAAGGACTGAAGATGTCCTGTTTGAATAGTTCGATCTTCAGTGATTGTCCTCCTCCAGTAACTCTGTCTTGATGTAAGACTGCTCAGATGTGTGTGTGCTGCATCATGTTTTGCAGTGGAGGCTCACGACGGTCGAAGTTGTTCAGTAGTTTAACAGTATAGGAGTCAGAAGGTGTAGAGATCTGAACGGAGTGTGTGCTGGAAACCCTCAGGTGATGAAGACTGGCACACAGAGAAGGTCAACGGCTCTCAGTTCCACGTGCTAAAGGGTTTGAAGGAGGGTTTGTCCTACAAGGTGCGCGTGGTGGCCGGAGGTCGGGAGGACGAGCGCTCGCTCCGGCGCTCTGAGGAGCTGTTGGTCACGCTCCCAGGTGAGGCTTCCTCTCAGCCTCGAGGCCTTGTGGGATACGTGCTCGCTGTGATGCATGCTGGGAGATGTGTTGATGAGCGTCTGCATGAGTCCGTCTGCGCTCATGGGTCTTGATCCGCTGATCAGCATGACTGTATCCTGCACTAAATGATGCTCTGCCTCAGTGTCTCTGTCTTGTTTTTCAGTACAAATATTCTTAAAGGGGACATATCATGATAATCTGCCTTTTCCCGTGTGTAAGTGCTGTAATCCGGTGCTTCTACCAACCAGAAAACGTGAACAGTGAAAAACCTAGAAACGGTGTTCTGGTGAGCCTTTCAGAAGCCGATCGGATTTGGCTCCCCTTCTGACGTATGTAGAGGATCTTATTATAATATTAGCGGCCCTTAATCTGTTCGTTTATAATATTAGCAGCCCTTAATCTGCACGTTTATAATATTAGCAGCCCTTAATCTGTTCGTTTATAATATTAGCGGCCCTTAATCTGCACGTTTATAATATTAGCAGCCCTTAATCTGTTCGTTTATAATATTAGCGGCCCTTAATCTGCACGTTTATAATATTAGCAGCCCTTAATCTGCACGTTTATAATATTAGCAGCCCTTAATCTGTTCGTTTATAATATTAGCAGCCCTTAATCTGCACGTTTATAATATTAGCAGCCCTTAATCTGTTCGTTTATAATATTAGCAGCCCTTAATCTGCACGTTTATAATATTAGCAGCCCTTAATCTGCACGTTTATAATATTAGCAGCCCTTAATCTGTTTGTTTATAATATTAGCGGCCCTTAATATGTTCGTTCATAATATTAGCGGCCCTTAATATGTTCCGTTTATAATATCAGCGGCCTTTAATATGTTCGTTTATAATATTAGCGGCCCTTAATCTGTTCGTTTATAATATTTAGCGGCCCTTAATCTGTTCGTTTATAATATTAGCAGCCCTTAATCTGCACGTTTATAATATTAGCAGCCCTTAATCTGTTCGTTTATAATATTAGCGGCCCTTAATATGTTCGTTCATAATATTAGCGGCCCTTAATATGTTTGTTTATAATATTAGCGGCCCTTAATCTGTTCGTTTATAATATTAGCAGCCCTTAATCTGCACGTTTATAATATTCAGCAGCCCTTAATCTGTTCGTTTATAATATTAGCAGCCCTTAATCTGCACGTTTATAATATTAGCAGCCCTTAATCTGCACGTTTATAATATTAGCGGCCCTTAATATGTTTGTTTATAATATTAGCGGCCCTTAATCTGCACGTTTATAATATTAGCGGCCCTTAATATGTTTGTTTATAATATTAGCGGCCCTTAATGCTGCACGTTTATAATATTTGCGGCCTTTAATCTGCACGTTTACACACACCAGGCGAGCGACGGCAGAGCCCAGTTGTAACGCACTAGAGAAGATCCAGCTGAGCCTGAAACTGTTCTGTGGTCAGCACAGACGACACTATTGAGCAGAACATGTGACCGCTGTCTTATAAACACTGTCTCAGGAACTGTGGACACTTGTGGAAGAGTTCAACATGATGACGAGATGATCAGAGGAACTCCGCTAACATTCAGAAACGTGTAGAAGTGAAGCTCTCGCTGAGTCTCTCCGTAAGGCGGAGCTAAAGCTGCTGTTACTCCTGATCCTGGATCAGTCAGATCCGCCTGTGTTGTTATTGCCGGAGTCTCTGAAGCTCGTGTGAAGGCCCCGCCCTCTTCTGAACGGAGGCGGAGCTAAAGCTCATTTGCATTTAAAGCGACACACACAAACTGCGTTTTTTTTTCTCAAACTCAAAAAGGGACAAACTTGATGAGTTATAATTAATGATCTGATATTTTGAGCTGAAATTTCACACATATTCTGGGGTCACCTTATATTTATATTATATCTTGTGGAAAGGGGCGTAATATGTCACCTTTAAAATCGAGGTACATGTACTGGAGAAACAGACTGAAGATATTAAGAGTGTTTGAGTGTGTTTGAGCGTTCGTCCCTCGTGTGTTGGTGATCCTCCGTGACTCATCCTCCTCTTCCTCCTCTTCTTCAGCGATGGTGAGTCCGCAGGTGGACATCGCCACTCAGGGCTGGTTCATCGGGCTGATGTCGGCCATCGCTCTGCTCATCCTCATCCTCCTCATCGTCTGCTTCATCAAGAGGAACAAGGGCGGGAAATATCCAGGTGAGCCTTGTGTTGACATGTACATTTAATCCTTTAGTTTAGCAGACATCTATGTTACACAGCGCCAATTAACGTTTCATTTGGTTCAAGTAGCGAAAGTGTTTTTTATGGTCTTAGTATTAAAGGATTCGGTCATTTCAGAATTAAAATCTCCCGATAGTTTACTCTCCTCAACGTCATCCAAGATGTTCAAGTGTTTCTTTAGTCGAAAAAACATTTTCGTTAAGAAATAGTTTTGAGGAACACACTCCAATGGGGTCCAACGGGTCGAAGGTCAGACGTGAGTTTCAGTGCAGCTGTCTCGACACAATCCAAGAGTCTGATCTAGACAAACCAGTGACATTTACAACAAAATGCACATTTATATACTTATATATATATATATATCAGCACATGTGTGTGTGTGTGTGTGTGAGACTCTGATCTCTGATGTTTGTCTCAGTTAAAGAGAAGGAAGACGCTCACGGAGACCCGGAGGTCCAGCCCATGAAGGAGGACGATATAATGTTTGGAGAGTACAGGTGAGAGAGCGCTGACCCCTGACCCCTGACCTCTGACCCCTCAGGAGACCACATCTGCGCAGGCAGCACTTCTCCTTGACTCTGGGATTCTGCCTCTTCATCTTCATCTGATGCGGGTTCTGAGGACTTGATCAGCTTTGATGAACTGGTGTTTCCTGCATCCGATTATATTCAGACGATCTTAGTTTAGTCACACATCTCCTGAACATTACAGTCTCCTCCTGCTTTATTGTGCACGCGAGACGGACCCACGCACTTTACTCCTGTACAGCAATATTCTTTTATATCATTAAACGATTTCCTTGATTTTTTGAGATGATTGCAGATGTTGATCTTTGCTCGACGCGTCACGTGATGTGAATATGACTGACATGCTAGCTTTTGTTCCAGAGCACAAACCCACGTCTATATCTCCACATGTAGAAGCAGAACATGAGTGTGTAGTAGATGATCATTCAGACTTTACTCTGTGTGTCGAGCTTTTGTCCCGTAGTGTGCGCTAGATGCACACACACACTCCTCGCTGATCTCAGTGTGTGATGTTGACGTCACACACACTGAATCCGGGCGGAAGGTAAGCGGGAATCTGCATGCGGATCCACTGGGAGAAACACAGTCATTCCAGGATCACACTTCTCTTGAAGCGCAGACTGAGTCAGCCGAGCCCAGAGTAACTGATCACATTAAGAGCTTGTAATTCGATCACAGTTTCCAAAGCTTATGATCGATTACTGTTCCTTTTATTGATCACATATTATTCACACAGTAGATTACTCCCTGAATCTTGTTTTTGTTTTTAACTGTGCATTTAGCTTTTAAAAAATATATATTTTGTGGGCAAACAAAAGTGATATATATTTTAGTAACTGTTTAACAAAAACTTGTGAAAAAACACTTACTAATATATATATTTTATTTTTATTTTTTACCTGCAAAAAGTCTTTTAATGGAAGCTTGTTTCCGACACAGAATAAAACATTTTAAAAGATGATTGCGACGTTTTATCTCACAATTGAGAGTTTATATCTCGTAGTTTTGAGAAAAAAGTCAGAATTGGGAGATATAAGTCAAAATGACCTTTTTTTATTTTCCGTTTTTGGTGGAAAACAAGTTTCCATACTTTTTAGTTTGTTTTTAAAAAAATAAAAACATAAATTAAAAAATATAAACACTTACTAAAAATATATTTTGCAGGTAAACAAAAAAGGAATATTTTTTACTAAATGTTTTTTCTTTTTAAGTGAATTTTTTTTTAAATATTTTATTTTTTTATTTTATGATTATGATTTGAATATGATTTTCATATGATTATGAAAATCATTTTTATGATTTAATTGAGTATAAGCTTTTCATGATCTCTTATGTATTGTGATGTTTAATGCACTTAAAGTTGTAATGTAATTTCTGTTTGTTTATAATCTGTGATAGACGAGTAATCAGAAAGTAGTCAGATTACATTAGCTGAGATGTGGAATAGATGACATTAGTGATGTTCATCAGGAGTCAGTCTGAGTCAGTGATCCAGCAGAACAGGAGATTCAGGGGAAGTGTGTCCACATGTCCAAAGGTCGTCGTGTGTGTGTGTGTGTGTGTGTGTGTGAGCGTCTGCATGTAACGGGTCGGGTCTGCTGAGATCACTCTTCATCTTCACGCTTGGATGCTTCATCATCAGATGGTTGATCATAATGATTTAAAGCTTTAACACCTGCTTTGAGTTTCACGTCACATGTCTGAATGTGCATGTGTGTTTCATGTTCGGCCTCGAGTTCACTGACATCATGATGTTCTTCCTCAGTGTTTCTGTCTCGTTTTCCAGCACAAACATCTGAACATCTGTAACCCTCATCCTTCCCTCGCAGGTCACGATGACCCCAAGAACTCTAGTTATACTTTTTTTTTTTTTGGCCAAAAAGTAGATTTTATTTAATTTTGATTATATTTTTTATGCATTTTTTACCTTTAAATTACTAGATTTGATCAATAAATAAAGTGTAATTTAAGCCCATTCCCATTATATTTCATGACTCTAGATGGGCTTATAGCTTATAGTAGATATTATAATTTTTTAGTCAAGTTTTAGCAAATTTTTACATTTAATTTTGAGCATTTTTAGGTTTTTCTGTGTACTAAATCACTCCTCGCATTCCACTCATTCCTAACGGGGTGAGATTGAACCGAGAGGGAAGGATTGTTACTTTTCAAAATTTCAACCACAAAATCTCGAATCCATACAATTTTTTTAATGTTTGTATTTGTGGTTCAAGTGCCCCTCTGACGAACTCTTCAGTTTGGGGTCATAAGGATGAGGGTTGTGATGTGATGTTTGGAGCGCGTGATGTGTGCAACGCTTGCCTCTTGGTTCACCTGTGGTTTCTCTCGCAGTGAGGAGGACCGTAAGCCGCTCAGAGTTAGCCGGACGCCTCCAGCGGGACGGTCCCGCGCGACGGCAGCGAGGACAGTTTCAGTGGAGTACGCCGACTCCGGGGACACGCAGTTCAACGAGGACGGCTCCTTCATTCGGTCAGTACAGCGGCAGGTCAGCGCCCCCGTCTCCGGTCATCAACTCGCTGGTGTAGGACTGACCCCACAGTAACACACACTCGCTCTGCAACACACTACTGGACGGATCAAAATAAAGGGAAGCTTTCTGAGCCTCGTTAGCAGATCTTGGTTTGTTATGTGCAAACGTGCTGAAATACTATTTAAGCTTCTTCTTCTTCTCAGAGTAAATTTAACTGTAAACAGACGATCAAACCACAAAAAATCCCACAGACGTACACTGAGGGGCTCAAACCTTTTACACACTAACTCCCACTGAGTATCTATCACTAGCAAAGCCTGGTAACTAGCTTAAGACATGCTAGCATGCTGAATCATGTTAACAAGCATGCTCATTCATAATAGCACTGTGCTAATTCATGTTAGCCGCATGCTAAATCATGTTAAAACATTTTAGTAACCTGTTAAATCATGCTCGCAATGTTAATTTGCATTAGCAATGTGTCAAAACATGTTAGCAAACATGCTAAATCATGATAGCATTGGGCTAATTAATGCTCGCAACATGTTAAATCATGTTAACAATGTGTTAATTTACGTTTGCAATGTGTCAAAACATGTTAGCAACATACTCATTCATGCTAGCAATTTAATAAAACATGATAGCAAAATGTAAAATAATGTTCAACACATGTTAACAACATGCTAAGAAGCTTATAATACCTTCAGACTTTCAGACAAGGCTTTGTCAAACTAACGTAAAACTTTGTCCCGAAGACTTTTACTTTATATTTTTAAGCACAAACTCTCTTTGTTTTGATGATTTTTCAGGAAGTAAGTCTTAATATCTTCAGTGATTGTTCTTCTCCAGTAAATGTCTCTTGATTTAAGAAAGTTTAGATATTTGTGCTGGAGAGCGAGACAGAAACACTGAGGACGATCTTTGCACAGAATACTGTACAGTTTAATCAATAATGAAAATGTAAAGTTTGTCAGAATTCATAACATTTTTCCCCAAGATTGAGTTAAACGCGGAGTGACCCTCACGGATGAGGTCATGTGACGCTGCAGTGTCGCGAACACAGCCGATATTCTGATATTACACCACAGTGACACCTCCGCATCATCACGTCACATGACCCGCACCCTGACCTGCATGTGAACCTGTGCAGTTCCCATAGCAACCCTGTGAGGATGAGGATGGTGATGCTTCATCTACCTGAATGCATTCACACGCCACATATGAGGTCATGAGGTCATCAGAGCTCTTTAATATTAACATGTGCGACTACAGTTCATCTCTATAGGGTCAAGTTCACAACAGAATATCTGGCCTATATTTCATCCCACAATCAATGGAAATTAACTTAAACTATATTTTAGATAAAGAAAATAAAGCCTTTTTTCTTTGCATTGCCTTCGATTGCATGCAAGGTTATTTTGACGATTAAATACCCAAATTCACATTGGTAGAATTAGAAGAGATTTCATCCTTGTTACGCCGATGGACAAAATATACTTCATTTTCTTGATGCATAAAATATTCTTTAAAATATCTGATTTTTCTTTTTCATGTAATTCACTCTAATTCTATTTTGCCTTGATCAGTTTTGTAGGTCAGCTCATTGAAATGAACTGTGTGTATGAAAGATGTTTTTATGCTTTTTTCATAACTTGCATCAAGTTTGAATTTGAAATGTTAAATGTTGTTTTGTAAAAAATATTTTGTTACTGTAAATATCAGGAGAGTTTGTTTGGCTTGAGGACTGAAGTGTGTGTGTGTGTGTGTGTGTGTCTGCTGTGGTTTACTTTTTTCAGTGTTTTATTCAGTATTTATCTCATGTTTTATAATGTACCACAGCTCTTGGTTTGTAAAGGGATTTTGTACTGTAATGATTAATCTGTCAGAGATTTACTAACCACATGTTTCATAATATTTCAGCCTCTACAAGTATCATATGCAGAATAATATGGAATGAATAAATGTATAGCATTATACATCTCTTCTGTTTGAGTCATTTCTTGTCTCTTACTCCATCTGTGGAGTAACTCGATCAGTATGGCGTACCACAAGCTCAGTACTAGGACCGCTGCTGTTCACTCTGTACACACACACACACACACACTGCACATGCTACCCTTAGTGAATATCATTCAGGAAGAATGGCTTTAGTTTTCACTGTTATGCTGATGATACTCAGCTCTATATTTCTTCACGCCGGGAAAACTTACGCATTGACAAATACGGAGCAGTTCACGCGTCATCAAGGCTAGATTACTGTAATGCTCTACTTGGGTGGGTGCCCTGCACGCTTAATAAACAAACTTCAGATTGTCCAAAACGCAGCCGCTCCAGTTCTGACCCAGAACCAGGAAGTATGACCATATTAGCCCGGTTCTGTCAACCCTGCACACTGCAAAAAATATGTTCTAACGAGAATAAATATCTGCCAATGCCAAAATCATCTTCTTCTCTTTGAATTATTATTTTTTCTGACTGCATTGGCAGATATTTGTTCTTGTTTTAATCATAAACTCACTTGATTTTAATAACGGAAACAAAACTTAATATTTCTTCAGTCATTGTTCTTCTCCAGTAAATGTGTCTTGATTTAAGAATGTCCAGATATTTGTGCTGGAGATCGAGACACAAACACTGAATAACATGTTGTTTTGCAGTGAGATGCTCTGGGTTATTTTGAGATTTTGGGAGCAACAAAAGATTCTGGTGAATTCTGGATCTGAAGCGGAAAGATCATCACCAACAACAGTGAGTATCAGTGTGTAGAAGACCAGAGTGCTTATTTTAGGCATTGCCATTTCAGTGCTGGAAGAGAGAAAGAGAGAGCCATCTGTCGAGATGTGTGTGTCACAGTGCTCTCTCTCTCTTTCCTACACACACACATTTAGCCGTCTGTTATTCAAACACTAGCTGCTTGATGCAGTTCTTGATCATTCTCAGTATCAACAGATGAAATTAAACTGAAGCATCTCGACCAGCTCTATACGATCTGATGATGATGATGATGATGATGATGAGGATCATCTGCTGTATGACAAGGATTTGTTTTCACAACTAGGAGTTTCCAGAGATTTATAAAAGTCACTAAAATAATTATAATTGAAAGAATTACATGTCAGGATTGCAGACGGTCTTCGGGGTCCTCTTTTTTAGCGATTAATTTGCATGATTTTCCAGTCATTTGACATTTACTGGATTCACTCTTAAAAAATAAATGTTCTTTAAGAAACTAGAAATTAGTCTTCTATGACATCAATGTATAAATAGGGTTGATCATAAAAAAATGATGTTTTCAAATTGTAATTGAAATTGTTACATTTATGGAAAATATACTTTTAAAATGACGTTTCTTCTGGTTCTTCGAAGACAGAAAAAGCAGTTGATGAGATGTTAAATTTAACATTAGAAATATCTTGAATTTCAGTTATCTTAGCTTCTTTCAAACTTGTTTGTCTTATTTAGTATTATTTTAAGAGGTTTGATCAGATGAGTTGTATCAGTAGAGATGTGTGTGTAATTCTCAGTTCTCCTGGTTTTTGTCTCCCTCTAGTGTTCGCTGAGGAGACTCGCAGAGAGCTCTAACACCAGTTCATCTTCACAGGTTTGGGCTCACTTGATTTTCTCCAGATGAGATTTTGAAGCTGTTTTAGAAACTCATTCTCACTTGTAATCAGTGTCAGTCGTCTTTATTAAAGCCACAGTTACATTCTGTCATCCTTTACTCTCCATCACGCCCAGTAGCGGTTCTAGGCACGGGCGAAACCGGGCAGTCGCCCGGGGCGGCATTTCTTCATGTCACGTAGGGGCAGCACGATAGAGCAGATACAAAAAAAATCCTCTGTGCCGCGAAGATTTTCTATTTTTTATAATTTCGATTCAATTATTGGCAATATGGCGCTCTGCTTGCTGAGAAGGTGCCGTGCGCAGAAGCGATGTCAAGGCGATCTCCTGATTAGTTCACGTATTCGCGTCTTTTGCGCGCTCGAAGGTCCATTATTTCAAATCCTCTGTTTCAAATATGCACACGGGAAGCACGCTCATAAACTTTTCAGTATGGGAAGTTGCACGTGCACCCAAACACTTGGGTGTTTTTTCTCTTCTCCAGTAAATCGAAGGGTCTCGCCCTGGGTGTAATTCAAAGTAGACCTGCTATCCGGGATGCTGAGATGATGAAACTGATCAGGAAGATTATTGATAAAGCAATCTTTAGTGGCAAAAGAACACAACCTTGTTGTCTAACCGATGTTCTATGAATATGCAAATGAGCCCCGCCTCCACTCACTCACTCACTCACTAACTCAGAGATCCACTGGTTGACGATCACACGTTGATCTGATTGGTTACAAGATCGTTTGTGACGTCAGAAACACCAGCGGTTTCACAGTTTTAAGGAGGAAATACTCAGCAATGCTGTCGACTAATGAACTTACACATGGTGTGTGCTAACGCGTATTAAAAACACCACATAGACACTCTTAAACAACATTAAAAACTGGATTTTCACCACAGGGGGACTGGAAAACAATGATGTGCACCGATAAATCATGTATTATATACACTGCAAAACCATGAACAAGAAATGTCCATTTTGATTTAATGGTGATTGTAAGTTCATTTTAAACACCATTCTCTCTCTCTCCCTCTCTCTTTCTTCTTTTCTCTTTCTTCTGCTCTCTGTGTCTTAGCAACATCAAATCAGATGTGACCGCTCAGCTTTGATGTCGTCCAATCACGTCGGCTCGGACGCTTGCTGCTTTTATTTGCCCGTTTGAAGCCCATTCAGTCATGAATAGATTCTGAATCACATTAGTGCAGTGTTGATTGTTTCCATGACGACTGAACCCCCCCAAGCCCCTCCCCCTCTAAACATAACCCGCCCCACACAGCTCAGTTACCCCGCTGCCTCTGTGTGTGTGTGTGAGTGAGAGAGTGAGTGTGTGTGTCTCTCTGTGTGTGTGTGTGTGTGTGTGTGTGTGTGTGTGTGTGTGTGTGTGTGACGGGGGTCTCTGATGTGTGATATTGATCTGACATTTGATGCGTCTCTTGTTTCTCAGAGTCAGACACACACTGTCATTCGTCTCAGTTCTGATGGTCAGATGTTAATCTCATCATGAATCTGGACAGGATCTAAACGAGCTCATCTTAATCAAGCGTGACCTTTGACCTGATGTGGGGTCTTCATCTGCAGTGATGGACGGATATGATATTACTGGCATTACTGTTCTCTTCAGGCTAACCCTGTTAGATGTTCTCTGAGTGTTCAAAAACTCACTTTTATAAATATTTAAAACACGTATTTTTCTTGGTTATTGTGAACGTTTAGAGAAAACATCAAAGGAACGTTTCAATGTATCAGTTTGCAAACATTTTGGAATGTTTTCTGGACGTTCTGAAAAAGTATCAAGTTGTCCGATTAAAATGTTTCAGAAAAACTCTCTATATATGAACAATGAACAAATAATGTTATTTATTAATTTCATATTACACAGGTAAAAAGAGAGTACAGTTTATGACATAATAAACCCAATTAATGAAAACGAAGATATATCGAACGAGAGAGAGACTGAGATAGAGAGAGATGGATCAGGTGTATTTTTATGTGTCAGCTGCTCGTGACAAACACACTTGTATCATTGACTGACAGGTGAATCAGCCAATCAGCGGCTCTCCTCGGCTCCTTCACGTGCCCGTCACCGCAACCTGTCCAATCAGGAGCTCCGCCAAGACGCGTCCGAGCGCGCGAGCCCGCGCTGTCAGAGTCAGTCAGTCAGTGCCGCGACGCGCTGCGGAACAGGCGCGAGAGCTGAAGGTGAACGGAGGAACGGCCGCTTCTGCAGGTGAGAACGCGTTTACTGAGGGTTCCTGTGCGCGAGGAGAGATGCGGCGAGGGTGTGAGGAGGAGGAGGATGCTGATGCTTACACACACACACTCACACACACACTCTCACACACACACACACGTACCGCAATGCAGACGCACGCGCCTGTCTCACAAACACCGATGTTTAGCTTTGATGTGTGTAATAATGAGTGTGTGATAATGAGTGTGTGATAATGAGTGTATAGTAGAGAGTGCGTAATAATGAGTGTGAGTTGCGTTGATTCCTTCTGTCGCGCGCACGTCTCATCGCTCCAGATGATCGTTTATGAGATATTAAACATGTATGAGCATCAGACAGCGACCCCGATGTTTACATGCATCACACCGTTCCTCCTGTCCGAACGCCGCGTTATAGATTCAGATTTCACGTTGATGTTTGTCATATAGCGGTATATATGATGTGTGGAGGTCTATAGGGCGTGTATGGAGACAGAACCCTGTATATGAATCTACACGTCATATATGACCCTACTGTACACGCATGTGTAGGTCATGTGTGGCACTGACTGTATGTCCGGTTAATGGACATATTTATAAATGAAATTATAAAAAACAACCCCCAAACCATTCATAGATCTTCCTCATGAATTATTCAGGCGCATCAGCCAATGGCAGGACAGGACCCCAGCATGACCTTTAATATTTCCTCTCGTTGTGAAAAGTTGTTGTGTTTATTAAAATTACAATATGCAGTTTGAGTAATATTATTGAGCTAAGATGAGAAATAACCCTGATCTGAACGACTCATGTTGGGTTATGTCAGTGTGTGTGTGTGTGTGTGTGTTACATTGTGTCACATGTTAGCAGTGATGATGTGCAACAAAACTGGGATTTGACAAAATGTAACGTTGTTTTGACGAGAGTCTGTTTTCTCAGATCATGAAGAGTGTGTGTGTTAGTGCTGGGTAATGGTTTAGAGTGTGTGTGTGTGTGTGTGCTGGTTAATAGTTTAGAGTGTGTGTTAGTGCTGGGTAATGGTTTAGAGTGTGTGTGTGTTAGTGCTGGGTAATGGTTAAGAGTGTGTGTGTGTGTGCTGGTTAATAGTTTAGAGTGTGTGTTAGTGCTGGGTAATGGTTTAGAGTGTGTGTGTGTGTGTGTGTGTGTGCTGGTTAATAGTTTAGAGTGTGTGTTAGTGCTGGGTAATGGTTTAGAGTGTGTGTGTGTTCAGTGCTGGGTAATGGTTTAAGAGTGTGTGTGTGTTGGTGCTGGTTAACGGTTTGGAGCTAGAGTCTCCTCATCTATACAGCGCTTTTAACACTATAGAGTTTCACAGCAGCTTTACAGAGATAACAGATTACAGTAACAGAGAGTGTGTCGGCTTTACGGTGATAACAGATTACAGTAACAGAGAGTGTGTCGAGCTTTACAGAGATAACAGATTACAGTAACAGAGTGTGTGTCGGCTTTACAGAGATAACAGATTACAGTAACAGAGAGTGTGTCGGCTTTACAGAGATAACAGATTACAGTAACAGAGAGTGTGTCGGCTTTACAGAGATAACAGATTACAGTAACAGAGAGTGTGTCGGCTTTACAGAGATAACAGATTACAGTAACAGAGAGTGTGTCGGCTTTACAGAGATAACAGATTACAGTAACAGAGAGTGTGTCGGCTTTACAGAGATAACAGATTACAGTAACAGAGAGTGTGTCGGCTTTACAGAGATAACAGATTACAGTAACAGAGAGTGTGTCGGCTTTACAGAGATAACAGATTACAGTAACAGAGAGTGTGTCGGCTTTACAGAGATAACAGATTACAGTAACAGAGAGTGTGTCGGCTTTACAGAGATAACAGATTACAGTAACAGAGAGTGTGTCGGCTTTACAGAGATAACAGATTACAGTAACAGAGATGTGTGTCGGCTTTACAGAGATAACAGATTACAGTAACAGAGAGTGTGTCGGCTTTACAGAGATAACAGATTACAGTAACAGAGAGTGTGTCGGCTTTACAGAGATAACAGATTACAGTAACAGAGAGTGTGTCGGCTTTACAGAGATAACAGATTACAGTAACAGAGAGTGTGTCGGCTTTACAGAGATAACAGATTACAGTAACAGAGAGTGTGTCGGCTTTACAGAGATAACAGATTACAGTAACAGAGAGTGTGTCGGCTTTACAGAGATAACAGATTACAGTAACAGAGAGTGTGTCGGCTTTACAGAGATAACAGATTACAGTAACAGAGAGTGTGTCGGCTTTACAGAGATAACAGATTACAGTAACAGAGAGTGTGTCGGCTTTACAGAGATAACAGATTACAGTAACAGAGAGTGTGTCGGCTTTACAGAGATAACAGATTACAGTAACAGAGAGTGTGTCGGCTTTACAGTGATAACAGATTACAGTAACAGAGAGTGTGTCGGCTTTACAGAGATAACAGATTACAGTAACAGAGAGTGTGTCGGCTTTACAGAGATAACAGATTACAGTAACAGAGAGTGTGTCGGCTTTACAGAGATAACAGATTACAGTAACAGAGATGTGTGTCGGCTTTACAGAGATAACAGATTACAGTAACAGAGAGTGTGTCGGCTTTACAGTGATAACAGATTACAGTAACAGAGAGTGTGTCGGCTTTACAGTGATAACAGATTACAGTAACAGAGAGTGTGTCGGCTTTACAGAGATAACAGATTACAGTAACAGAGAGTGTGTCGGCTTTACAGTGATAACAGATTACAGTAACAGAGAGTGTGTTCGGCTTTACAGAGATAACAGATTACAGTAACAGAGAGTGTGTCGGCTTTACAGAGATAACAGATTACAGTAACAGAGAGTGTGTCGGCTTTACAGAGATAACAGATTACAGTAACAGAGAGTGTGTCGGCTTTACAGAGATAACAGATTACAGTAACAGAGAGTGTGTCGGCTTTACAGAGATAACAGATTACAGTAACAGAGAGTGTGTTCGGCTTTACAGAGATAACAGATTACAGTAACAGAGAGTGTGTCGGCTTTACAGAGATAACAGATTACAGTAACAGAGAGTGTGTCGGCTTTACAGAGATAACAGATTACAGTAACAGAGAGTGTGTCGGCTTTACAGAGATAACAGATTACAGTAACAGAGAGTGTGTCGGCTTTACAGAGATAACAGATTACAGTAACAGAGAGTGTGTCGGCTTTACAGTGATAACAGATTACAGTAACAGAGAGTGTGTCGGCTTTACAGAGATAACAAATTACAGTAACAGAGAGTGTGTCGGCTTTACAGATGATAACAGATTACAGTAACAGAGAGTTTGTCGGCTTTACAGGGATAACAGATTACAGTAACAGAGAGTGTGTCGGCTTTACAGCAGATCTAGAACACAGTTACTGTCCAGATAAAGTTAGTTTAGATTGATTGAGTGTGTGAGGTGTGTTTATGTGGCGTTTGTGAGGTGTGTGTGAGGCGTGTGTTTAATGCATGTGTGAGGTGTGTGTGATGCGTGTTGATGGCATGATTACAGCTACATGTGTTCAGGTGTGTTATGGGTCAGGTGTGTGTTATGGGTCAGGTGTGTGTTATGGGTCAGGTGTGTGTTATGGGTCAGGTGTGTTATGGGTCAGGTGTGTGTTATGGGTCAGGTGTGTGTTATGGGTCAGGTGTGTTATGGGTCAGGTGTGTTATGGGTCAGGTGTGTTATGGGTCAGGTGTGTGTTATGGGTCAGGTGTGTGTTATGGGTCAGGTGTGTGTTATGGGTCAGGTGTGTTATGGGTCAGGGTGTGTTATGGGTCAGGTGTGTTATGGGTCAGGTGTGTTATGGGTCAGGTGTGTGTTATGGGTCAGGTGTGTGTTATGGGTCAGGTGTGTGTTATGGGTCAGGTGTGTGTTATGGGTCAGGTGTGTTATGGGTCAGGTGTGTGTTATGGGTCAGGTGTGTTATGGGTCAGGTGTGTTATGGGTCAGGTGTGTGTTATGGGTCAGGTGTGTGTTATGGGTCAGGTGTGTGTTATGGGGTCAGGTGTGTTATGGGTCAGGAATCACTCCAGTGAACAAATAAATGTAGAATGTGTTACTTTTGAATGTTCTCTAAATGTTCTGTTCTCTAAAGTGTTAAAAACGTCAGAAAAATGTGATATTTTTTAGAAAAAAGTTATTGAAATAATGAAATTATGTTTTTGTGCTAACGTTTCAAGAACGTTATTAAAGACCAGATAACTCTGAACGTTCTATCAATCGTTACTGAAAAACGTTTGTTTGTGACTTTGAGAACCTGTTCTGAGAACATTTCGTGTGTGTAACTGTGTTATTAGTGTGTGAACTCTTGAGGGTCGTCCTCTCGGCCCTGAAACTGCTCTTCCCAGCATGCATCTGTGCAATAACTGTCTGGCGGGACACACACAAACACACACATAAAAAAACCTTGCTCTGCACAGTACACACACACACACACACACACACACACACACACACACACACACACACACACACACACACACACACACACACACACACACACACACACACACACACATCTCACACATATACAGACAACACACTCACTACTACGCATGACACACACTGAGTCGCTCCTCGCACAACACACACACACACTTACTCACCCAAACAATAAAGCCACTTGAGTTTGATTGACAGCGCTGGCATTTAATGAGCAGCAGGAGACAAACTGAAGCGATGCACATTTACCGTCACACACACACACACACACTCTAACTCACACACACAATATTCTCCTTGAGGCACGTAACAGGACACAGACTCATAATGTAGAAACACTTAAACAGAGTTTAATCTGTGTGAGTGTGACAGTTTAGTGTTCACACACACACACACACACACACACACACACACACAGCTCTTGCAGATTAGTCAGCATTTTCCAGCGGCCGGATCGAATTCTCACTAATGGAATGGAAGGATTAGACACACACACACACACACACACACACACACACACACACACCACTGGGGTTTAATTGAAAAGTGTGTGTGTGTTTGTGAGTGTGTGAGTTAGAGAGATAACACGTGTGTGTTTGTGTGTGGAGTTAGGGAGAGAGTGTGTGTGGTTACGCAAAACACAACACTGATTAGATCAAACTGTGTTTGTGTTTATTGAAGTGTGTGTGTGTGTGTGTGTGTGTGTGAGAGAGAGAGCTCTAGCCTGTGCTGAACTCACGTCACAATGAGACAGTCTTCTACATGGTTGCTAGGGTGTTGTGCATGGTTGCTAGGGTGTTGTGTGTGGTTGCTAGGTGTTGTGCATGGTTGCTAGGGTGTTTTGCATGGTTGCTAGGGTGTTCTGCATGGTTGCTAGGGTGTTGTGTGTGGTTGCTAGGGTGTTGTGCATGGTTGGTAGGTTCTTGAAATGTGGTTGCTAGGGTCTCGTTCCTCCTTCTACCTGATGCTTTCAAATCAGGAAGCGATGATATAGGTATAGGTCAAAGGTCGAGGATGATGTCGCCTAAGGTCAGAGGTCATGGTATTGTGTATATGTGTGTGAGTTTACTTTAGTTTGTGACCTGACTTGACTAATGTTTCACACACTTACAAATAAATTAGATAGAATAAATGTGTATTTGGCACAGCTGGTTGGAATGATGCGATGAACTGGTTGATTAGTGTTTCCTCCTCAGATGTTCCTCAGATGTTCCTCAGATGTTCCTCAGATGTTCCTCATGGATCTTCAGGTTCTGTTCTCAGCACATGCTCTGATCTTCAGTGGCTCACTTCTCTGTGATATTGAAGGTATTTTTAGCGTAGGCCTGAAGGGAGAGACTCATTTAGAAGTCGATTAGAACGGATCCGCTCGTCTGATGTGAATCAGTGTGAGATACAGACTCAGTTACACAGAGATCATCATCATAACCAACATTTGATACGTTACATTACGTTATGAAAGCGTTATTTCTGAACGTTCAAAACATCCAGTTTATAAATGGTTTAAAAATGTTTGTATTGGTTATAGGAGCGTTCAACTTTATCAGTCTTCAAACGTTACTCTTGGATGTTCTCTGAACGTTGTAAATCAAGTATTAGCATTTAGAAAATCTTAGAGGGGACGTCCAACTCGTAAAGAGTGTTTCATGAATGACGTCTAAATAATGCTTTGAGAACATTATTAAAGAGCAGAACTTCATCTATTAACTGGACTCTTCTGAGAGCGTTCACTGGTATCTGGAAGTGGAATGTGAGTGTGATGATTTGTCTCGTGAGCTGATGGATGTGTGTGTGTGTGTGTGTGTCATATGAAGCTGCTGGTCTTGTTTTCTGCTCTTTGACCTGAGAGTTCTCTGAGACGTAAAGATAAGCGCAGATAAAGATGAGCGTGTTCTCCGGCCGGAGCGGCTGAAGTGTTTTCAGGTCGATGTCTTCCTGTGTGATGGAGAGTGTAAATGTATTGAAGTGGTCAAACCCATTACTGTAGAAGAGCACAAACACTCGCGCTCCACAATAACCTCCGTCTTCACGCTTCCATAGCCTGTGTTTACTGTGTTTACTGCGGTAATGTGTTTACCGTGTTTACTGCGGTAATGTGTTTACTGTGTTTACTGTGGTAATGTGTTTACCGTGTTTACTGTGGTAATGTGTTTACTGTGTTTACTGCGGTAATGTGTTTACCGTGTTTACTGCGGTAATGTGTTTACTGTGTTTACTGCGGTAATGTGTTTACTGTGTTTACTGCGGTAATGTGTTTACTGTGTTTACTGCGGTAATGTGTTTACCGTGTTTACTGCGGTAATGTGTTTACTGTGTTTACTGTGGTAATGTGTTTACCGTGTTTACTGCGGTAATGTGTTTACTGTGTTTACTGCGGTAATGTGTTTACTGTGTTTACTGCGGTAATGTGTTTACTGTGTTTACTGCGGTAATGTGTTTACTGTGTTTACTGTGTTTACTGCGGTAATGTGTTTACTGTGTTTACTGTGTTTACTGTGTTTACTGCGGTAATGTGTTTACTGTGTTTACTGCGGTAATGTGTTTACTGTGTTTACTGTGTTTACTGCGGTAATGTGTTTACTGTGTTTACTGCGGTAATGTGTTTACTGTGTTTACTGTGGTAATGTGTTTACTGTGTTTACTGCGGTAATGTGTTTACTGTGTTTACTGTGGTAATGTGTTTACCGTGTTTACTGCGGTAATGTGTTTACTGTGTTTACTGCGGTAATGTGTTTACTGTGTTTACTGCGGTAATGTGTTTACTGTGGTAATGTGTTTACTGTGTTTACTCTGGTAATGTGTTTACTGTGTTTACTGCGGTAATGTGTTTACTGTGTTTACTGCGGTAATGTGTTTACTGTGTTTACTGTGGTAATGTGTTTACTGTGTTTCTGCGGTAATGTGTTTACTGTGTTTACTGCGGTAATGTGTTTACCGTGTTTACTGAGGTAATGTGTTTACTGTGTTTACTGCGGTAATGTGTTTACTGTGTTTACTGCGGTAATGTGTTTACTGTGTTTACTGCGGTAATGTGTTTACTGTGGTAATGTGTTTACTGTGTTTACTGCGGTAATGTGTTTACTGTGTTTACTGTGTTTACTGCGGTAATGTGTTTACTGTGTTTACTGTGTTTACTGCGGTAATGTGTTTACTGTGTTTACTGTGTTTACTGCGGTACTGTGTTTACCGTGTTTACTGTGTTTACTGCGGTACCGTGTTTACCGTGTTCATGTTTGTGTTATGCTCACTGGTTCCTGTGGATAGTGTAGTTGTGTAGACTGATGAGAGACAGAAACCTGTCAGATTCCATTCAGATATTTGTGTTCTGAAGATGAACGAGAGTCTAACGGGTTTGAGACGACATGAGGGTGAGGTAATGAAGACAGAATTTACATATTTTATTGAACTAACGGTTTAACATAATATTCTGTAAAGCTGTTTTGAAACAGTCGAGTTGGTTTGACTGGGTTTGTGATGGTTGAACTCCAGGAAAATGAGAAAGGAAAACACAGATTGTGTGTTGGTGTTTGTGCACGTGAGATCATGATTATTAGCTGATTATTATGATGATTAATGAGCTGGAATAAAGCAGAAGAATTAACAGCTGTTAACTAACGTGAAATCCCAACCGGTTAATGACATGTGTGTTATTGGGAACTTTAATCTGTTCATTACTCTTAGAGAAATCCTTCCTGTTGCCCTGTGTGTGTGTGTGTGTGTGTGTGTGTGTGTGTGTGTGTGTGTGTGTGTGTGTGTGTGTGTGTGTGTGTGTGTGAGTCACGCTCTGGTCTCAGTTTCAGCTGTAAGAATGACTCCTGAGCCGATCCAGAACAACACCGAGACCCGCAGCTTCACGAATACTAATGACTTCACATCAATGTGCTCGTCACAAACGTCCGACACAGCCAAGACACACACACACACACACACACCATTCACCAATGTTATTTATTCCTGAGATCAAAGCTGAATTCAGGATCACATGATCTGTTGTGGAGAATATAAAGTTTAATAACGGTGAGACTGAAATAAAGCGTCTTTAAAAGCTTTTATTCTTGCAAGGCCAGTCAGACGAAACACTGAGAACACGTATCTGTGCCAGACGAGTGTGAAGCGCAACACACACGTGTAAAGGTCTTCGTCACCTTCATTCATGTGCGACGAACACTTCATATTTACAGTATCTTACTAATAGAGTTATACAGTAATCTGTTACAGTGAAACTGGTCTCACCAACACGACCTGGTGACCGCTGTCATCATAATCTATGACTGAGATGATTCCAGTGTGTGTGAGAAGTGTGTGTGCTGAGAGGATCGTGGTGTTATATAACGTCTCTATCTGTGTGTGTTCTGCGGCCGACGTGCTTCTTCAGTCGGGAGTGTGATCATCAGGCTCGTATCATCAGTGTGTGTGAATCTCTAACTCTGGAAGATCCTTCTCCGCATCGCTTCATGCTAATATTGCTATGCTAAAATACACTCAATTTGTCTACAGAGAAATGAAGTTTTAACAGTAACATGTAAAGCGTCTTCAGTGTAGTAGTTCAACCTGTGAACTGAAGGATTGTTGAAAAATCCGGAGAGAATGGACGTCCAACACTGCGGTCGAAGACGTCATCATTCGTGATCGTGATCATGATTGTCATCATCGTGATTGTGATCGTGATTGTCATCATTCGTGATTGTGATTGTCATCATTCGTGATTGTGATCGTGATTGTCATCATTCGTGATTGTGATCGTGATTGTCATCATTCGTGATCGTGATTGTCATCATTCGTGATCGTGATCGTGATTGTCATCATTCGTGATTGTGATTGTCATCATTCGTGATTGTGATCGTGATTGTCATCATGATCGTGATTGTGATTGTCATCATTCGTGATTGTGATCGTGATTGTCATCATTCGTGATTGTGATTGTGATTGTCATCATTCGTGATCGTGATCGTGATTGTGATTGTCATCATCGTGATTGTGATTGTCATCATTCGTGATTGTGATCGTGATTGTCATCATTCGTGATTGTGATTGTCATCATTCGTGATTGTGATCGTGATTGTCATCATCATAATTGTGATTGTGATTGTCATCGTTCGATGATCGTGATCGTGATTGTGATTGTCATCATTCAGTGATTGTGATTGTCATCATTCGTGATTGTGATTGTGATTGTCATCATTCATGATTGTGATTGTCATCATTCGTGATTGTGATCGTGATTGTCATCATTCGTGATTGTGATTGTGATTGTCATCATTCGTGATTGTGATTGTGATTGTCATCATTCGTGATTGTGATCGTGATTGTCATCATCGTGATTGTGATTGTCATCATCGTGATTGTGATCGTGATTGTCATCATTCGTGATTGTGATTGTGATTGTCATCATCGTGATCGTGATCGTGATTGTGATTGTCATCATCGTGATTGTGATTGTCATCATTCGTGATTGTGATCGTGATTGTCATCATTCGTGATTGTGATTGTGATTGTCATCATTCGTGATTGTGATTGTCATCATTCGTGATTGTGATCGTGATTGTCATCATTCGTGATTGTGATTGTGATTGTCATCATTCGTGATTGTGATCGTGATTGTCATCATTCGTGATTGTGATCGTGATTGTCATCATTCGTGATTGTGATCGTGATTGTCATCATTCGTGATTGTGATCGTGATTGTCATCATTCGTGATTGTGATTGTGATTGTCATCATTCGTGATCGTGATCGTGATCGTGATTGTGATTGTCATCATTCGTGATTGTGATTGTCATCATTCGTGATTGTGATTGTGATTGTCATCATTCGTGATTGTGATTGTGATTGTCATCATTCGTGATTGTGATCGTGATTGTGATTGTCATCATTCGTGATTGTGATTGTGATTGTCATCATTCGATGATCGTGATCGTGATTGTGATTGTCATCATTCGTGATTGTGATTGTGATTGTCATCATTCAGTGATTGTGATCGTGATTGTCATCATTCGTGATTGTGATTGTGATTGTGATTGTCATCATTCGTGATTGTGATTGTGATTGTGATTGTCATCATCGTGATTGTGATTGTGATTGTCATCATTCGTGATTGTGATTGTGATTGTCATCATTCGTGATCGTGATTGTGATTGTCATCATTCGTGATCGTGATCGTGATTGTGATTGTCATCATTCGTGATTGTGATTGTGATTGTCATCATTCGTGATCGTGATCGTGATTGTCATCATTCGTGATTGTGATTGTGATTGTGATTGTCATCATTCGTGATTGTGATTGTGATTGTCATCATTCGTGATCGTGATCGTGATTGTGATTGTCATCATTCGTGATTGTGATTGTGATTGTCATCATTCGTGATTGTGATCGTGATTGTCATCATTCGTGATCGTGATCGTGATTGTCATCATTCGTGATGTTGTGATTACTGTATCTGTGCTGAATGTGTTCAGGATCATCTGCTGATGTCTCTTATTTCCAGCTTTTTTCTGTGGATTCTGTGTTTATTCCCTTTGGGAATCTTGTTTAACAGACGCTAATCTATAGATGAATGAATCTCAGAGCAGATTAAGCACTGAAGAAACACCCAGAATGCATCAGTCAGACGCTCATGGTCAGACGCTCGTTTCTGTTGGGATTGTTGACTGTTCGCTCTGATGTGTGTGTGTGTGTGTTACTAGTAAAGATCTCATCCTCACTTCTGTTCTCCTGAAACACCTGAGGAAACTCAGTGTTTCTGTTGATATTGCAGTACAAATGAAAGCGTTATTATTATGCATTATTATAGCCTTTCACGATCTTGATTTTGTTTTTAGGGTGTATAAGCTTTCATTCTTGATTGTTCAAATTTTCCACATATTTTACGTTATTACAGCTAGTCTGTCCCGAACACATTGTTCAGCTCCCGGGTTTGATGAAGCCCCTCCTTCTGAAACACTTAATGTGCTGTGATTGGTCAGCTGACCCAGTGTGTTGTGATTGGCAGAGCTTAGTGTGTGTTTAAATGTCCCGCCCCTTCATAACCAGAGCTCTTCTCTAGTGTAAATGTAAAAGACGGCAGTAATCTGAAACCCGAATCCAGACCCTGACAACGTTAACGAGACGAGGATCACCCAGAACGGCACAGTTTTCACAGGATGTTTCAGTGCAGTGTTTTTATTGTACATTATAGGTACGATATATTGTCCACTGTTTAATTGTGTTATTTGTCGGATAGTTAATTTTCCTAAGGGGCGGTGAACAGAAGCTCCAATAAACACTACATCAACACTGTTCGCAGGTGATTTCAATTACATCATAGCAACTACATAACGCTTATCATTGGAACTGTTTATGGGAAACACAACTACAAATAATAAGACATACTGACAAGTTGTGATCCACAAACAACAGATTATCCCGGGAAAAAAAGAAACTGCTTGATTTCAGAGAAGCTTTTGTGTGTATACACCATTAAAAAAATGTTCATGATTTGTTATCACAAATTTTATCAACTTCGATAATTCATGTGGTTCAAATAACAATATTTTTAGTTTCTGCATATTAAATCAATCTCCTTCATTGTATTAACTCAATTTTTTAATTTAAATGAACTTAAAATTTTAAGGCAACCAGTTTACTTTAAACCAACCTTTTTGTGACGGTGCATAGCCTTCATCGTAGTTCTGGAAGCTGTTCTTCTCTAATGTGCAGCACAGACAAACATGTTCAGGAACAGAGTTTAAAATACGTTTTTAACTATTCTAAAATAAATGAGTTTGGGAAATACTGCGTCTCTTTCGACAGGCCTCTTCTGCTTTTCTGTGGGGATTATTTAAATGAGGAACATCATGACTTCAAAATTTGCGTTTTAGTCCAAACAAACCGTTCATGGAATTTGTTAAATAAAATATCTCCCTTTGGATTTTGTAACTTGAGCTTTGTAACCTTGCAGATCTTTTGTACTCAAACAGCAACATTACACACTAACCACAGTTGAAAAGAGTGTATTTTGTACACTTAAAAAAACTATAGTTGTATTATTAATAATAAGAAAATATTTGTAACAATACTTTTATTGAAATTGAATTTATTTTAAGTTACATTAATATTATTTTAGCAATATTTTAATTTATTAAAAAAATATTATTATAATACATATCATTACATTTAATTTTAATTTCCAAATATGTCAAATATTTTAATTTCCAAATATATTAAAATATTATTTTTATATATTATTATTTATTTAATATAAATAATAATGAAATGCATTTCACTGTCTAAATTTATCAGTTTTGGATTGATTTCAGATCAGACACACATTAATGCTGATGATATCAAAATATTTATTGATCATTCTGAAATACACAAGTCAAATATCTCAAGATGTTCTGGCATTTCTCAATAGATTTAGATGAGACATGTGTATTTGTCCATTTCACACACAGTTGAGCAGAGAGAGTGTGTTGAGACAGAAGTGTGAGCCGTACAGTAGCCTAGTCCCAGCACGTTTGAGCCGTTTGTGTCCAGACACACACACACACACACACACACACACACACACACACACACACACACTGATGTCCTTTGGCAAGGCCCAATCCTGGCCTAATATAAGCTCTGTGTGTGAAACCAGGCCATTGAGACTCCATTTAAACTCTGATGTGTGATTGTTCAGATTCATGAAGTCTGGCTGGGTGAATGGCTCTTTCTGTCGTACAGTAGCGCATCTGTGTGTGTGTGTGTGTGTGTGTGTGTGTGTGTCAGACGGCAGTGACAGTCACGGTGCCCTGAAGAATGACTTATTGTTGAGATGATGCTTAATTCCTCAAGAACACACTTCACCACGTCTGACTCTCTAAGACCAACACCAGCTGAAGACACACACCACATGCGAGTGGATGGACATTGATAGATGAAATCACCATAATCTGTCTGAGACAGGAATAATCCTGAAACCAGTTTTTTCTGTGTAGTGCTAAAAAAGCAAGATTTCAATCTATATAGAAATTAGTGAATTGAAGTTTTGTATCAAGAGCTTCAATATGTTTCTTAAAGGTAAAAGCTTTGTCCAGTCCAGATACCCCAGTGTTTATAAGCATCATCAGCTGTTAATAGCAAGAGCTGGGACTTCAGGATGTACAGGTTCAAATATCATCGCTTTTGTCTTTTTTGCATTTAAAAGTAGTTCGAAATCAAACAGGGCAGATTGTAATGAGGCAAAGTCTAAATGAACATGTGCACATGCGGTCTCAGGTGTAAGGGCACAGGAATACATGATTAAACCATCGGCATATAAATGATACTGTAAACACTGTTTATATAGATGATAAAAAGCAAAGGACCCAATACTGATCCTTGTGGGACACCGTCTTTTGGGACAACAGGGTCAGATGTTACATGCCTGACAGTGTGTTCAGAGAGATCGCTGTGAAACCAGTACAGTTCATTTCTATAGAGCTTTCAGTACAAATAGAGTTAGTCTGTAATAGGACACATATAATCAAGAATAGGTGCAGTTTATTCATGTGTTGTGCTAGTTACGGTGATGGGAGTGTTTGCTCATGACCTTTGCCCTGTGTGTGTTTGTGCTGAGGAAATGTGAGAGCTCATGGATGTCATGTTGGTGTGTGTTGGTTCGTAATCTACAGTGTTGGAGCCTCTGTCTGAGTGTCCGTCAGTGACTCGGAAAACATGCAGGAGTATTGATATATTGATATATTGATATATTGATCTGAAGTCCAACACTGGCGTCTCTTTATGAGGATTTCTGTTTTCTGATATAAGTGGCTCTATAAAATGAAAATCCCCCAGGATTCCCAGCTCTTCCTGCTGATGTTGAGTCTTGACACAGAAGCATCGCTGTGTTTAATGTCATGAGGATGATGTGGTGTGTGAGATGTGTGATGTCAATGTTGACCCGGAGTGATCCTGGATGATTCGGTGATGTTTCGTCTGTAGTGTTCGTTCAGAGCGACGATGAAAGCCGTGACCCAGATCCGCAGCTCTCTGAAAGACGCTGAACACAATACAGCAAAACGCCTCCAACGGCACGGCTAATGGGTCAGAGTGAGCGGAACTGGGACACGCTGTTACTTCATGCCTTCCCTTGGGATTCGAACCCGCAACCTTAATTCAATTCAGTTCATAGAACCACATAAAACAGACACATTTGCAATTGAAACCCCTTCAGGAGAGGTCTCGCACAGCGTTAAACAGACGGGTTTAGATGTGGAAGCAGCGAGTGATCTGCTTGTGTTTGGACCCATCGTGAGAGATATTGAGTCCTGCAGACACACAGGAGACACGATTCTCCGCTCTCGGGTCTGGAGAGGAGATACTGACATGTTCCTGATAGTGAAGAGCTCTTAAGAACCGGATGAGAATCTCACAGAAGTCTGGACTCTACAGACGGATATTTCAGTGATATGAATAGCGGCGTAACAGAGTCATATTTCTTGGCAGACTTGATCCTCCCAGCCGCTGCGTTCTGGAGATGGTCCTCACTGCAGAACATGACATCCACGGGGAGGAGTCAGATCCAGCTCCTCCCACCTCACATACACCTAAACCTAGCCAACTCCGCCCCTAATCCCTAAACCCACCCCTAAACCTACCCAACTCCGCCCCTAATCCCTAAACCCACCCCTAAACCTACCCAACTCTGCCCCCAATCCCTAAACCCACCCCTAAACCTACCCAACTCCGCCCCTAATCCCTAAACCCACCCTAAACCTACCCAACTCCGCCCCCAATCCCTAAACCCACCCCTAAACCTACCCAACTCCGCCCCCTGATCCCTAAACCCACCCCTAAACCTACCCAACTCCGCCCCCTGATCCCTAAACCCACCCTAAACCTACCCAACTCCGCCCCTAATCCCTAAACCCACCCCTAAACCTACCCAACTCCGCCCCCTGATCCCTAAACCCACCCTAAACCTACCCAACTCCGCCCCCTGATCCCTAAACCCACCCCTAAACCTACCCAACTCCGCCCCCTGATCCCTAAACCCACCCCTAAACCTACCCAACTCCGCCCCAATCCCTAAACCCACCCCTAAACCTACCCAACTCCGCCCCCTGATCCCTAAACCCACCCCTAAACCTACCCAACTCCGCCCCCTGATCCCTAAACCCACCCCTAAACCTACCCAACTCCGCCCCCTGATCCCTAAACCCACCCTAAACCTACCCAACTCCGCCCCCAATCCCTAAACCCACCCCTAAACCTACCCAACTCCGCCCCCTGATCCCTAAACCCACCCTAAACCTACCCAACTCCGCCCCCTGATCCCTAAACCCACCCCTAAACCTACCCAACTCCGCCCCCTGATCCCTAAACCCACCCCTAAACCTACCCAACTCCGCCCCGATCCCTAAACCCACCCCTAAACCTACCCAACTCCGCCCCCTGATCCCTAAACCCACCCTAAACCTACCCAACTCCGCCCCCTGTCATAGATTTGCTAATAAAGCATCGACTCTGAGTTTGTGTGAGTGTCTCACTGGGACATAGATCTGAGTTTTAACGCATGAGAAGATGGACCCGAGTCAGAAGGACCGACCCCGTGTGGGTATCTTGATCTCAGCTTTAGATATGGTGGACCGTGAGATTTAATTAAGCGTTTCGAAACTGGGCTGTTCTGAAGGGCATCGTCCTGAAATGGTTTAAAGCTGACTAAAGCAGTTTTCTAAACGCTTAATTAAATCTCTTGGTCCACCGTATCTAAGCTGAGATCAAGTGAGATCTACATAACCTTTTCTCCATCATCCAATGACAGAAAGATGTCCTTTAACCCCTTCACTGTCCCGGTGCGAGCGCATGACTATAACCCTGACTGAAGAGTCAATCTAATATAAGTTTGTAATTGTTTAAAGACCCGATGCGGTCTAATGTAACTCCTACTAACCTGTGGTGAATGTCCACTTCACATCTTTACAGCGTATTTCTAATATTTGCTGATATATATTAACATTAATCAAATATAAGACACTTTAAGAGAGTCACTTGTCTGGAGGATCATGAATGTGTCTAATCTGTGGCGGTGATGTGATGATCTGGATGAAGATGTCACGTCCAGCGCTGTGTGTGTGTGTGACTGGTAATAATTCCTGACCTCATGTATTGGTGTGTTTCCCTCAGCTAAGCGTTTCTCATTGATCTGCTGTTCCTGTTCAGTGCTCTTATTATTCGGCTGAAATGGTGTGTTTCTCCGCTGGAGTTTGAACACAAAGCACCGAACGCTGAATCAACACACACACAACCTTGAGCTTCAGATGAAGGTCGGTCTGGTGTTCGTGACGTCTGGAGAAGAGCGTACGAGACACGAGTTTCAGCACTGCGGAGATCAAGCACACGTTCAACTCATCCAAAGACTTTTAGAATTCTTATTCTTTTCAACTTTCTATTCATCAAAGAATAATATCTGACGGTTTCCACAGGAATCTGAAGCAGCACAACTGTTTCCACACTGATAATAATCATAAATGAGCATCAGATCCTCATATTAGAGTGATTTCTGGAGGATCATGTGACAATGATCCTCAAAATGATCCTATAATCATATGGGGTTTATTAACGACAACGTTAAAATACACCAATATTTCAGCATTTTCTAATATTTTGATCAAATAAATGCATCCTTGGAGAGCAGATGGATTTTTTTTCCATACAAATGATGTTTTATTAACGAAGTTCAGGAAGAGCTCATTCAGATGATCTTCTCAGTGTGATTGGAGCATATATAGAGAGACTCATCTTCTCCTCGCCAGGCTTTCCTGCAGTCTTCCCCCGTGATTATTATAATTATAATCTAATTATTCATGTGAGGTTCAGTGATGTTTGGTTCTGAATGTTCTTCAAAATATCCTCAGATGAAGAAAGTCTTGTAGGTTTAAGTGACACGAGCAAGTAAATCATGATGGAATGATTGGTGTGTGTGTTTTATGAGAAGGATCCGGTGTGTGTGTGTGTGCAGATCTCCACCCGCCTCTAATGGTGTGTGTGTGTGGTCAGTGCACCACTAATGGAACATCAGAGACTCATCCGGAAGCAGGAACGTTCTGCTGGAATAATGTGGAGAGATGTGATGACTCCGGAGCCGGTGATGTGTGTGTGTTTGTGCATAAAGAATCATAGTATGATGTCATTTACTGATATTACGTTACATCGACAGCTAAACACAATGTGCCGTGGTGTTCTCTAGAGACCACAGTATATCTCAGCTGGAGCTCGTCACAGTTATGGGTTCTGATGCGTTAGCGTGTCCTTGACACTGAGAGCCAATCGGCTGATGTTATGGAGATCTCTAGACGAGACACACGTGAGATCATCATCGGTCATGGCGTGTCTGTAGGAGAAACAGGATGAGATGGTGTGTGACTCTCTCTGATCTTCTCGCTCATAATTTCCCTTTCATTCCATTCATGTGCTAATCCGCAGGGAAAGCAGCTTGTGTGTGTCATTGTGAGGAGATTTGAATATTAAACAGCTGATTATCATGATCATGTGACCGTCTGCTGCAGAAATGTACCATAATACATGTGGTTATTTTCTCCACGCTGGTTTGGGTGGTTGGTCAGTTGAGCTAATAACCAGTCTGGTTAAGGCTATAGTGTAGATCAGTGCTTTTTAAACTGAAACTAAAAATATATTTGAAAAAAAAAACACGCTACAAAATGAAGCCTAAATGATGTTCTCGAAAACAGAAAGGAGGGAAGAGAGAGGGTAAGAAAGTTGCAGGAGGAGTAACTTCTGTGAGCCAATCAGAGAGCGAGTAATGTTGAGTAATGTTACTGAGATCATCTTACACATCTGCAGCCTCTGTGTGTGTGTGTATACTTTACCAGTTTAAATGAGTCTGTACAATATAGAGCTGTCTTTTCAGTGCTTATTTAAGAGTCTGTGGCTGAGATGATGAGGATCAGGAATCTGCTCTATATCAGGCTCTGCTCATCTCATTATCTGTGTTTCACTCCTCAGGGAATCCCAGCAGCTCCTGATGTCTGAAGATCTGATTTAAGCCATGATCCCTGGAGCCATGATCCGCACGGCCCTCATCCTGCTGATCGTCACCTCGCCTCCGCTCTCGCTGTGAGTATACAATACTATAACCTTACTCTATAACCTTACTCTCGCTGTGAGTATACAGTACTATAACCTTACTCTCGCTGTGAGTATACAGTACTATAACCTTACTCTATAACCTTACTCTCGCTGTGAGTATACAGTACTATAACCTTACTCTCGCTGTGAGTATACAGTACTATAACCTTACTCCCGCTGTGAGTATACAATACTATAACCTTACTCTCGCTGTGAGTATACAATACTATAACCTTACTCTCGCTGTGAGTATACAGTACTATAACCTTACTTCTCGCTGTGAGTATACAGTACTATAACCTTACTCTTATAACCTTAATTCTCGCTGTGAGTATACAGTACTTAGATACACCTTACTCCCGCTGTGAGTATACAATACTATAACCTTACTCTCGCTGTGAGTATACAGTACTATAACCTTACTCTCGCTGTGAGTATACAGTACTATAACCTTACTCTCGCTGTGAGTATACAGTACTATAACCTTACTTATAACCTTACGCTGTGAGTATACAGTACTATAACCTTACTCTATAACCTTACTCTCGCTGTGAGTATACAGTACTATAACCTTACTCTCGCTGTGAGTATACAGTACTATAACCTTACTCTCGCTGTGAGTATACAGTACTATAACCTTACTCTCGCTGTGAGTATACAGTACTTATAACCTTACTCTCGCTGTGAGTATACAGTACTATAACCTTACTCTATAACCTTACTCCCGCTGTGAGTATACAGTACTATAACCTTACTCTCGCTGTGAGTATACAATACTATAACCTTACTCTCGCTGTGAGTATACAGTACTATAACCTTACTTCTCGCTGTGAGTATACAGTACTATAACCTTACTCTATAACCTTACTCCGTGCAGTATACAGTACTATAACCTTACTCCGCTGTGAGTATGACAGTACTATAACCTTACTTCTCGCTGTGAGTATACAGTACTATAACCTTACTCTCGCTGTGAGTATACAGTACTATAACCTTACTCTCGCTGTGAGTATACAGCATACTATATAACCTTACTCTCGCTGTGAGTATACAGTACTATAACCTTACTCCGCTGTGAGTATACAGTACTATAACCTTACTCTCGCTGTGAGTATACAGTACTATAACCTTACTCTCGCTGTGAGTATACAGTACTATAACCTTACTCTCGCTGTGAGTATACAGTACTATAACCTTACTCTATAACCTTACTCTCGCTGTGAGTATACAGTACTATAACCTTACTCTCGCTGTGAGTATACAGTACTATAACCCTTACTCTCGCTGTGAGTATACAGTACTATAACCTTACTCTCGCTGTGAGTATACAGTACTATAACCTTACTCTCGCTGTGAGTATACAGTACTATAACCTTACTCTTCGCTGTGAGTATACAGTACTATAACCTTACTCTCGCTGTGAGTATACAGTACTATAACCTTACTCTCGCTGTGAGTATACAGTACTATAACCTTAACCTTCTCCGCTGTGAGTATACAGTACTATAACCTTACTCTCGCTGTGAGTATACAGTACTAATAACCTTACTCTCGCTGTGAGTATACAGTACTCATAACCTTACTCTCGCTGTGAGTATACAGTACTATAACCTTACTTCGCTGTGAGTATACAGTACTATAACCTTACTCTCGCTGTGAGTATACAGTACTATAACCTTACTCTCGCTGTGAGTATACAGTACTATAACCTTACTCTCGCTGTGAGTATACACAGTACTATAACCTTACTCTCGCTGTGAGTATACAGTACTATAACCTTACTTCTCGCTGTGAGTATACAGTACTATAACCTTACTCTCGCTGTGAGTATACAGTACTATAACCTTACTCTCGCTGTGAGTATACAGTACTATAACCTTACTCTCGCTGTGAGTATACAGTACTATAACCTTACTCTCGCTGTGAGTATACAGTACTATAACCTTACTCTCGCTGTGAGTATACAGTACTATAACCTTACTCTCGCTGTGAGTATACAGTACTATAACCTTACTCTCGCTGTGAGTATACAGTACTATAACCTTACTCTCGCTGTGAGTATACAGTACTATAACCTTACTCTCGCTGTGAGTATACGACTGAAACCTGCTGAATCAGTTCTTTGTCCTGTAGTACTGCAGACAGTTAGTGATCAGAGGACATCAGTTCTCCGATCAGCCGCTATCTCACACACACATCAGTTCTCCGATCAGCCGCTATCTCACACACACATCAGTTCTCCAATCAGCGCTCGTATCACACACACATCAGCGTTCGCTGCTTTATAAAGAGACTCATGTTTAATCAGACTTAATGCTCAATTAGGATTCCGTCTTCCAAAGAGAATGAAAACCAGATAATGGAGATAAAATGATTATTGTGCTGGAATTTTTCTTTGACCTTTTATTTTAATTAGTTTTTCTGTTCAATTATGTCTAATTATACAATGAAATCCCGTTAAACAGTTTTATGAAGTTCAATAAATGCATGTTTCAGTGAACGATCTTGACCTCGAATATTGACGAACATATGAATGATTATGATTTTGCTATAATCCAGGATAATCTGGACACTTCAGTCACTCTTAAAGATATATGATTGTCATTCCTCATGTATTTTACTCTAGAAATGTGTCTTATTGAAGAGATGCACTTAATTCTGGGATGTTTTTGAATCTGATTGGTTTAAAGAAAATAAAGTAAAGATTGCCTGTTTCTGTTTGCTGTTTCAGTTTGCTCGGTGTGTGCCGATTTCCCAGGAGTCTTTGGAGGTGAGTTCAATCATCCGTCTTCAAGAACTGTTTATTTCCACTGTGATTTACTGAGCTTTATTTCACTTCACATCATCACAAAATATGATATCCATCACATTACTTATTATGTTTCAACAAACTGCTAGTTGCTGGAAGCCTATAGTGCGCTGGTTACGAGCTGCTGTGAGGCGACAGGACGTGTTCAGGGAAGATCTCACAGACGTTCACGTGATTCTCTAATGAAGAAGCAGGGCATTATGGGGAGCAGGAGATTAAACAGATGACAGTGCGTGTCCTCGTCTTTCTGACCGCCTGCACCCGTTCACCATCAGGGCCTGCGGGAGCCCGAGAGCTCTCCAGAGGTTTAGAGATCCTGGAGAGACTTTGATCCGTGTGTGTTTTCATCCGTGCGGACTGCGCGGTTTACCGAACACACACACACACACACACAGAGCTGCGGTGCGCCGATCAAACCGCTCTAATGCTGTAATATCACTGATAGCGCAGGATAGGTAATATTTTGAATACATTTGATTTGCATAAGTTGTTTTCATATATACGTGTGTGTGTGTGTGTATGTATAAATACTTGTTTTAATTGTTTAGTATAATACGATGATGAAGTCTGGCCTCATTAACACATTGGTGTTTGTTTGGTCACATGCGCTTCTGTATGCTAACCAAAGCTGTACACGCGTGTTTAGATCATCAGTCTGACGTCTGGACGAGTTAAGAACATCAAATCACCAGCGGACTGAAGATTACACTCCCGCTTCGTGAATAATTCATATCTGATTAGCGAGACACCAGCAGATTCCTGAAACTAGCCTCAGAGAGTATCTGTCCGGATCCTCTCACTGAATCACAGTTTCCATCAGTCGTGTTTCTATCATCTCCAGTGTTCTGCCATAGAACATCCCAAAGTCACTTAAATATGGCAATTAATGTCGAGCACTCGAATTATGATCACGTGACGAATGAGAGAGCAACAGTTCGCTTCCAGAAGTAACTCGTTGTGTCTCTGATATCCCAGCATGCACTAATGGAACAGGAAATGACTGACCAGCCGCTGACATGGGTTCAAGATGGACTCTCTTTACTCTCTTAATGCACATTATTATGCTCTTATTATGCATAATTTATCAGTGCACGTTAAGAGAGTCATCTTCATAATGTTTTACTTTCTTCTTTTTCTTCTGATGTTACGTATAAGAAATTCATATGAACTAATAATATCAATCAACTCTTTCCTGATCCAATCAAATTTGACTCATACATACAGTATGACTCGTATTTGTTTATAATGTTTAATTATGTCCTTTTTTAAATCACCCGTTCATGTGTTGTGAAAATGATTAAACATGCTTAGTTCTTTCAGCGCGACGACTACTTCATCATCACCATCATCAAGATGTTGGTCTTCAGACACAATTCCATAATAATTATACATAATTTCACATATGAACTGGAAAAGGTGTATGCTGAATCCTTAACTTAGTTTAACAAACCAATCTACGCAAAAACAAAACGATTACTTTTGACTCATTGTCAATTATGTACAAACATCTTGAGAGATCGGACACCTTTACGTAAAGTATTTATATTTTATATTATATTTTTGTATACTATATATTTTTTAAATGTATGTTATATGTGTTGAAACACGATTAATCGATTTGACAGCACTATTTGTGGTATGTTACTCTGAGCTCTCTCCATCATCTTTGAGTGTGACGGTGTGTGTGTCGGTGTGTGTCCTGCTGTCTCAGACGAGTCGTCAGGATTCGGGCCGGTGTTTGAGGAACAGCCCGTCGACACCATTTACCCGGAAGAGTCTCCGGAGGACAAGATCAGCATGAGCTGCAGGACACGAGCCAACCCTCCTGCCACTTACAGGGTCTCACGTGTGACTTTACACACTTTACACACTTTACACACTTTACATACTTTACACACTTTACACACTTTACACACTTTACACACTTTACACACTTTACATAATTTACATACTTTACACACTTTACACGCTTCACCCACACTTTACATACTTTACACACTTTACACACTTTACACACTTTACATACTTTACATACTTTACACACTTTACACACTTTACATACTTTACACACTTCACCACGCTTTACACACTTTACACACTTTACATGCTTTACACACTTTACATGCTTTACATGCTTTTAATTGGGATCAATGATAACTTCACATGAATGAAATGCTAATTATTAAAGGAGTAGTTCACTTTTAAAAAAAGTTTGCTGCGATAATTTACTTACCCCATGTCATCCAAGATGTCCATGTCTTTCTTTCTTCAGTCGAAAAGAAATGAAGGTTTTTGATGAAAACAGTATTTTCTCCATATAATGGACTTCAGATGGGGACCAAACGGTTCAAGGTCCAAATGAGAGTTTCAGTGCAAACTGTTCAGAAGCGCTTTAAACGACACCAGACGATGAATAAGGGTCTTATCAAGCGAAACGATCGGCCATTTAATAAATAAATAACAAAGTTATCGAACAGGAGAGTCACGAACGCGCATCACAGAACAGAGCAAGGCGAGCATTTGAGCTTATAAAACTTAAACTTTTGTTATTTATTTTTTAAATGAGCGCTCGATTTCGCTGATAAGACCCTTATTCATCGTTCTAGTGTCGGATATGAGAGCCCTTTGAAGCTGCACTGAAACTCTCATTTGAGACCTTTGAAGGGTTTGGAACCCCATTGAAGTCCGTGTGTATGGAGAAAATCCTGGAATGTTTTCATCGAACACCTTCATTTCTTTTCCGACTGAAGAAGAGAGACATGGACAGTCTTGGATGACATGGGGTGAGTGAGGTATCAGCAAAAGTTTTTTTACAAGTAAACTACCCCTTTAATGTTGAAAACTATTTTCCATCTTTGATATTGTAAAATCATTTGCTGCTCCTGATTGGGTTTGTTTCCTCCATGATGTAATTCCTGATGTGTTAGTTGTGTGTTTCTGATTGTGAGTGTGTTTGTTCTCAGGTGGAGACTAAACAACACTGATATCATCATTGAAGATCACTACAGCCTGATGGACGGAAACCTGGTCATCAGTTTCCCGGACAAGAGCAAGCATGCTGGGAACTATACGTGTGTGTCCAGCAATGAGTTCGGGACGGTGGTCAGTCAGAGGCGTCTGGTTCAGTTCGGCTGTGAGTCTCTTACACAACAGCTCTATTAGAGAGAAATGTCCGCTTGACTCACACACTCTCACACACACACACACACACACACACACACACACACACACACACACAGAGCCGTTATTGTTCAGCACTTGACAGATATTAATTTCCGCTGTCAGACTTCAGAGACTCTCGTTCTGCTGAATTATGACTCGAGTGTGTTCTGTGCAGTTTCCTGCTGCTGTGTGTGAAAGTGATGTGTGTGTGTGTGTGTGTGTGGAGTTAATTAAACTCTGTTGTGTGCTTTCAGACTTGGACATGTTCTCACGGACGAGAGGGAGGCGGTCTCTGTGAGGGAGGCGGGGGGCGGGCTTCTGTGTGACCCGCCCCCACACTTCCCCGGTTACTATAGCAACCTTTTCTCTCTCTTTAAAATTTGGTTTTACTTTATTAAATAATTTCAAAGAACAAACAGGAATTAGCATATTGTTGTTGTTAAACAACTTAACAACCAATCACAAGACAGTCTTTTATCTTAATCAGTTTACATATTTTTAGAATGCGTTTGACGGACAGTTTAGTAACACGCGTGTGATGTCACTTCCTGTGTCTGCAGAGGACCTGTCCTTCCGCTGGATTCTGAACGAGTTTCCGGACTTCATCCCTCAGGACAAGCGTCGGTCGTGTCTCAGTCCACCGGGAACCTCTACATCTCCACGGTGCGAGCGCTCGGACAGCGGGAGACTACTCCTGTTTCGTCTCCAGCCCGTCCATCGCCAAGAGCGTCTTCAGCAAGTTCATCCCACTGGTGCCCATCGCCGAGCGCTGAGTCTCCCAGTTCATGCTGGAAAGAGAGATCACTGCCTTCACTCATGCTATTTTTACATGATGTGCTCCTTCAGAGGATGTTAGATGATCTGAGGCGGAAACCACTCGATAGTGTTAAAACTGACAGACGATCTGAAAGATAACACACACCGTCTGTGGTTTCTAAACTGAGCTGGCTCTTATTTTAGGTCTGTTCATGCTCAAATTATCTGCTTAAAAAATCATATCTGTCATAAGATGAGCAGATGAACAGCTCAAGCTTTCACACGCGTGTTTGTTCAGAGTTTCTGATCACTCTATAGTTGATGTTCTTCTGTGTGAAAAATGAGTCTTTCTGCTGTTGAGTTTCAGTAAATGATGTTTTGAACTGAAGAGGAAATTTAAGCTCTGAACGTCACAGAATGTCTCAGTACAATCAATACAGTATATATATGTATTTATTTAAGACATATACTGTATTTCATGTCAATTCTATTTTGCTTTTATATCATTTCTTCTTTATGACTAGTGGGAAAAACATCCAAAGCACATTTAAGTGTCTTTTTTAAATCTATTTGCGTCTGTAATATCTTTAAAGGTTGTTTTCACAGAATGAGTTTTTCCTCCACTTCAGCAGCGCTTACATACTTCAAAATTTACACTTTTATTCATATCTACATTCTGAAGGTTTTTACTGAGGGGTTTGTTTATATCTCATTTGCCTTGATTTATATAACATTTTATTCTGAACAACTTGGTAAAAAATGTCCATCTGTTGACAGTATTTTTTAATTTATGAAGTGATGAAGAGAGAAATCCAAAATCCCCTCTATAAAAACTTTGAACTCTAATGTGTCTACAAAACCAAACAGGAATTTTGAACCTGACTTTATCCGATGTTCAGGTATAGTTTCTGGAAATGCAAGCAAATTAGTACATAATTAAAAACCACCTCATTTGCCTATTTAACATAACATTTGAGGAAACTTGCAATGAAAGACTGTTAATATCTGAATGTAATAAATCAGCTGGTGTTCGTCTGCTCCAGTTCTCCTGCGTCGCTCTTGATATTACAGACGTCCGTGACCGTCACTGTACTGTATAAGAGTCTGATATCTGCTCTCCATCAGGTTCTCTGAGGAAATATCCCGCTGACATCAAAGTCAAATCTCCAGACGTCTTCGCGCTGGCGGGGCAGAACGTCACGCTCGAGTGCTTCAGCGCTGGGAAAGTAAGAAAATAAGCCAACCACATGATTTCTGCTGTTTGCAAAAGCACAGCTTCGATCATTTCTCTCAAACGCTTCATTATTCAGCGCAATTTTCTGCAAATATTTCAGTTTTGAATCATTTTTCATTCAGACTGCATTTTGTAGATCTTTTCCGCATTAGAAGAGCTCTTTATGAACTTCTTAAAGTTCAGATGGAGGAAGTCTCCCGTCAGAAGCGAACACTAATGTTATGTTGAATACTAAACATCCTATCAGTGACATCACTGTAATATTTGCATACTGAATCCACAGCGTTCTTGGCAAGGTTCTCTCAACGTTACAAACAAACATTCTTCTCAGGAACATTCGTTCGTTCAGAATGATATGACTTTAACATTTAGATGTCATTCAAACGTTTAAAAAAATTTAACTGTTTGTTTCAGAACGTTCAGAGAACATTCAAATGTAATGTTCGCATAATGGCTGAAGAATGAGGAAATGCAGTTTTCCTTTTATGTTCACATTATCAAGAAGAAACATTTTTAAAACCTTTAGAAAACTGGATGTTTTTAACGTTCAGAGAGTTACGATCAATACGTCCTGACGTGTGTTTTCTTCATCTATAGCTGACTGACACAGTTACATAGTTCTGGCATGAGACTCGGAATGCTGCATGCTGATAGGTCTTTCACTGATTAGCAATCATGTCGTTATCTACTTAGCACAGCTGACATTCTTGTCATTGTTTGCTGTAACGTCTGCAGAACGCTTTCAGAAAGCCTCCCCTTCCCCAGCTCATATCTCTAACGGCTCAGAGGTTCAGTCACATCAGTGTGTGTGTGTGTGTGTGTGTGTGTGCTTGCACTGCAGCAGAGCTGGTCCACCAAGACCAAATACATTAACATTGTCAGATCTCTATTACCACGCCAATCTCCCGAGAGTTGTCATGACAGGATGTGGCAAAAGTTGATATTTTGAAACATTGTGCTTAAATGATTAAGAGGTTTTCTCTGTGTGTGTGTGTGTGTGTGTTCAGCCCCATCCCTCAGATCCGCTGGAGGAAGGTGGATGGCGAGCTGCCGGCCCGTCGTCATGACATCAGTATGGCGGGAACACTCCTCCATCTCTACGATATGCAGTATGAGGACGAGGGTCTATACGAGTGCGAGGCCGACAACTCCAAAGGCAAAGACTGGCACAGAACACACCTGCACGTGGAGGGTGAGTCACATGACCCCGCCACTGAGACGCTCTGAGCAAGAGTTTATTCTGGAGTCAATGACCAGTGTTGGGGAAACTCATTACAACTAACTCCAGTTATGTAATCAGATTACTTTTTCAAGTAACTAGAGAAGTAACGGATTACTTTTTCAAATACGTAACAATAGTTACTGTACTTTTCACATTTATTGTGTGTCTCAGGAGCTCCTGAATGGGTGGAGAAGATCCGCAGCTCGGAGAGGGACATCGGAGGCGATTACATCATGTCCTGTGTGTCCAGCGGGAAACCCAAACCCCACGTGCACTTCCTGAAGAACGGGCAAATGGTACGGCTTTATTATAGCAGATCTGAGAAAGCTCCAGAGGACTGGCTGACTGCGGCTGAATCGTTATTTTGCTGTCGTGCGATTGGCTAATGCTTTTCATTCCGAGTGACTGATCCTGCTTTCAGGGTTTAACACACGAATCAACCCGTTCTGGAGTCTCCTCTGCTCTCAGCTTCAGGAACTCGTGATCTTCAGTGTGCTGTCGATACAGATGTCAGAAAGCGTTTAGATTAGTCAAATGCGTTTGTAAACTGCTGAAGTTGATCAGTGTAATGAATGAGTGTGTTTGTGGAGGTCGAAGGCTGGCTGTGTTCCTGTTTGGAGCAAGCCTTCCCATCATGCTCCTGGTTACATAAGGCACAGCAGATGGTTCTCACACAGACACCTGAAGTGTGTTAGCGACCAGCGACACGCAGAATAATAATCAAACATGACTTCTGGGGAATAATGATGTATATATGTATATCAAACCATATATATGTGTATATATATATAAATGTATGTATATATGTATGTTTGATTAATTAATTACATTTAAAAAACATCAAAATGCAAAACTAAAAACGGGAAAATCTAATATTTAATTTATTTATTTATTAGAATTAATTTGCATTAAATTATGGATTTACTGCATTATTTATTAATTGAACTGTTTTTATTTTTAACTGTTTAGTTAAAAAAACTTATGTTTTTATCTAATCAAATGAATTATTAAAGTTTAGTATATATATATATATATATATATATATATATATATATATATACAGTAAAATTATTTGTAAGTTTTTTTTTCTACATTTTTCATTGAAAACTATGTTTGTTATGTTATTTTACAGTTTTAAGAGGTCCTTCTCATGTCTGGTTCTCAGAGGCTGAATGATAAGCAATCGGAATATGATGTTGGTTTAATTAATAATTAAATTAATGTTTAATTAATGAAAGCGTCATTAATGAGTGTTGGCGGATGGTTAAGGTTAGGGGTTAGCAGATAGTGTTGGCGGATGGTTAGGGTTCAGCAGATAATGTTGGCGGATGAATCTTTCTTTCATTCTCTCCATCGGCACGCCAAGAACCACGAGTTCGCGCTTCACGGTGCTGGCGTTTGAGGATTCGGGCATGTATCAGTGCATCGCTGAGAGACCGTCACGGCGTGATCTACGCCAACGCCGAGCTCACGTGTTCGGTGAGCTGACTCTGATTGTTTGACCGGGTCAGGAGGTCATCAGGGAGATGTTCCTCCATTGACAGTGTGTGTTGTGTTGTTTTCTCAGCCGGCGCTCCGTCGTTCGAGTGGAACCCAGTGAAAGCTAAACTCCTGGGGGCCAGGAAACGGCCGTGTGGTGTTCGGACTGCCAGACCAGAGGCGGCTCCGAGACCCAGCATCTCCTGGAGCAAAGGAACCGAGCTCCTGCACAACTCCAGCAGGTCAGAGGTCACGCATTCTCTCACCACCAGGGGTCCCAAAATCTTTTGGGAACGAGAGTTTGTGAATCTATAAAAAAAAAAGTAAAAGTTTTTATAATACAACGCACACAGATACAGGCCCTTGAAAGGGCTTGAATTTATTTTGTGCGAGAATGTTTCTGAAAAAAAATCCGTATTATTTCCTCCAGTCCGCTAATAGTTATTTCTCCAACACTTCGTGACCTATGCATATTAGCTTGATTGATTTACGTTAGTTGCGTGTATATACATGTTACGTTTAGCCGTTCATTCACGCAGAAACTGTAACAATGTATCTTGCGAGGTAATACGATGTTAACCTTGCTCTCACTACTAGAAATGTGTCCCACCTTCAAGAGTCCTCGAGTTAGAGGAGATCGGACCTGGAAAATTCTTGAAAGATCCTTGAATTTGAAGTTAAGCCGAGGTGTGGGAACCCTTAAGCACCGCTCGCTGGTCACACTCCGCCTCGACACACTGGCTCATGCACCGCTGCGCTCGGTAGCACTTGGCTCGTCGACGCTGGCTGATCACGCTCACTCATGCACACCTCGACTGGAACACTCGCTCATCACGCCTCGACTGATCGCTGGCTGGTCACACTAGCTGGCACCTTGGCTGATGCCACAGCTCGGCCGCACGCTGGCTCGATCACGCTGGCTCATCACGCAGCTGGCTGGTCACACCCACCTGCACAACCTGCTCGACGCTGCCGTCACACTCACTCATCACACTGGCTCGTCCCTTTCGCTACGTCCGCTTGCGAGCTCGCTCACAACTCGGCTCGTCCACCGCTCACGTCACACTCGCTCGATAGCCTCGCTGGTAGCCACACTAGCCTGGCCGCACGCCTCGACTTCGATCACGCTCACTCGTCACGCTCGACTCAACACGACTGACTAGTCCCGATGGCTCGCTCGCCACTGCTGATCGCACCGCTGCTCACGACTCGCTAGTCGACGACGTTCGCGGCTGCATCGCGACCGCGCCTGCGTCACGCTCGCTGGTCACAGCTCGGCTGCGTCACGACTTGGCTATCACAGCTGGCTGGTCGCGACTCACTCGTCACGCTCGGCTCGTCGCGCTCGGCTGATCACAACTCGGCTGGTCACACTGCGCTCGTCCCTTGGCTCGTCACACTCGGCTGATCACACTGCTGGCTCACAACTCGGCTCGCGCTCGGCTGGTCACGCCTCGCTCGTCACGCTCCGGCTCACACGCTCGCTATCGACTATCGCTCTGCCTATCAGCCCGTCCACGACTGGTCTCACGCTCGCTCGTCAGCGCTCGCTCGTCACACTCGACTCGTCACACTCGCTCGACACACCTCGCTCTGTCACACTCGGCTCGTCACACTCTGCTCGTCACACTCGCCGTCACACTCGCTCGTCACACTCGCTCGTCACACTGCCTCGACACACTCGCTCGTTCAAGGTCACTGCATCGACACCGTTATATGAGAACTGAACTGAGCTGGACGATGACATCACTGTTTTTTCCAAGTGGCTATAGATATATAAATGAACTAAATGATAACGTTTTTTATCTCTGTAACGATCTGTATTGTAAAAAGCACTATATAAATAAAGGAGACTTGACTTGACTTGACTTGGCTAGCGTCACGTCCTGCTCAGATGAAGCCTTTCCTTCCTCATGCAGGCTTTTCATCTGGCCGGACGGGACTTTAGAGCTGCTCAACGTCACCAAATCAGACGAGGGCAGATTACACGTGCTTCGCGGAGGAACGACCGAGGCCGAGCGAACAGCACCCGGATCGCTGTTCATCACGGGTACGACATGGAAACACAACACACGTCCTGTTCACCCTAGCAACCATGTCTGTCCGTCTGTCCGTCACCTGTGTTTAGAGGAGTGGATCATGTTTATTGGAGTTCGTCTCTCTTTCTCTCCTCAGACGCCACTAAGATCACTCTGGCCCAGTTCGAACGCTGACATCAGTGTGGGCCAGAGCGCCCAAGATGGAGTGTGCGGCGTCAGCATGACCCAACCCTTGACCTCACCTTCATCTGGTCCCTCGACGAGCACGTCATCGACTTCGACCGAGACAGAGAGCATTACGAGCACAAGATGGTGAACTTCAGTCTGTATAATACTGATAATAAACATGAATATTATTAATAATAGCAGACCTTAAGGCCTGTTCACTCCGAGAACCATAACTCGTAACTATATTAAAAACTGTAACGTTACCTATGATTAGTGTAACCGTAACAGTTAAGTATGATGATAACTGTAACTTTAACTATAACGATGATAACTGTAACAGTAATTATAACGCTGTAGCGATAGCTGTAACAATAACTATGATGATATGATTGTGATTGGCTGTCAGTGTTTAAACCGTTCATCAGCTGAAATTATTCTGAGACCGATTCCAGCGATATCGTTCCTCTTTGTCGTTGACTCTTTATTCACTTTATAGTTACAGTCTTGTGTATTGATCAAACTTACCTTGTCGTTGGTCAGGATGTGAATCAGGCCGGGACGTCGAGCTCAGAGCTGCTGATCAGTAACGCGCAGCTGAGACACGCGGACGATGCGCCTGTACGGCTCGGGCGCCGGTGGATAACGTCACGGCCGCCGCAGAGCTGGTGGTCCGAGGTGAGGCGGGATCAACCTGATGTTTCCCGTATCCCAGAATGCTTTACTCCACACGCCGAGCGACAGAAATCCAGTGAATGCGTCAGGCCGCTGGGGACTCTCTTATTGGAGGAGATATTAGTCAAGTCTCCTTCATCTATACAGCACTTTAACACTATAGAGTTTCACAGCAGCTTTACAGTAATAACAGGAGATTACAGTAACAGAGTGTGTGTCGGCTTTACAGCCGTCTCTAGAGTTAGATAAAGTTAGTATTTGATTGATTGTGTTCCGGGCCGTTCATTTGCAGGACAACAGTGTGTAGTCAGCATCAAAACATTGTGCAGCTCGTCCTAAATGGCTAAAAGTTACTGAAGTAACATATAAACACCCACATGAGTCAGTAGTGTTCATCCAGAAGAGTCTGGAGCTGTAGAAACCTTCAGTGCTCCTCATGTGTCCTCCTCAGGCCCTCCAGGTCCTCCCGGTGGTGTGCGTGTGGACGAGGTGACGGCCAGCAGTGTGAGGGTGACCTGGAGCCACGGGACGGATGAACCTGAGCCCCATCTCCACATACAGCGTCCAGTACAGAGACGCCAGTGAGCAGGACTGGAGAGACGCCTCCACCGGTCAGAACTTCTCATCTACTGGCACGCTTTACATCAGTCACCGGCTGCGTTTACATGGACCCTCATACATCTCAGCGTAATCCGACGCAGTCGCACAGTCGGGATATAGAAGTACAGTAACCCCGGCAATCGGCATGAATCGGCCGGATCGCCGCACGGCTCAGCGGTTCAGTGCTCCGTACCGACCCGAGATAGAGAAATATTAAGTCTGCTTTTTAAAACAGAGAAAAGGAGGACGGTTAGTGTGCAACAACAGCGGGAAACGTTTTCGTGTGTTCGGGCAGTGAGCGCATGTCTAACGATTAGACTCTGATCCGAAGCGTGTGACATAAACACACATCGACCCGATCACTTTATTAGCATTCATGTAAAACTCCATTCAGATTGATCTGTGTGTCCATGTAAGCGCAGCGCTGCTGTAGTCCGGATCTAAAGCCGCTCTTCTGTCTTCAGCTCCGGGGATCGTGGAGGGAAACACCGAGATGGCCACCGTGACCAACCTGACGCCCTGGACGGAGTATGAGTTCAGGGTCACGGCCACCAACACACTGGGGCACCGGCCCTCCGAGCCGAGCCCTCGCCCCGCGTCACCACCAGAGAAGCCCGTGAGTCCCTTCACTGACCCAGACCTGCCTCACTCATGTTCTGTGTGTGTCTGCACCTCCTCATCTCCTGTGTGTGTCTGCACCTCCTCGTCTCCTGTGTGTCTGCACCTCCTCGTCTCCTGTGTGTGTTTGCTCTCCTCGTCTCCTGTGTGTGTTTGCTCTCCTCGTCTCCTGTGTGTCTGCACCTCCTCATCTCCTGTGTGTCTGCACCTCCTCGTCACCTGTGTGTCTGCACCTCCTCGTCTCCTGTGTGTGTCTGCACCTCCTCGTCTCCCTGTGTGTCTGCACCTCCCCATCTCCTGTGTGTGTCTGCACCTCCCTCGTCTCCTGTGTGTGTCTGCACCTCCTCGTCTCCTGTGTGTCTGCACCTCCTCGTCTCCTGTGTGTGTTTGCTCTCCTCGTCTCCTGTGTGTGTCTGCACCTCCTCGTCTTCTGTGTGTGTTTGCTCTCCTCATCTCCTGTGTGTGTTTGCTCTCCTCGTCTCCTGTGTGTTTGCTCTCCCTCGTCTCCTGTGTGTGTCTTCACCTCCTCGTCTCCTGTGTGTGTTTGTCTCCTCATCTCCTGTGTGTGTTTGCTTCTCCCTCGTCTCCTGTGTGTTTGCTCTCCTAGTCTCCTGTGTGTGTCTGCACCTCCTCGTCTCCTGTGTGTGTTTGCTCTCCTCATCTCCTGTGTGTGTCTGCACCTCCTCTCGTCTCCTGTGTGTGTTTGCTCTCCTCATCTCCTGTGTGTGTCTGCACCTTCCTCGTCTCCTGTGTGTGTTTGCTCTCCTCGTCTCCTGTGTGTGTCTGCACCTCCTCGTCTCCTGTGTGTGTGTTTGCTCTCCTCATCTCCTGTGTGTGTTTGTTCTCCTCGTCTCCTGTGTGTTTGCTTCTCCTTCGTCTCCTGTGTGTGTCTGCACCTCCTCGTCTCCTGTGTGTGTTTGCTCTCCTCATCTCCTGTGTGTGTTTGCTCTCCCTCGTCTCCTGTGTGTTTGCTCTCCTTCGTCTCCTGTGTGTGTCTGCACCTCCCTCGTCTCCTGTGTGTGTTTGCTCTCCCTCATTCTCCTTGTGTGTGTCTGCACCTCCTCGTCTCCTGTGTGTGTTTGCTCTCCCTCGTCTCCTGTGTGTGTCTGCACCTCCTTCGTCTCCTGTGTGTGTTTGCTCTCCTCATCTCCCTGTGTGTGTTTGCTCTCCTCGTCTCCGTGTGTTTGCTCTCCTCATCTCCTGTGTGTGTCTGCACCTCCTCGTCACCTGTGTGTGTTTGCTCTCCTCATCTCCTGTGTGTGTCTGCACCTCCTCGTCACCTGTGTGTGTTTGCTCTCCTCATCTCCTGTGTGTGTCCTGCACCTCCTCGTCTCCTGTGTGTGTCTGCACCTTCCTCGTCTCCTGTGTGTGTTTGCTCTCCTCATCTCCTGTGTGTGTCTGCACCTCCTCGTCACCTGTGTGTGTTTGCTCTTCCTCGTCTCCTGTGTGTTTGCTCTCCTCATCTCCTGTGTGTGTCTGCACCTCCTCGTCACCTGTGTGTGTTTGCTCTCCTCATCTCCTGTGTGTGGTCTGCACCTCCTCGTCACCTGTGTGTGTTTGCTCTCCTCATCTCCTGTGTGTGTCTGCACCTCTCTCGTCACCTGTGTGTGTTTGCTCTCCTCATCTCCTGTGTGTGTCTGCACCTCCCTCGTCTCCTGTGTGTGTCTGCACCTCCTCGTCTCCTGTGTGTGTTTGCTCTCCTCATCTCCCTGTGTGTGTCTGCACCTCCTCGTCACCTGTGTGTGTTTGCTCTCCTCATCTCCTGTGTGTGTCTGCACCTCCTCGTCTCCTGTGTGTGTCTGCACCTCCTCGTCTCCTGTGTGTGTTTGCTCTCCTCATCTCCTGTGTGTGTCTGCACCTCCTCCGTCACCTGTGTGTGTTTGCTCTCCTCATCTCCTGTGTGTGTCTGCACCTCCTCGTCACCTGTGTGTGTTTGCTCTCCTCATCTCCTGTGTGTGTCTGCACCTCCTCGTCTCCTGTGTGTGTCTGCACCTCCTCGTCTCCTGTGTGTGTTTGCTCTCCTCATCTCCTGTGTGTGTTTGCTCTCCTCGTCTCCTGTGTGTTTGCTCTCCCTCGTCTCCTGTGTGTGTTTGCTCTCCTCATCTCCTGTGTGTGTTTGCTCTCCTCGTCTCCTGTGTGTTTGCTCTCCTCGTCTCCTGTGTGTGTCTGCACCTCCTCGTCTTCTGTGTGTGTTTGCTCTCCCCGTCCCGTGCCGGCTCTTGCTCATGCCAGCTGTGCTTGTGTCTGTCCTGCCTCAGTTTCAGAAGTTAACAACGTGTTTTACCCTCATCTTCGATCATCACCACACCGTTACACGATCTGTCAACCCTCGCGTTCGGCTTCTGACAGGAAGTGGTACATTACACATTCTCAAAAAATCCATAGTTTTTAGTGCAGGAACCAATTTGGTAAATTATTAAACACATTCATTATATGCATAATTTATCTGTTGTTTTGGATTTTGTTTTTTCTGTTGTGATCATGATTTTATGCAGTTATATTTGTCTCAAAATACTTTAGTAAAATATATTTAACCATATTCCCATATCCAACAGACACTTTCAGAACGAATGCTGTTAGTAAACATGAGTTTGCATCAGGGTTATTATAGGTGACCAACTAAATTACAAAAAATACTAAATTACATTTAATTATATTTTTTTGTACTACATCTGACACATATATTCATTGGCAACTCCTGAAGTGTTTCCAGTAGAGTGTGCGTGTGTTAGTAAAGTGTGCGTTTCCAGTAAAGTGTGTGTGTGTGTGTCTGGTGGCCCGTCTGAGGCGGAGACTGAGTGCACTACACCCGAGTTTGATAGTCGTCTTCCCTCTGCTGCCCCTACTGATCCGCCCGTGCAACATCTTTTACATTAGAACTGCAAGTTTATGCAAGAACAATGAGTATATATCCTTTTGAAAACATTTTTGAGCAACATTGATATTTTTATGTTAGAAAATAATATTTAAGTTCAATAAATGTAGAATTTTTTATCAGTCTTGAGATATAATAACTGAATTCATTCCAGTAGAGTTAATATTGTAATTCAGTAAGTTATGATTACCATCATGTCTTTGTTTGGACCTTGTGTTTTTGCTGATACTGATGTAAACCTCTAACACTGACTGAGGATTAAAAGCATTCTGAACACACTGACTGCATTAGAAACGCCACCGTGAACATCCGTCGTGTATGTAGTGTTTGACTCTCTCTCTCTCTTTGTAGGGCCGGTCGTGGCTCCGTCAGACATCGGTGGAGGAGGCGGAGCCAGTCGTGAGCTCACCATCACATGGACGGTACCCGAAGCTCACATTATCATCAACCCCAGTCTCTCTGAATAACAGCAAACACACTTTCTCTTGTCATTTTCATCTGACACTCATCTTCAGTTAGGGTTAGGTGGGGCGGGGCTTGATGTGGGCGGGGCTTGATGTGGTCAGTGGGGAATTTGATTGGATGGTTGTGGTTTGCTATTGGTGGATCTCATGTGAGTGACAGCTGGTTAAACCTGAAACAAACAAAAAACAGTTTATTGTTATTAGTGAAACAATTAAGGCAAAAGCCTTGTCTTTCATGCCATGGTCAGTTTTCAGGTCTGATTTGCTTTTATACCTTGTATAATACACCTTTATACCTTTATAACTTGTCTTCTTTCAGACTAGTGAAAAGAAAACATCGAAAACACACAAGTTTTTATTTTAGTGCACTTGATCTATTAGTAGATTTCAGTCTGTAAAGGCGGTGAAATCTCCCTCAGCAGCTTCACACACTCCAAACTACAGTTTTATTCATATCTATATCCTAAAGGTTCATTTGCCTGATTTATAGAACAACTTTTCTGTAGAACAATTGTTCTGATTTTGGTTCCGGTTCTGATGTGTTCCGGTTCTGATGTGATTCGGTTCTGATGTGATCCGGTTCTGATGTGTTCCGGTTCTGATGTGGTTCTGGTCCGCAGCCGGTCCAGTCACAGTACTACTACGGCAGTAACTTTGGCTACATCATCGCCTTCAAGCCTCAGAACGACCCCGAGTGGCTTCGGGTGACGGTCACCGACCCACAGGCCCGGAAGTACGTCCACAAAGACCCCAAAATCCCCCCGTCCAGCCGGTTCGAGGTGAAGATGAAGGCCTTCAACAGTCAGGGCGAGGGTCCGTTCAGCGTCAGCGCCTTCATCGAGTCGGCTCAGGACGGTGAGTGCAGACTCACACAGGTCATGCAGGTGTAGAAGTTCTTCTGACTGATGTGTGTGTGTGTCTCAGTTCCTGCAGACGCTCCCATCATCGCCGAGGCCAGAGCGCTGTCGGCCACACAAGCCGTGGTGTCCTGGGTGCCGGTGCAGAACGTCCAGGGCTACCAGGTACACACAGGTCTCTGTTAAAGGGGACATATCATGAAAATGGACAAATCTGAGTTTGTTAATGGACTGCATTTATATAGCGCTTTCATAGACCGAATGACCACCAAAGCGATTTACATATTGCCTCACATTCACCCATTCACACACTCATTTACACACCGACGGCGGTGTCAGCCATACACGGCGCATGTCAAATAATAATCAGATTTCACTCCTTCTGCCGTATGAAGAGGATCTTGTAATATCCCCGGCCCTTAATCTGCATGTTTACACACACACACCAGAGACATTGGGTTCTCTGAGAGTCTCTGAAGCTTGTGTGAAGGTTCCGCCCTCTTCTGAATGGAGGTCGGAGCTAAAGCTCATTTGCATTTAAAGGGACACACACAAAAAGAGGCAAATTTGACAAGGTATCCGGTATTTTGAGCTGAAATTTCACAGACATATTCAGGAGACACCCTACAGTTATATTACCTCTTGTGAAAAGGGGCGTCCGTCAACTCGGCTGTTCTCTCAGGTCCGGTACTGGAGGGAGGCGCTGGAGAACGAGGCGGCGGTGCGGTGGGTTCCGGTGCAGAGTCGAGAGAACCACACGCGCCTGGACAACATGACGGCCGACTCGCGTTACCTGATCGAGGTGCGGGCGTCGAACGGCGCCGGGTACGGACCCGCCAGCCAGAGACACAAGATCCACACCAAGAAAGCCCGTGAGTCTGAGCACACTGACCCAACACTGTCCGTCCAGAGTAATAAACACCAGTATTTATTGTCAAAGTAATATACACATATATATTTAGAGATTGTAGGGGATTGTGGGAGTTGTAGATTTACAGTTAAAGACCCAAGGACCAGATATGAGGAATGAAGACCAGGAGTTAGATGTGCGGTCAATCTAGTATATGTACAGGATCAGGATACATTCAACTCAGTGCCCAAGAATGAGATGTTCCTGTTCTGATGGTGTTCCTCAGCTCCCAGTCAGCCGCCGAAGATCTTCACCACAAAGAAGCACCACAGCAGCAGCACGACCATCAACATCGGCTGGGAGAAGGTGCAGTCGCTCGTGAATCGAGTCCAACGTGGCCGGATATAAGGTCAGAAACACTGCGATCAGATACACATGATCATCAATATCTGATCAATACTGGATATCAATCAACACGTACATCAGTTTTAGCGTACATCACTTTGGGTATAATATTAGTTTCATGCTAAAATAACTATGAACATGTTCCCTTTCACAAATACATCATCAGTTTGAGTAAAATATGTTGTGCATTCTACAGTGTATATGAACTTTAAACTGCAGCTGTCTGAGAGACTTTAATCCTCCACTGATGAAACCCTCTGTATTTCATTCAAGTTTCTAGTGAGACGCTTCGACCTGCTGTCATTCAGAATAATCATAGTTATTGTTTTAGGCCTTTATGAAGCCATTGAGATATGACGTTATATATCCATGTTAACAGCCGTTTCAGAACTAATGTTACCGATTCTTGTCTTACACTAGTTTAGCCTCTTTTAAACGCCAGTTCTGTGTTTCTGATATGAGCCGCAGCTTTGACTCGCATGTAACGATCGCCTGTCTCCGTTCTCCCTCAGATCCTGTACCGGAAGGACGGGGCAGAGCAGCGGGATGCTGTACACCACGGAGAAGCAGTCCATTCGACCTGCCGCGCCATGAAGGAGGATTACCTGGTGGAGGTGCGCGCTCACAGCGAGGGCGGAGACTGGGCCGTCGCACACATGTTTATCCCAGGTACAGCCTCCTCTAGACAGAACCGGCTTCTCGAACAGTCTTCCTGAAACACTCATTTTCTGCATTCGGTAGATGCTTTTATCCAGAGCGAATCACATTGAATTCAGTCAAACAACCAAAGACACTTTTGTTACTTGAAATAAAGTAAGCATTAACTGAAAGAAAAACAGTTACAGTTCATTTTAAGGTGACCTTGTTACAGTGTAACGTCTCTGTTACTTATGTAACCCTCGTTCCCTGAAGGATGGAATGTAACGTCTTCGACGTAACTGGGATCACTCCAGGGAGCCAATCATCTTCCAGTGTTAACAGAACGGGCCAGTGCACATCTGCGTGCAAGATTTGCATCTAATTTGGATTTAAATAGGAAGTGAATGCAATCACCATTTCAGTTCAGTTCAGTGTTGATTCAACTCAGTTTAATGTTGATTCACTTCAGTATTGATTCAGTTCAGTGTTAATTCAACTCAGTTTAATGTTGAATCAGTTCAGTATTGATTCAGTTCAGTATGAATCAGTTCTGCACAGTGTTGAGTTCATGATGTAAAGTTTTTATATTGTAATACAAAGTCTGATTCATCTCTATAGTTTTCTAATGTGTGTGTGTGTGTGTGTGTTGTGCAGGTGCAGCGGCTCTGGCGTCTCCGTCTCTCAGCTTCTTCTCCTCGCTGCTCCTGGCGGCTCTGTTGAGTTTGATTCTCTGAATGTAGATTCATCCTGATTCGACGAACTCTCACGGATGAAACACGCTCACGTTCCCGAGTCCGTCCGGACTGAAGATTCGGGACAGAACGTGTGTTCAATGTCAGTTCAATATGCCTTACAACATCTCACTCTCTGATTGGTCCAGCAGGATCTGCCACAGGAACTGCTGCCGCGAGACTTCCTGTGAGGTTCAGCGGTGACGGATCAGCGTCTGAGCGTCTCATGTTCGTCTCTTATGTCGTCGTCAGATCAGTGGCTTTCTCTTATTTCTGTGACGGATACAGTCAAAGCAAAGCAACGATTCTTTCACTTTTACCTGGATTATCATATATGCAATAATTTATATAGAAATTGGTCTTATTCGGTATCGTACCCGTTTTTATATTAGCATACCTCTCGATTTTTTTTTTTGAACTATAATTTGTGCTTTGGAACGTCAGCGGCTGAATGAAGTGGACGTTTGTGTTTGTTTTCAGTCTAATGAGACATGATCAGCTGATGTAAACCAATGCGTTTGTGTTTCGATGAAACGAGCGGATGAATATAAGCGAGCGTGATGAACAGATTCAGTGATTCATAATTGATTCTTAGGCACGAACGCTTTTGTTTTGACTGTATCGTTCTGTCGTTCGCAGGTGATTCGTGATGATGAATGTCATTTAACTGCGTTTTATTTTCAGAATAATGTTTGTAACAGTCGCTGCACCGCTAACTTTAATCAACATTTCAGTCTGTTTATATTCAGTGTCGCTGATTCAAACAAAAACTGATTCATTCCAGTTCTGAAATCTTGCTGTTCACTCCTTTATAAACGGATGATACGATTGGCCATTCATCTGATGATGGACGTATATTTTGTGTTATCGATCAGGAGAAATGCTCGTACAGGACCAGAAGGGTCTTGTGTTTAATGAAGCAGTGATTTAAAGATGAAGATGATGATGATGATGATGAAGCTTCTCCTTCTTCTGCTCCTGATCTTCATCTGCGTGAGAGAGATTTGCCAAACGCATGGATGCCTTGAGCTTTAGCGGCCTGCAGTTATTCAGATGCATGATGGGATTGAATGGACTGGTCTTCATACTCATTGGTTCAGTTCAAGCACAGGTCCGGCTCTTTAACTAGACTAACCTGTCTGTGATTATTACCTGCTTCATTCAACTCTTCGATTAAACTTTATAGAGACCAAACAAACACGTCTGCTGTCAGTTTCTCATTCTTTATCACAAAATGTTTTTAATACATGATTCATTCTTGAAGTGTTGAAATATGGACCTCGCTATTCTCCTCACTATATACTATTTATATCACTTGAGAACATTTAATCAATGTGTGTGTGTGTGTGTGTGTGTCGTGTTATATTTAGGATTCGTTTAGTCACTGATGTTGTTCTTCATGCAAAGAAGCTGCTGAATAATAAAGTAAACATATCTTTGTAAAGAAACCTCCGTGCTGAACTGGCTACTCGCTGCTCTCTCAGACGATGACATCACTTCCTGACGGCCACCGTAACTTCTGTTGGGTGCAATTCACAACCTCGCCACTAGATGCCGCTGAAACTTACACACTGCACCTTTAAAATGCAACCAAAAATGAGTGAGGAAATGAGTTTCAAAACTCTAAGATTGAGATAAGCTACATGCGTTTCCTTTAAACATTTACAAATATCCATCTAGCCTCTTTTAATGGTCTGTCCCAAATGTGAGGTTGTGTGTTCTTGTCAGGTCCAGATGACGTCCAGTTGCAGTGTGATGATGACCATTGGCTTCTCTGAACATCAGGGGCGTTTCTAGGTTTTAAAACCATCAGGGGCTGAACCCGAAACATCAGGGGCTGGGGTGGGTAGATAAGATAACATGATTCGATACAGAGAATAATGTATATTGCAGGACTATACGCGGGGGCAGACTGGTTAAGAAAAAACATCCCTGCCACTATAACCACACCAGCCCACATTACCACACACTCACACACATGCAAAGGTGAGGAAGTTAGGGGGTTCGGGGGCATCCCCGAGAAAATTTGGATTTTCCTCTCTTTCCCTACATTTGTGCATTTTAAGGTGTTTGAAGGTCATAAAAATGGTATAACAACAGCATGTCAGTGGCAGTAGCATAAAATATTACTGATTCTTAAAAAGAGAATGAGGATGTTGAAATGAATGATCCACGCTTGGATGCAAATGCAGAATGTTTCTGCTTATTGTTGACAATACATAATCACATATTCCAAATAGGAATGACCTTAATGAGAACTCTTTCAAGGATTATTTTACATAGATGTTATTTCAATCAAACACTAGTGCAATGTTTGTGTGTCCAGAGGAAAAGGAGCAATTTATATATTAGCATTAAAGATTGGTTTCAGCAACTAGTTTCTACATATATATATATATTACGCCAATATATAACGCCTGTTATTGTATACCCAGTGATGGTCCAGAGGTAGATTTTTTGCCCAGCGTGTCGGGACTCGGGAGGTTCTGAGGTTCTAATCCTCGCTCGTATATAGTTTTTTCCCTCATCAAAACCAATAATGATTATCAGTGATTGAATTGATATTTAGAACCCATGAGGACACGTTTGTGTGCATTTTGAATTGTGATTTCACCAGAACGAATCTCCGCAACGGATTGAAGCGCGTTTCCGAGAGAAGAATTTATTTAACAAACAAATGAAACGAATGCTGTTAACTGGAGTATTGGTACATCTGTGCCGCGAGATGTTTCAAAAGTGGTGGGAACATGTCCTACACGTAAATGACGCGTGTGATCCTTGTTTTGTGTGCAGGCCAGGCACATGGCCTTGTGTTTGGGCTGTATGCTTCCGGTGTCTCTTCTCTTGCCCCACCCCCTTGTTACCCTCGTTTTGTCATCATTGCTTCATCTATGTCACCTGCTGTCAATGTCTGTTTCTCCTGCATTTGATCCTTGTTTTGGTGTTTGCTGTCCTGTACCAGTCGGTGTTTGCTGTCCTGTACCAGTCCATTGCTTTACGTGCGTCTATACCTTGTGAGTACTGTCTTAACGAAGTTGTGATCTTGTAAAATCCTGTCTTGTTTAATGTCAAAGTCTTAGTCTAGTGTAATTAGTCTTTATTAATTAATTATTTATTTCTTATGTGTTTTTTATGTGGTTTGTAACGTGGTTGTTAATTGTGCCAGTGTCAAAGATGAATTTCTGTCCAGTACATCTGAACAGACAAAGTTAATCAAATCAAATTCGCATTCATGTTTTTATTTGCCTAAATATAGATGTCAGTCGGATATGATGGACTTGATTTATGGTAATTGAGAACGAACGTGCACGCGCATCCCATTTACGACAGGTTGGAATTCATTACCACACACACACACCACACACACACACACACACACACACACACACACACACACACACACACACACACACACACACACACACACACACACACACACACACACACACACACACACACACATTTCACTATCACATCTGACGTTTACGAAGTATTTGTGAATCAGGAGAAGAGTTTATGGGAAAGTCTCTTTACGTCCAAATTACTCTCATATTAACTCGTATATTTACGAATGTTTCATAAATGAGACTCAGACTTTACAACATTGAATCTCAGAGTTTATTCACCCTTTTCTCATGGTTTCTCAATAGAATTCATACAAGTGTATAGAGTAGAAAAAACAATTCTAATCATTTGCTCATTGCAACGCAGTGTGACAACATGCCCCGCCTGCACAACTGGGACAAAGTTCTCTTAAATATAGAATTTAAACCCGGCTAGTCTGTCTTCTGCTGTCACACCAGCATTCAAGAACTGTCTCAACTGTTAATTAACAGATATAAAATAAATAATATCAGACTTTTCTAAAATTAACACAAGAAATGTACTTTTGCTATGGTTAAATAATATCTTCAATATAGGCTATATATTTAGAAAATTCTATAGTGTTGATCTTGCAACTTAGAAAATTCGTCCCGCTAACCTCCATAATGTGTCGTGTTTCAAATCAATGCCAGTTGGAACTTATCAAATGATAACATTAATTACTGCCAGGTGGTAATTAATTGAATTAACGAGATGAATGCGTTCCTGATCTATTAGAGTCTGAAGAGTGGCTTGATAAGGGTTATGGGTGATCTGTCCTCATGGCTGTGAGGGAGATTTGTGTTTGGAAAGAGCTCATTTTCACCCTTTTCTCTTTGCTGTTGATGGACTTAAAGAACCAGGTAAGTACCATTAGGCTTTGAAGTGAACGGAAACATTCTGTTTTTATGTTAGAGTTGTTTACTAAACTTTATAGATGGTGAAAATAAGCTTTGTGAACCATTGAAGCTTTCTTTCAACACCATTACTACCCTTTGTTTGTTGCCATTCACTGATCAAATGGATGATGGCCCTGTGTGTTTGTTTTTTTTTCTCACAGGTTATTCATGGTGAGTTTCCCTGTGGTGATTGAGTCTGGCTCGGACCCCAAACTATGCATAACTCTGAAACCCAAGAGACCTGCTGCTTTTGTTTCCAGGTCCGTCATAGTCATTAGATGTGTGTGGCTCTTTTTGTCTTGGTTTCTTGTGTGTTAACTGAAGTTCTCTACAGGCTCCTCAGGTAGATGGAGCTTCGGTGCAGAAGCTGAAGGTTAAAGCAGAGCGACTGAAGAGAGCAAAATCATGTTCAGATGTTTCTTTGACCTTTATTCAAACAGACAAACCAATTTACAATCCAGGACAAATGGGTGAGCTGTGAATGAACCTTGGTTAAAGCCATCATCTTCAAATGCATTATGCAATATATGTTGTTTGTATACATGTATGTAGCCTATATATGAGTTTGTTGGTGTCTTTGCAGTTAATTTCAGAGTTGTCTCCATGGATCCCAAATTTGTGCCTTTTGCTCAAATGGTAAGACCAGATATTTCACCATTTTGAGTGTTCTGACCGTAAATGAAAAGCAAATTAAATGCAGGTTCTTTTGAGATGCAGAAATGTCAACTTCAATGAATGCTTTTAAATGTTTATTATTCCTGTCTGTCTTGCAGTAGTCTGCTCGGGGTGAAGGTGAGTTTGCTCCAGATATGAGACTTTGAATGGAGCCAATGCAGCTTTTGCACTTTTCTTTCTTTGCAGATTTTCTCTGAGCTATTAATTTGTTTTAATAGGACAAAGATAATAACGGGGTTGGACAAATGTTTCCTCAACGGGGCTGATATTGCAGCTTTCTCACAAGTTAAACCCAGAGGCTCAGATGGGGATGTACACACTAAAGGCTTTTATTGCTGACCGAGAAGTCTCCCAAGTTTTTGAGGTGAAAAAATACAGTAAGTTGTTGTGTAAGGGCAGTTCAATGACAGATCTGAGGCCTTAACCTAAAGCGCTTTGTTTCTGGTTTAGATTTCACGCGACCGTAAACGCACCACAGACCTACAGCGTTGCAGTTATGGGACTGAAAGTTGAGTCTTGTGCCAAGTGAGTGATGCTTTATTTTCTTGTCTTATGGTTGGTCAGATCTTTATCTTGTTCTGGTGTTTCCCAGATATACATGTTTAGTGAAGCCCAATCAGCCGCTCAAATGTGGTGCTTCGCCAGTGACCGTGGAGTATTCATTTGTTGGAGAGGCTGGTAGCTACAGCGCTGACAATCTATATGGTGAGTGGACATTAGTTTTGTAGTTAAGTTTGCTGGTCTGTTTGTTCCCACAACTTACACAACCATGTCTTCCGTCAGGTCTTATCCAAAGGAGTGATCGTCCTCCATGGATTTCAGACGGTTAAAGCAAAGGCTGGTGATGCAGTGACAAGCGGCTCCGTGACGTTCCAGTTGTCTGGCAGTGTGGATATGGCTCCAGCAGTGTAGATTCTGGTCTACATCGTTCTTCCCAGTGGGAATGTAGCTGTGCTCTCTCACCACCCTTGACTCCAGCGTGGACCATTGGCCATTCGGCCTCCCTCTGTTGGACGTTACATCCTCTTCGCCATGGACTTAAAGCCCATTCGCTGCCCTACAGCTCTCCACCTCTTTCGCCTTTGACTAGCTCCGGCCTCCCTCAGGTTCCACCTCCACCTATGGTTGCTGCAGCTCAGCCTCTAACCTCATGATCGCTGCTTCCACTTCAGGGGGTCGGTGCCGTGGCCTAGTCACGGTCGCCTGAGGTCTTTGTGTCTCACTGCCTCATCACTTCTCTGGCTGACGTGGTGTGCTCCACCTCAATCACCTCTGGTAATCCCCTTGGTAGTGTTGACTCTTCACTCCATGGCTACTTCATTCTGCAACACCACCATGGGATGCAGTCCTGACTGTGGGCTGGGTCTCCGTCGGCTCTTCCCTGCTCAAGGCCTTCCCCCTGGCTCTCACCACCACCTGCACCAACCTTATGCACGGTTCTCTTCAGCTTTTCACCGTCCGCCAACCTTTTGCACGGTTCTCCGTCCGTCTGTGCTTCTGTGCGCCGACCTTTTGCACGGTTCCCGTCCCGTGCGCCGACCTTTTGCACGGTTCCCTGTCCGTGCGCCGACCTTTTGCACGGTTCTCAGTCCGTCAGTGCGCAAACCTTTTGCACGGTTCTCCGTCTGTCCGTGCACCGACCTTTTGCACGGTTCTCCGTCCGTCCGTACACCGACCTTTTGCACGGTCTCTCCGTCCGTCCGTGCACCGACCTTTTGCAACGGTTCTCCGTCCGTCCATGCACCGACCTTTTGCGACGGTTCTCCGTCCCATCCGTGGCCAACCTTTTGCACTTTTCTCCGTCCGTGCGCCGACCTTTTGCACGGTTCTCCGTCCGTCCGTGCGCCGACCTGTGCACGTTCTCCGTCCGTCCGTGCGCGACCTTTTGCAGTTCTCCGTCCGTCCGTGCGCCGACCTTTGCACGGTCTCTTCGTCCGTCCGTGACGGCCTTTTGCACGGTTCTCCGTCCGTGCGCCGACCTTTTGCACGGTTCTCCGTCCGTCCGTGCGCAAACCTTTTGCACGGTTCTCCGTCCGTCCGTGCGCCGACCTTTTGCACGGTTCTCCGTCCGTCCCGTGCGCGACCTTTTGCACGGTCCGTCCGTCCGTGTGCCCACCTTTTGCACGGCCTGTCTGTCCGTGCGCCCGACTTTCTGCACGGCCCGTCCGTCCGTGCGCCCACCTTCCTGCACGGCCCGTCCGTCCGTGCACCCACCTTTCCGCACGGCTCCGTCCGTCCGTGCCGCCCACCTTTTGCACGGTCCGTCCGTCCGTGCCGCCCACCTTTGCACGGTCCGTCCGTCCGTCCACCTTTGCATGTCCGTTCGCGTTCACCTTTGCACGGTCCGTCCGTGCGCACGACCTTTTGCACGGTCCGTCCGTGCGCAGACCTTTTGCACGGTCCGTCCGTGCACAGACCTTCTGCACGGTCCGTCCGTGTGCAGACCTTTTGCACGGTCCGCCGTCCGTCCGTGCGCCGACCTTATGCACGGTTCTGTCCGTGCGTCGGACCTTATGCACGGTTCTGTCCGTGCGTCGACCTTATGCACGGTTCTCCGTCCGGAGAACCGTGCATAAGGTTGGTGCAGGTGGTGGTGAGAGCCAGGGGGAAGGCCTTGAGCAGGGAAGAGCCGACGGAGACCCAGCCCACAGTCAGGACTGCATCCCACGGTGGTGTTGCATAGTGAAGTAGCCATGGAGTGAAGAGTCAACACTACCAAGGGGATTACTGGAGGTGATGGAGGTGGAGCACACCACGTAGCCAGAGAAGTGATGAGGCAGTGAGACACAAAGACCTAGGCGACCGCGACGTCGCAGAATGGAGTAGCCATGGAGTGAAGAGTCCCAACACTAGTCTCCCAAGTTTTTGAGGTGAAAAAAAAATACAGTAAGTGGTTGTGTAAGGGCAGTTCAATGACTGATCTGAGGCATTAACCTAAAGCGCTTTGTTTCTGGTTTAGATTTGCCCAAGTTTGACGCGACCGTAAACGCACCGCAGACCTACAGCGTTGCAGTTATGGGACTGAAAGTTGAGTCTTGTGCCAAGTGAGTGATGCTTTATTTTCTTGTCTTGTGGTTGGTCAGTTCTTTATCTTGTTCTGATGTTTCCCAGATATACATATGGCCAACCTGTTCCCAGTCAAGCCTTAGTGGAAGTGTGCCGTGATCCATTTCCATACAGTCTGCTTCATAATTTGACCAGACAGTGCCTGACTCAAACCGCAAAGGTGTGTGACTCCTGCCTTACTGCTGAGGGTTTTCTTTTTGCCTGTGCTTCACTTAATTGTGTCTTTGTTCTACCAGATGAATGCCAGGGGCTGTGCCTCTCTTACTCTTGATACGTCAGTGTTTTTTAACACCAAATTTGAAGACCAAATGCAAGATGCATTTCTTGTAAATGTGAATGTTTCTGGGGAGGGAACAGGTGAGCTATTGGCTGATCGGAACCATATACTCTATCATCTTTACAAGAAATCCACTTTAAGCCACAAAGTTGATATTCTTCACTGTTTTTTTGGACTTTCTCTCGCAGAAGTAATGGTGTCAAAATCTGCAATGGTGTCCATTACAAACAAAGCTGTATATCTCTTGGAGGGGAGCAACTGGCCCAACAAACTGCTGTTGAATCTAACCACAAACAAGAATGGATGACACCGATATGTTTCCAGAACCAGGTACTGTATGATTTGGCTATTTTTCAATTTGGGAATGTTGGTGTGTGTCCTACAGCGTGTTGGTCCTTGTTCCAGGTGTCTCTGCAGTTTCTCCAGCTACGGCTGTTCCTGCGGAGGGAAACGGTCTGATGGTTTCTGCTCAAGCAGGATCTCTGTGTGGACTGTGGAGTGCTGTAGATCAGAGCGTCCGGATCATGGAGCCAGGAAGACGTCTGAGTGCTGAAAGGGTGCATCTGTGTGCCTCAATCAGGTTTTTTTATTTGGGCTTTTAATCTGAATACTTCAGTGTGTGGCACTTCTGATTAGAATGCCACTTCAGTTTACCCCAGTATCTGAAGTACAAGGGCCTGAATTTTTATTGCAACTTCAGTGTCTGTATGTCTGTTAGTTTTGATTCTTGCTCTAGAAATTGTTACATGACTTAGACTACATTTTATTTTTTTCATTTTACTTAATTTTATCTTTGTGTCGTAATGGTCTATACTAGCTTTTGTTACTGAATGTGATATTTTAATGTGACGGACAGTCGTGCGTCCGCCAGTCTGTCCACCCGCGAGTTCGTCCGTCCGTCCCACCCGCGAGTCGCGTCCGCCGCCGCGAGTCGTCCGTCCGTCCGCGCGCCCGCCCGCCGAGTCCGTCCGTCCGCGCCGCCCGCCCGCGAGTCCGTCCGTCCGCCCGCCGCGCAGTCCGTCCGTCCGTGAGTCCGTCCGTCCGTGAGTATTCATTTGTTGGAGAGGCTGGTAGCTACAGTGCTGACAATCTATATGGTGAGTGGACATTAGTTTTGTAGTTAAGTTTGCTGGTCTGTTTGTTATGCAACTTACACACCCATGTCTTCTGTCAGGTCTTATCCAAAGGAGTGATCGTCCTCCATGGATTTCAGACGGTTAAATCAAAGGCTGGTGATGCAGTCACAAGCGGCTCTGTGATGTTCCAGTTGTCTGTCAGTGTCGATATGGCTCCAGCAGTGTAGATTCTGGTCTACATCGTTCTTCCCAGTGAAAATGTAGTTGCTGCTAGTGTGCCGTTCGACACCAATATGTGTTTCCAGACCCAGGTACTGTATGATGTGGCTATTTTTCAATTTGGGAATGTTGGTGTGTGTCCTACAGCGTGTTGGTCCTTGTTCCAGGTGTCTCTGCAGTTTCTCCAGCTACGGCTGTTCCTGCGGAGGGAAACGGTCTGATGGTTTCTGCTCAAGCAGGATCTCTGTGTGGACTGTGGAGTGCTGTAGATCAGAGCGTCCGGATCATGGAGCCAAGAAGACGTCTGAGTGCTGAAAGGGTGCATCTGTGTGCCTCAATCAGGTTTTTTTATTTGGGCTTTTAATCTGAATACTTCAGTGTGTGGCACTTCTGATTAGAATGCCACTTCAGTTTACCCCAGTATCTGAAGTACAAGGGCCTGAATTTTTATTGCAACTTCAGTGTCAGTATGTCTGTTAGTTTTGATTCTTGCTCTAGAAATTGGTACATGACTTAGACTACATTTTATTTTTTCATTTTACTTAATTTTATCTTTGTGTTGTAATGGTCTATACTAGCTTTTGTTACTGAATGTGATATTTTAATGTGACGGACAGTCGTGCGTCGCGCCCGCGCGAGCCGTCCGCCCGCCTGCGAGTCCGTCCGTCCGCGAGTCCGCCCGCGCGCCCGCGAGCGTCCGCCCGCCGCCGCGAGTCCGTCCGTCCGCCACGAGTCGTGCCGTCCGCCGCCAGCTCAGTCCGTCCGTCCGCCGCGAGTATTCTTTTGTTGGAGAGGCTGGTAGCTACAGTGCTGACAATCTATATGGTGAGTGGACATTAGTTTTATAGTTAAGTTTGCTTGTCTGTTTGTTCCCACAACTTACACACCCATGTCTTCCGTCAGGTCTTATCCAAAGGAGTGATCGTCCTCCATGGATTTTAGACGGTTAAATCAAAGGCTGGTGATGCAGTCACAAGCGGCTCTGGGATGTTCCAGTTGTCTGTCAGTGCCGATATGGCTCCAGCAGTGTAGATTCTGGTCTACATCGTTCTTCCCAGTGAAAATGTAGTTGCTGCTAGTGTGCTGTTTGACACCGATATGTGTTTCCAGAACCAGGTACTGTATGATGTGGCTATTTTTCAATTTGGGAATGTTGGTGTGTGTCCTATAGCGTGTTGGTCCTTGTTCCAGGTGTCTCTGCAGTTTCTCCAGCTACGGGTGTTCCTGCGGAGGGAAACGGTCTAATGGTTTCTGCTCAAGCAGGATCTCTGTGTGGACTCAGTGCTGTAGATCAGAGCGTTCGGATCATGGAGCCAGGAAGACGTCTGAGTGCTGAAAGGGTGCATCTGTGTGCCTGAAATAAAATGAAAAAATTAAATAAAATTAAAATGTAGTCTTTTGTGTTGTAATTGTCTATACTAGCTTTTTTTATAAAACCAGCTTTTGTTACTGAATGTGATCTTTTAATTTGACGGTCGGAAGTTTCGTTCGTCGCATTTAAACAGTATTTTACCGTTAATCAGAATAATGTTCTACAGTGTGTGTTTCTGATAGGCTTTCTCCAGTTTGACCCTCGGTGTCCATCGACAGGATTTGTTTGTAGTTTTGATGCTTTTGTTCATTGGCAGAATTTCCTTAGTTTGAACATTCACGTTTTTTCTGCTAGTCATGGACACAGTCATAATAACAGTAAAACGATCGCTAGCGGAGAAATGGCTGGATCCAAACGCAGCAATAAGGTAATCAGGGCAATCATAATTCGCCATCCATGCAAGAGTTCGAAGTACAAATAATCAGAATTGTAGTCATCGATGCTAGGGTCAAACCATTTAATCAGTCAGAGAACAAATGAATAAAACCCGAGAACAAACTTGAAACCAGGCCTTAGAGTAGACGAGTGACATAATAATGACTCATGAACTAATACAGACTGGGTATTTATGCACAGACACCAACAACATAAATAGGAAGAGCTGGGTACAATCACAAGTGATGGGAACAAACAAGGATTATGGGAAATGTGGTTCCAGGCTGAATGGAGACAGTGCACCCAGTGGAAACACAACAGACGTTGTGACAAACTACAAGAATAAATTCAGTTTGGTGAACATTAACCTATTGTGTACAGTCATGTTTAAATACAGTAATGCAAATAATCTGTCTGTGTATAGCTGGATCTACAGCCGCATGTTCATGTGTGTTTAAGGCCTGTAAGAAGGAGAATGTCATATAAGACAGTAAATTACAGCATGACATTACATCCCGAAAGTAGAAACTGACCCACACTATCCTTTGTAAAACTGCTGTAAACATAACTAACTGGCAGACAGATATAAACCTCATAAATAATATTTCACAAAGTCATAAAGCCATTCAGATGTGTTTCATTGGACTCTTCTTTATCCCATAATTCTGATTTACAAAAGCAACTTTGCTCTTTCTGCTGCTCCGGCGTGGGGAGGGGCTCGTGCTCGTGTCTCAGTGCGTCTGACGTCAGCACGCAAAGCCCCAAACCCGAGACTGAAGCTGTAAACAATAAAACCCAGCCCGTCCATCATCCATGCGCTAAACATGCATTTATCCGCGATGACGGCCGTGTTCTCGGTGCTGTTGTGCCTCTCATGCGCCTTCCGGTCCGCTCGAGGTGAGTGAGTGTGTGTGAGCGAGTGTTTCGACCTGGTTCGGCTTTATTCAGTGAGGCTCCGCGCGAGCATCTGTGCTAATGCTAAAGCCGCGACCGTTATTCCCAGATCCCCGATCACCGCGACCGTTATTGCGGTGTTCCCCGGACGAACGCGTTCTCCTCGGCGTTCTCGACGGGTTCTGAGGCGAGCGGGTCCGTGGACGGGTTCGGTCTCTGAGCTCAGATGTGTTGAGTGGGTCGAGATTGAGCTGACACACATCCAGTTTAAGATGGATGATTACATCAACACTCCCCATAAACACATCATCTTCAGTCCCGATTCATATCTCAATAATCAGGCGATATCATTCATATAGTGACACATGAAGGTGATTGTGTTATAACGAAGCTGCATATATTTCATACTCATCATCTTTGTTTCTGTGTATGACTTGGGCCTATATTACACCGATGAGCTCTTTATAAACCAGTCAGTGTTAGATCTGATTATTACAGCGCTATATCTGATTAATACACCAGTATTTGACCATTTATGAGATGACAGCAATCATCTCTCATTATTAAATGGTGTCAAAATCATATCTTTCGTGATGTCACATGAGCATGTCTGTGGCATTAAAAAAAGTGAAAATGATTTGGTAAATAGGTTTTTAGTTAAGAAATTAGGGATCTCTCTTTCTCTCTCTCTCTATATATATATATATATGGGCTGGCAGATCACATGACCCTCGTGATTCCACCCACCTACGCACATATCCATCCATCCATCATCCATCCCTCCATCCACCCATCCAGTGCTTTCAATTTAGTTCAAGTTTTAGTCATTTTTTAACTTATTTTTAAGTTTAGTTTTGGTCTTAATTTTGATCGTTTTCCTTCAAATTAACTTAAAGTACAAAAATAACTCGTTTATTTTAATGCTTTTTTTGTTTCAGTTAACATAAATTTCAAATCAGGACAATGTTTATGTTGTGTTATGAACAGTAATGTATGAAGACTAAAGATCTGACAGAATAAACCCAGAAAACCGTAAGAATAATGATCCAGTGCTCCACTCGTCACGCAGCGAGTGAATGTTTCATTATACATATTAAATATTAGTGCTCATCTTCATCAAGAACTTCAGATGTTCAGCACAGGAATGATCATATTTCATATAACAGCACTGTTGAGGCAAGATTATCTATTTTTCTTTTATGCCAAAAATCATTAGGATATTAAGGGGGTTAGTTCTCTTTAAATGAGCATTAGCCCATGATTTACTCTCCCTCAAGCCGTTCGTTTGGCAGGAAGCTAGAATTGTACTTTGTAACGTGTTAAATATGAATATTTTTCTAACATAAACGTATAGTTTTGCTTCAGAAGGCATTTGCTAACCCCGGAGCCGCGTGATGTGCGTTTACCCAGTGCCATTATAAAGCTGTGAAGAGCCTGGACATGTTTTATATAACGATATAATATAATAATTATATAATAACTTTAATATAACTCTGATTGTGTTCATCTGACAGGAGAGAGTCACATACGCCGAGGATGGCTCGATGGGCTAATGCTCATTTAAAGAGAACTAACCCTTTAAGTGAAGATCAGGTCCATGAGGATATTTTGTAATTTTCTGACTGTAAATAGATTAAAATATATATTTTTGTGAGTGGTTGCAGCAAAAGTGAGAAAATCGTATATATGGTGTGTGAGTCATGTGATCACCGCGGCCCAATCTTTAACAGCTGGTGTCTGTGTGGTGAGCAGGTTACTATGGCAACCCCCTGAACAAGTACATCCGTCACTACGAGGGCCTGTCGTACGACCCGGATCAGCTTCAGGACCTGGCACCAGGGGCCAAGAGAGCGCTCACACACTCGGAGCGCGAGCTGGAGCTGCAGTTCCACGCACACGGCAGGTGAGACACACACACACACACACACAAGTGAGAGACAGGATCACACACTTACTGGTTCTGCCACTGAAAACATTTGTAAAATAACCGTCATGTTTGTGTGTTTTCCACCTGCAGACACTTCAACCTGCGGATGAAGCGAGACACACGACTGTTCTCCGAAGACTTCAAACTGGAGATGAGCGGAGGAGAACTGGAGATACGACACCTCACACATCTACACTGGAGAGATCTACGGTCAGCACACACACACACACACATACACACACATCTACACTGGGAGAGATCTACGGTCAGCACACACACACACACACATACACACACATCTACACTGGAGAGATCTACGGTCAGCACACACACACTCACACATACACACACATCTACACTGGAGAGATCTACGGTCAGCACACACACACACCACACATACACACACATCTACACTGGAGAATATCTACGGTCAGCACACACACACACACACACATACACACACATCTACACTGGAGAGATCTACGGTCAGCACACACACACCACACATACACACACATCTACACTGGAGAGATCTACGGTCAGCACACACACACACACACATACACACACATCTACACTGGAGAGATCTACGGTCAGCACACACACACACACACATACACACACATCTACACTGGAGAGATACTCACGTCAGCACACACACACACACACATACACGCACATCTACACTGGAGAGATCTACGGTCAGCACACACACACACACACATACACACACATCTACACTGGAGAGATCTACGGTCAGCACACACACACACCACACATACACACACATCTACACTGGAGAGATCTCACGGTCAGCACACACACATACACATACACACATCTACACTGGGAGATCTACGGTCAGCACACACACACCTCACACATACACACACATCTACACTGGAGAGATCTACGGTCAGCACACACACACTCACACATACACACACATCTACACTGGAGAGATCTACGGTCAGCACACACACACACACACACATACACACACATCTACACTGGAGAGTATCTACGGTCAGCACACACACACTACACACACATCTACACTGGAGAGATCTACGGTCAGCACACACACACCACACATACACACACATCTACACTGGAGAGATCTACCGGTCAGCACACACACACCTCACACATACACACACATCTACACTGGAGAGATCTACGGTCAGCACACACACACTCACACATACACACACATCTACACTGGAGAGATCTCACGGTCAGCACACACACACACACACACACACACACCCATCTACACTGGAGATACGATCTCACACACACACACACACACACACACACACACCTCACATCTACACTGGAGAGATCTACCGGTCAGCACACACACACACACACACACACACACACATCTACACTGGAGAGATCTACGGTCAGCACACACACACACTCACACATACACACACATCTACACTGGAGAGATCTACGGTCAGCACACACACACCTCACACATACACACACATCTACACTGGAGAGATCTACGGTCAGCACACACACACACACACACACCCTCACATCTACACTGGAGAGATCTACGGTCAGCACACACACACCCGACTGAAGCATGTGTGTGTGTTCCTCAGGAGAGCAGGGCACGCTGACGCACGGCTCTGTTGTGGACGGGCGGTTCGAGGGCTTCATCCAGACTCACAGAGGCACGTATTACGTGGAGCCGGCCGAGAGATACTTGCAGGACAAGAACGTGCCGTTCCACTCCGTCATCTACCACGAGGACGACATCAGTAAGTCACACACACACATCAGCATGTGTGTTCAGTAGGGGTGTGGACCTACACTGGTCTCACAGTTCGGTTCCATTACGATTATCATGTCATCGATTCAGTTCGATATTACGATGCACTGCATCTTCAATTTTACTTCAAAAGTGATGTGCGTGTGTGTGTGCGTGTGTGTTTGCATGTGATGTGTGTGTGCGCACATTAGGGATGTGCACAAATATTCGAATATTCGATATGTAATTATTATTCTAAAAATAAAATACTATTCGAATTTTGAATACGTTGCTTTGCTGGCTGTAAATGCAGTGAGTCCATGATAAATCCAAGAACTTAACTCGCAGTTATAATTAAATGCACTGGATGGCGCTGTGGAGTGTGTTAACAAGTTGTCTGTATTTGATCACATGTTGTCGTCTGCCTCACAAAGTTTGGAATTAACGTTTCTGAAAAGGATCTTACTAAACGGAATTACTTTTGATCAAATTAATTAATCTGAGTTGATATCATCACTATGAGAAATCATATGAAATCCAAGCAGTCGAGTGTTGTTTTTCTCAACATAAACGTGAAACAATATAAACATCGATAATCAATCATTTGCTGACTCGTGTGTATGTGTGTACGTTCTGTACGATATCTGATGCAATCTGCTTTATTAGGGTTTTTTTTTCGCTCGTGCTGCTTGAGCTTTTAATAATGCCTTTTTATATAATGATGATAGTGGTCCTGACCAAACAATATTGTCTCTTTTAAAGTTTTTTTACTTGTTTCTCGCCATTGAAGTAGCCATGGAAATCAGCTTGACGTTAAAACCTCAACCGACCAACAGGACTCGTGTTTTTTATAGTGATAACTTTGTCCCTTAAACTAACAGCCCCTTAAGTCATGTTGATAACACGTCTCTCTGCGATGCTTGATTCTGATTGGTCGATGGTGCATTCAGCGGTCACATGACCCTTAACTTGATGAGTTCTCAGCTGTGCTAATGGATGTGTTGAGCTAATAATAATGTGCTGATCTGTGTCTGTCAGATTATCCTCATAAATACGGGCCGGAGGGCGGCTGTGCGAATTCGTCAGTGTTTGAGCGGATGAAGAGATACCAGGAGGATCCAGTGAAGGTCAGACCCTCGAGATCTGAAACACTCTTAAGCGCCTCATCCTCACAGATTCATTCTTCTGTTAGAACAGTGTCATGTTAGCGGCCCCTAAGTTAATCACTAATGATGTTTGCAACAGAAGTGAATCAATCAAACCTAACTCTAGCTGGACAATAACTTTATTCCAGAGCGGCGATACAGCCTAACACTGTCTGCTACTGTGATCTCCTGTTCTCACTGTAAAGATGCTGTGAAACATCCATATTGTTAACAGCGCTGTATAGATGAAGGTGACTGGTCTCTGTCTCTGCAGGAGAAGTCGTCAGCGCTGGATCAGGCGTTACTGAGGAAGAAGAGGATGACTCAGGTGGAGAAGAACACCTGCCAGCTCTTTATCCAGACCGATCACCTGTTCTTCAAATACTACAAGACCAGAGAGGCCGTCATCGCTCAGGTACAGCGTGTCTGACCACAGAGATGAAGAGGAGGAGGATGATGATGATGATGATGGTGTTCTGTGTGTCTCCTCAGATCTCCAGTCATGTGAAGGCCATCGACGCCATCTACCAGGGCACAGACTTCATGGGCATCCGCAACATCAGCTTCATGGTCAAGAGGATCCGGGTCAGTCACACACTCGACACTCTCTAAAGTCACTCGAGGCTCGCTCAAACACTCTCGAGTCAAGACATGCTCTACACTTTCAACTCGCTCGACACGCTCAAACACTCTCGACTCAATCAACAGAGACACTCGACACGCCTGACACTTCTCAACTCAATCGACAGACACACTCTACACGCCTGACACTCTCCGACCTCTCGAAACACTCTACACACGACACTCTTCACCTCTCGATACACTCTACACACGACACTCTCGATCTCTCGCAACACTCTACACACGACACTCTCCACCTTCGAGACACTCTACACACATACACTCTTCGACCTTCTCTAACACTCTACACACGACACTCTCCACCTCTCGATACACTCTACACATGACACTCTCGACCTCTCGAAACACTCTACACACGACACTCTCCACCTCTCGATACACTCTACACATGACACTCTCCACCTCTCGATACACTCTACACACGACACTCTCCGACCTCTCGAAACACTCTACACACGACACTCTCCACCTCTCGAAACACTCTACACACGACACTCTCCACCTCTCGATACACTCTACACACGACACTCTCGACCTCTCGAAACACTCTACACACGACACTCTCCACCTCTCGATACACTCTACACATGACACTCTCCACCTCTTCGATACACTCTACACACGACACTCTCCACCTCTCGAAACACTCTACACACGACACTCTCCACCTCTCGATACACTCTACACATGACACTCTCCACCTCTCGATACACTCTACACACGACACTCTCCACCTCTCAGAACACTCTACACACGACACTCTCAACCTCTTCGAAACACTCTACACACGACACTCTCCACCTCTCGATACACTCTCACACGACACTCTCGACCTCTTCAAACACTCTCACACGACACTCTCCACCTCTCGATACACTCTACACACAGACACTCTTGACCTCTCGATACACTCTACACACGACATTCTCACCTCTCCGATACACTCTACACATGACACTCTCCACCTCTCGATACACTCTACACGCCTGACACTCTTGACCCTCTCAAACACTCTACACACGACACTCTCCACCTCTCGATACACTCTACACACCGACACTTTTTAATCTCTCCGACACTCTACATGAACATTTTCACCTCTCAACACTCTACACAACACTTTTTACCTCTCCGACACTCTACATATCAGATTTCTCAACTCACTCCAACACTCAACACACGAACACTCTCAGACTCTCTCAGAAACACTCTACACACGACACTCTCCACCTCTCCGATACACTCTACACATGCACACTCTCCACCTCTCGATACACTCTACACACGACACTTCTCGACCTCTCGATACACTCTACACATGACACTCTTCGACCTCTTCAGATACACTCTACACATGACACTCTCCACCTCTCGATACACTCTACACACAACACTCTCCACCTCTCGAAACACTCTACACACGACACTCTCGACCTTCATACACGCTACACACGACACTCTCCACCTCTTCGATACACTCTACACACGACACACTCAACCTCTCGATACACTCTACACACGACACTCTCGACCTCTCGATACACTCTACACATGACACTCTCGATACACTCTACACATGACACTCTCACGACCTCTCGATATCACTCTACACACGACACTCTCGACCTCTCGAACACTCTACACACGACACTCTCCACCTCTCGATACACTCTACACATGACACTCTCGACCTCTCCGATACACTCTACACACGACACTCTCCACCTCTCGATACACTCTACACACGACACTCTCCACCTCTCGATACACTCTACACACGACACTCTCCACTCTCTCGAACACTCTACACGACACTCTCTACCTCAGAACACTCTACACACGACACTCTCCACCTCTCAATACACTCTACACACGACACTCTCGACCTCCAACACTCTACACACGACACTCTCCACCTCTCTAAACACTCTACACACGACACTCTCCACCTCTCGATACACTCTACACATGACACTCTCCACCTCTCGATACACTCTACACACGACACTCTCCACCTCTCGAAACACTCTACACACGACACTCTCACCTCTCAAAACACTCTACACATCGACACTCTCCACCTCTCGATACACTCTACACACAACACTCTACCTCTGATACACTCTACAGACACTCTCCACCTCTCGATACACTCTACACACGAACACTTCTCACCTCTCTGATACACTCTACACACAACACTCTCAACCTCTCGATACACTCTACACACGACACTCTCCACCTCTCCAATACACTCTACACATGACACTCTCCACCTCTCGATACACTCTACACACGACACTTCTCAACCTCTCCAGAACACTCTACACATCTACACTCTTAACCTCTCGATACACACGACACTCTCCACCTCTCGATACACTCTACACACGACACTCTCAACCTCTCGATACACTCTACACACGTACACTCTCGACCTCTCCAATACACTCTACACACGACACTCTCGACCTCTCGATACACACGACACTCTCAACCTCTCGATACACTCTACACATGACACTCTCGACACTCTCGATACACATGACACTCTCGACCTCTCGATACACTCTACACACGACACTCTTGACCTCTCTCACACTACACACGACACTCTCCACCTCTCGATACACTCTACACATGACACTCTCGACCTCTCGATACACTCTACACACGACACTCTAACACGCGACTCCTTTGACACTCGGCTTACAGTATTTGTAAAATTTACTTGCCATTTCTGAGTGAAAATAGTTTAAAAGTAAGTTTATTTCAGGTTAAACCAGTGTTATTAACCTTCATCCTTCCCTCATGGGTCTAAATGACCTGAAGCCCTAAAATTATACCCATTTCGGTAAGACTTTACTTGCGTGTGTGGGGGTGTGCATAAGACTGACATGACATATGTCTTGAATATGAAGTAAGATTTATGCATGTTTATGACGAGTTGTGTTGTCTTAGTAATGACACTGACAGGTTATGATGTATTGGTTTATGTCAAGGTGTCATAACAAATACGTCTCAAACAATGTCATATTTGCGTTAAAGATGTCCTAACTGAGCGAATGACAGTTGATGGTTATGAAGGTGTCATGTGAGTCTTATGCACACCTCTTTAAGTAAAGCGTTACCCATCTGGATCACGAGTTTGGTTCAATAAATAAATTGTAATTTAGTCGTTTGTAAATGAGCGGAGGGAACCTGTAGTTGACGCTGGGTCTGACTGGTTCTGACTGGTTTGTTGCGCTGCTGGTCTCAGATAAACACCACCAGTGACGAGCGGGACCGGTCGAACCCGTTCCGCTTCGCCAACATCGGCGTGGAGAAGTTCCTGGAGCTGAACTCGGAGCAGAACCACGACGACTACTGCCTGGCCTACGTGTTCACGGACCGGGACTTCGACGACGGGGTTCTGGGTCTGGCCTGGGTCGGGGCTCCCGCCGGTAAACCAGCGCTTCTGCAGGAGAACCCTGAGTGAGTGTGTGTGTGTGTATGTGTGTGCTGACGTGTGTGTGTGTCCTCAGGGAGCTCTGGGAGGCATCTGTGAGAAGAGTAAGCTGTATTCAGACGGGAAGAAGAAGTCTCTGAACACCGGGATCATCACGGTGCAGAACTACGCCTCACACGTGCCTCCCAAAGTCTCACACATCACCTTCGCACACGAGGTGGGACACAACTTCGGCTCGCCGGTGAGTGGATGCACACACACGCCTGACTGGGTACATGTGACTCATGATCGGACAGCGGGACCACGACTTTAGTGTTGTGGACAAATGTAAAATCTTAGTCTTTCCTGTCAGCCGTTATACTGTGCTAGTAGCTAACTCTTCAGCTGCACATGCTAACACGGCACGCTGTTATCGCTCCACTATAGATAAAGCGCAAAAGAATCTATGAGCATGAAGCGTTGTTACGCTGTAAATGACTAAATCAGTAAAATACCAATAAATCATGTGACTGGTCCGTCGTGTGTTCGCTGAGAAGGGTTAGTATGCAGGATGATGTTCGTTATTCTTCATTATTCATCATGATGTTCCCATAACCAATACAAAAATCTGAAATGTGTAAATCCTTAAAGTGGGCCGGACTTGATGAGCATGGGGAACTGTGGGTCCCATGGCCGAACAAGTGAGAAAGCTGTTCAAAACATCATTAATGTATTGTGATAATTACAAATTCAAGGGAATAATGGACGGTTGTGATTTTTGTCATGATGGTGCTGATGCTCTTCTTCCCTCAGCATGACTCGGGGTCAGAGTGCACTCCGGGCGAGTCCAAGAGCCAGGATAAGAAGGAGCGGGGACATGACATCATGTACGCCCGCGCCACATCCGGAGACAAGCTGAACAACAACAAGTTCTCCGTGTGCAGCATCAAGAACATCAGCCAGGTGCTGGAGAAGAAGAGGGGCAGCTGCTTCGTGGGTGAGCCAATCAGAGCCAGACGCATCGAGTCCTGCAGGTCAGAGCGCAGCTGATGTGTGTGTGTGTGTGTGTGTGGCAGAGTCCGGCCAGCCGATCTGTGGGAAACGGGCTGGTGGAGCCGGGCGAGGAGTGTGACTGTGGATACAGCGATCAGTGTAAAGACGACTGCTGCTACGATGCTAATCAACCCGACAACAGGAAGTGCAAACTCAAGCCCAACAAAGTCTGCAGGTACAAACACTGGGCCGAGTCACATTTCCCCTCGTTCCTTTTACTGTGGTTCTCCAGACAGTTACTCTCAGTGATTCTCCTGTTCTTTACACTGGACTAACACTAGTTTACAGCACAACCGTCACAGTGCAGAAATGTTCATTCTTAAATCAAAATGGACCCTATTTACTTTGTTAGCACATACTACTAGTCTTGTGGTGAACAATTAATCCCTGCAAGTAAATATATATATAGATATATTTTTACCATGGTAATCTTTAATCAAATCTGAAAAGTTACTTCCGGTCTGGAATGGTGGATGACGTGGGTTTGACGGCTTGTGTTGGGAAACGCTTAACCACTCCCTCCAGCCGTTAGTCTGCCCTGAGCGAGAGATGGAGAGGAGGAGCGCTGGACTAAAACCCTTCTGTTCAATATTTTCACCTGGAAATACGTCACAGCGCTGGAGGAAAGTCGCTTGCAACTTCCGGTTCACGGGGACTTTAAGGATTATATTCCAGTAACACTTTACAGTGAGGTTCCATTAGTTCACGCATTCACTAACCGTGAGCCTACATGTGTGGACAACATGAAGCCCACTCCGTGTGTGTGGTGTGTGTGTCGTCTGTGTTCGTGCCCAGAGTCCAGCAGGCCGACCGGGTCTCAGCAGGGTCAGGTCTCATAGACCCAGCTGCTGGAGTTAGAGATAAGAGATGTTGACTTCAGATTAAACTGTTTTAAAATCGTACCCGTTTGTAGGGCTGGACCCATATATTTGATCATTCGTTCGGTGGGTTGGTATTCGATTTGAAAATATGACATTCGAATATTCGTGTGGGTTTTTTTTGTTTGTTTTTTTGGCACACCTGGCATCCCACTCAAAACGGTTCTCATTCACGCTTGAATATGTTTTACACTATAAAATCTGGTGAAATATAATACTTATACTACTTATATACATATAACTTCGTTATAGCTACTTAATGTGTTTGCTGGGAGTGTGTGTGTGGAGTGTGTGTGGACAGAAGTGCATGCCGGCGCTTGTATTTTGGGTTAAGCTGCGTTGCTTTGACGTTGTGGAAATTAGAATAATAGAAACAAAATGTATTTATCCTTTTAATCTGTTATTATCAATCTAAATTAATCTACAGCGGGACCTAAATTTTACTGGGACGTCACGTCACAATTTCGTTTTTCTTCATTTAAATTTCGTTTTCTATATTCAAGTTATTTGTTTTTTATTCTTAAGTTTTTCAAACGCAAAACTTCCACGAAGAAAAAGCGGTTCTTTAGGGTGAGTCGCTGTGGTTCTGCTCAGCGCTTCTCTGGGAATAGGGTTTAATAACTAAAGCTAACCAATAGGACCTTATTGTAAAGTGTTACCCATTTTTCCTTTCCCAGCCTACATTAACTTCTGCATCATGATCTGATTGGATAAGGTTATTGTTTCCCACTTGAATGTCTTTGAATCGAATCAGAAAAGAGCAGTGTTTCTTTAGTTTCAGGTGTAGGGTCCCTGTTCTCTTAGTCATGAGAGTTGTGCCATATCTGCTGTCAGGGGTCGTGAGTGTGTGTGTTCTGCTGTGAGCCCGGGTCAGGGGTCATGACTGTGTGTGTGTTCTGCTGTCAGCCCGAGTCAGGGCCCGTGCTGCACGGCTGAGTGCGGTTACAAGAGCCGGAACGAGAAGTGTCGAGAGGAGTCCGAGTGCGCTCACCAGGGCATGTGCAGTGGCGCCTCGGCCCAGTGTCCCACATCAGAGCCCAAGGCCAACTTCACTGCCTGCCACGGGGACACACAGGTGTGCCTCAACGGGGTGAGTGAGGCGCACACACACTCACTCACTCACACACCCACTCACACACACACTAACACACACATCAGAGCCCAACGCCAACTTCACTGCCTGCCACGGGGACACACAGGTGTGCCTCAGACGGGGTGAGTGAGGCGCACACACACTCACTCACTCACACACCCACTCACACACACACTAACACACACATCAGAGCCCAAGGCCAACTTCACTGCCTGCCACGGGGACACACAGGTGTGCCTCAACGGGGTGAGTGAGGCGCACACACACACACACACACTCACTCACACACCCACTCACACACACACTAACACACACATCAGAGCCCAACGCCAACTTCACTGCCTGCCACGGGGACACACAGGTGTGCCTCAGACGGGGTGAGTGGAGGCTCACACACACACACACACACACACTCACTCACACACCCACTCACACACACACTAACACACACATCAGAGCCCAACGCCAACTTCACTGCCTGCCACGGGGACACACAGGTGTGCCTCAACGGGGTGAGTGAGGCTCACACACACACACACACACACTCACTCACACACCCACTCACACACACACTAACACACACATCAGAGCCCAACGCCAACTTCACTGCCTGCCACGGGGACACACAGGTGTGCCTCAACAGGGTGAGTGAGGCGCACACACACTCACTCACACACGCATGCACGTCTGAGCCTCTCTCTCTCTGTGTGTGTGTAGGGCTGCTCGGGCTCCATCTGTGAGAAGTACGGTCTGGAGGTGTGCACCTGTGCTCAGCGTGGACGGCACTGGACGAGACCGAGCTCTGCCACGTTTGCTGCATGGAGAAAAGTCAGTGTTACACACTACAGCATATATATGTGTGTGTGTGTGTGCATTGATTAACCAAATTCATTTTTGTTTTCAGCACGCATACAGTCAACCCAAAAATTATTCAGACAATTTTTCTTTTTTTTTACTCGTGAGTGCAGGACACTATTGTTACTTTATATAAGTTAGGAAAGCAAGGTGTCTGAATAATTTTTGAGTATACATGAGAATATAAGATGCCTTTATAATGTAATTATTAAATTAAACCCAAAGATGGCGCCAGTTGTGTTTGTATAAAAACGAGATAAAAAAATCTCGAGATCAAAAAAAGAGTATAAGAATATCTACAGTTGACCAATCAGAATCCTATCATAAATGCCATTAATTATCATGCTGATCTAAAGATGATGTTATTCCTGTTCATAACAGACATTTACTGGTTTAGTCAGCAAATATTCTGTCAAATTAAATACGAACCGAAATTGAACATTCAGTTTCTTTTCAATCAAAATTGATGTTTAGTCATTTTAAATGTCCATTTAATTATTTTCTTGGTTATTTCATGTTTTAATGTCATATGGTGTTTTTAACAAACAGTAATGTCCTTGTTACACATTCAACATCATCTTGCATAATAAGAGTAAATTATACATAACTACAATCGAATAACTGTAAACCAAACCATAAATAAAAGTACAGTTTTATTTGTACAACAAGGGCTTTTAAAATAAAGTGTAACCGAAAACTAAAATCTCAAGAACAGCTGTTCTGTTTATCAGCCCTGATCAGGATTAACCTGTGTGTGTGTGTGTGTGTGTGTGTGTGTGTGTGTGTGTGACAGTGAACCCCAGCACCTGCAGCAGCACCGGCTCCGAGCGTCTCCGCACGCTTCTTTAATAAGAAGGTCACGACCCTTCAGGCCGGCTCGCCCTGCCAACGACTTCAAGGGTTACTGTGACGTGTTCATGAAGTGCCGTCTGGTGGACGCCGACGGTCCTCTGGCCCGCCTGAAGAAGGCCATCTTCAACCCCGAGCTGTACGAGAACATCGCAGAGTGGATAGTGGCAAGTGTTTCTGTCCTTCTGTGTGTGTGTTTCATCTTCAACCCCGAGTTGGACGTCTCAGAGTGGACAGTGGCAGGTGTGTGTGTTGACGAGTGTGTTTTGTGCGCAGGCTCACTGGTGGGCAGTGTTACTGATGGGAATCGCTCTGATTATGCTGATGGCAGGATTCATCAAGATCTGCAGTGTTCACACTCCCAGCAGTAACCCCAAACTGCCCCGCCCAAACCCCTGCCAGGTGACGGCTCTCAGCGCATGGCCACACACTCACTCACACTATCACGTTTCCATGCGCACATACACTATATACACTCCAAATCATTGAGTTCAGGTGTTCCACTCTCTTCACGGCCACAGGTGTGTCAGTCCAGACGCTTCTACACACACCTGTGAGAGAACGGCTCGCTCTCAGGAGCTCAGGCGTGGGACCGTGATTGGTTGCAATAACTCTAGATATTCCTCAGTCAGCCTTTTAGAAAACGTTCAAAACGAAGCATTGAGAACTGTGTAAGTGTACAGACTGTTTGATAAGAAGATAGTTTATAAAGACAGGAGCCATCTTTGGAAAACAGACTCGAACAAGTCGAACCACGAACGCTGTACTCAATGTTTCGGTTTGCATGCATGGACCCTCATTATGTTACTGTGTTAGTGTGGGGCTATTTTGAGCCTTGTTAGTGGTATAAACTAGTGATTTCTTTTAACTTATTAAATGCCCCCATTACTAGTGTTATATGCTAAACAGTTTAGAGATATTTACTCTTTACATTCGATTATCATGAAAACAAATCAGAGAGAACGGTCGACTAGGTGCCAGTGTGTAATTAGACCGAAGGTTGATTTTGTGCCGAAGTTCTCCTTTAAGGAACGATCTCTTATGTGCCGTGAGTTTAACGTACAATTTGGGAACCAACAGGCGCATTGTCATTTTTTTGTTGATTAATTATTATTTCTTCTAAGTATTTATGCTTTAATTATATAATAGTATAATGATAACAAAAATAAAGGCAACACTTTACAGTAAGGTATCATATCCTTACATTAGTAAATATATGAACAAACTATTTATACAGCATTTATTAATCTTTGTTAATCTTAGTTAATAAAAATGTTCATGTTGGCTCACAGAGCATTAAATATGAACAGATACTTTTTCTCCTAATAATACGTAAATAAATGTTAAGATTGAACAAAACAGCATTTATTAATCTTAGTTCATGTCAGAGTTAGTTCAACTAATGTTAACCTATGAAACCAAATTGCAAAGTGTTAACCATAATAATTATATTTTAATGTTTATTATTGGCATATAATGTGATTAATGATTGTTATTATTATAATCCCAATCAGAGCTATGAATCTCATGAGAGTTTCTGTTAATAAGTTAATGATCAAAAGTCGTGCTCCTGATGTGTCGGTTCTGTTGCTGTGGAATATTTCTCTGTGTGTCGTGACCTGTGAGTCTCAGAGCGTAACATCCGTGTGTGTGTGTGTGTGTGTGGTGAAGGAACACTGAAGAGACGACGAGCTCAGACAGGCGGCCCAGCAGCAGCAGCAGCAGCATCATCAGCACCTGAACCAGAACCAGCACCAGAACCAGCACCGCTCACGGGCACCAGAACCAGCGGCAGGCCGCCCGTCCAGCCCAGCGCCAGCCTTAGCCCCAGCGCCACCACCGGCAGCCCCGCGAGAACTACCAGATGGGCCAGATGAGGCGCTGAGAGCCGCGGTCCACGGCCCGACCGAAGGAGTCTGACCGTGGAGCCAGGCTTTACTCCAAAGAACCGCACCGGGCCGCCGCTCCTCATCATCACAGTACCGCCAGGCTTCATCCGGGTTCATGCACTGAAACTGGAACGCTTGACTGGAACATGTCCGGTGCCCGTAATGTCTTCCGCAGACTGGAGCTTTCTCTTTGGAGTAAAAACCAACCACAACTCAGTCCTTCATTCCCTCACGGAGAAGCTTCACTCCTGAGTTTCTTTTGTAATTATCCTTTTTGTTTGTTTGTTTTCACCCTCGCGTGCCAAGGTTTACCGGGGTATTTGTAGATAGAGCGTCTCCTGTAGTCACTTCTTTCCTTTGAAAACATTAAAGACTCAAAGTGGTTTGATATGAAAAACATCTTTTTAAGGAAGTGTGTGGAGCTTCGGCCCGAACCCTCGCCACCTGCTTCGGAAAAGGACTTTTATTTTGTAAGACCAGAAATATTTACGCCTTCCCTTTTCCAGACTCACGGCTGTATAGAGAAACGATATTAGCTGTATTATACGAAGATTATTTCTTCTATTGTCGATAAGAGATTTACAGTTGCAGTTTTGTTGACAACACTCAGGACTCAAAAACGCTGAACCGAAGCGGCGGTTCAGCGGAACGGATCACGCGCAGCCGCCCGACATCATTCCACCGGTTCCGTTCTTCATTCTGTGTGTGCGTGCGTTTGTATATAGCTCATCTAGAATCACGTCCTCACGTCCACTGCACTTCCGGTACACATCCCAACGAGGAATGTGCATGAAGAACTTGATTTTAATGTGTGTGTTTGTGTGTGTGTTAGCGGTGCAACCATGAAGATATGATATGAAGATCAACGAACATGATCGTTTCTATGGAAGCCTTTTTTCCGCCACAGAATAAAAGTTTAAAAAAGCAATTGCAAATTTATCTCGCAATTCCGAGATAAGGTTTTTCGATTATGATCTTTTTCCTGCTATTGCGATTCTGAATTTTTCTTTCAATTCGGACTTTGTTTTATTTTATTCGGTGGCAGAAACAAGCTTCCACTCATTCCAGATGACTGAAGAAACTTAAAGTGTATTTGGGATGTTCAAATCCAGAAGATCTGCACACGTGCAATTGTACGCAAATGTTGATTTGAACCCCGGTCACGATAATTCCCTGCAAATGTGTTTAAAGGATTTAGCTGCAGTTTCCCTGTAGAGGATTCTCACGGTACCATTAACACAAGGTTTAGTTTACAGTCCTTCAGTGGCGTCCGCTGAGACTCATCCTCATCCTCCTGCAGATGGGCGGCAGTCTCAGGTGTGTGAAGGGCCGCTCGCGAGGGAACGTCATGCGTGCGTTTGAGGACGCTTCCCTTCATCCTCTCTGACAGAACGCAGGACTTTTATTATGTCACGCTCATCTCAGCAGGTGTAAACTATGTACAGTAACTGGAGAATTTCTGTTATATTCGAAGGTACATTTTGATACTTTTCTTTTGTTCACCTCTGAGACAAGAGTTTGTAGAATCCAGGCCGGCCGCGAGCCACATCCGGTTCTTCTTTTCCATACTGCCATCTGCCATGAAGAAACAGAGCGGCGCTTCTGTGGTTTAGCGGCGGCCTGGACTGGAGGACATCTAAATATTTGCCTGTATTTGACTTTTAATTTTTACGTAGTCTTGGTGAAATTTCATAGAGGAAAAGTGCACTGAAAAAAAAGTCTTAATCGAGAATTCCAAATGTTGTAGGTGAAAATAGGCCGAACACTAAAACTGAGAAACGAAGGAACAAAAAAAGATTAATACTGCTGTCTGTTAATGTTCACTGTGTTTTATACAGTACCTAAATTTTTGTTCACTTTGAACATTTTTACGTAACATTTCAAAACGTATTGTGCAAAGAGATGTAATTTTTTTGGGAGTACTTGAAATGCATTAATAAAAAGACTGGGTTGAATGGCTGTGAGTCTTCATGTCTGTGTCTTCGTCCTCTGAGCGTTTGCTGTCGACGAGGATCTGCAGCGTCTGAACTCCCTGCTCCTCTGAGGCCTTCAGAAGCGTGACCTCAGCAGAAACACCACAGAACCACATCCTGCACAGAGATCAGACAGCACACACTCCACTCAGTCCTTTCCATTAGATCAAACACCACACACTCCACTCAGTCCTTTCTTTAGATCAGACACCACACACTCCACTCAGTCCTTTCTTTAGATCAGACACCACACACTCCACTCAGTCCTTTTCTTTAGATCAGACACCACACACTCCACTCAGTGCTTTCTTTAGATCAGACACCACACACTCCACTCAGTCCTTTCACTGAATATGGGGTGGTGGTGGCGCATGGATGAGAACATGCCTTTGGTGTGAGAGACCCGGGTTTCGAATCCACTGTGAGACACCAATGTGTCCCTGAGCAAGACACATAACCCCTAGTTGGAAATTCCTAGTCAGAAATTGGAATTGGAATTTCTGACTCAGAATTTACCGACAGGGAAACAGTCTTAAACTAAGATAAATTTACTGGAAAAGCAAAATGACATAAAACAATTATCAAATTGAAAAGATATTTATGTTTTGGTTAACACTTTAAAAATAAGGACTCATTCTGCTCTGAAATTCAATGAAACTCACTTTCCCTGACTCTCTCCAGATTTAATCCGGATCCTCCATACACTGAGTTCCAGGTCCTGATCGGGTCCGATTCCAGCTCATGATGTTCCTGACACTCCTCAGCCAGTTTGACCAGACCAGCTCTCCCTTCCAGACCAGTCTGATGGACATCAGGTGACCCAGATCAGTGGCCACCGCAGCCAATGAAGTGAAGGCCTTTGGACTGTTGCTGTCCTGATACCTGCAACACTCCAGAGTTAATGATCTCAGACACACACATACACACAACATTGAATATTAATGAATATTATTATAATATTTTTGCTGATTTTAAGTTTTTAATCTTTCCTATTATCTCCCGGGTCAGGGAAATCAGGGGGAATACAGATGTGTGCAGGTTCTCCAGTAGTGTTGTGAACTCACAGGCTGAGGGGAAGGTCTCGGGCCAGGCCCTGGGTTCCGTTGAGCCGAGCACCAACAGCGAGGTCTCGAACCGGCTCCATCAGGTTCGTCAGCTGGACTCGGATCTGGTAGTGAAACACTGAGGGAGAGGAAGAGAGTGTGAGTTCGCTCTATGTCAACACCTTCTCCTCCAGATGCTCGTCTAGTACTCAAACCTGGGCCTCATTACCAGCGCGTTAACTGACCTTTATATGGAGCTTCAGGGCCGGTTTTGAGGTACAGCCCTTTAGCGTTCCTCCCCGCGAGCTCGTGCCTCACATCGTAGCCTAGCGTGTTGCAGCGCATCTGTTTGCAGTCCAGACACAGGCCTTTGTTGAAGGTGCTGTAGTCACGGCAACGGTAGCCTATTATGGGCTGGCTGGTGTTGATCAAGGAGTCGGTGAAGAGTTTTACTGCGCGCTCGTGGGCACATTTAATGGTCTTGGGAACACCTACAAAAACACCATGAGTCATTGTCATAACAGTCTAGTCTAGGGTACAATATGTGTGTGAAACACTGCCTTATTCAGTATGCTATATGATGCCGATAGGGATTGCTCACACAGAATGAGTCTGTCCCAGGATGGAGATGAATTTGATGGATGAATTTGGCCATTGAAGTGTTTGAGTTTGTGTTTATATATATTTTCATATATATTAGGAAGTGAACCAATCAAAACTAACTTTATCTGGACAATAACTTTATTCTAGAGCTGTTGTAAAGCCCAAACACTCTCAGTTACTGTAATCTCCTGTTATCACTGTAAAGATGCTGTGGAACATCTGTGTTGTTAAAAGCTCTATATAAATGAAGATGACTTCACTTGACTTTAATTATTAATTGTAATTTAGATTTTTTGGCATTTGAAGCTTGTCACTAAGACAAATTCCTTGTGTAATTCCAATTGGCAATATCTCGAAGCCCCTGTGGACAAGAACACGTCCAGTTTCGAACGGCCCTTATGTTGTATGTTCGATTCATCACCTGCTCTAGTCCGTTCAGCGATATTTCCCCTCACGTGTCGGTTCGGTACCTTGCAGGCCGTACTGGAAGACGTCTACTGTAGATGTCGAGCATCTTGCATCCGGGCTGAGAGGATCCTCCGCTGGCAGATAGAAGTCCACGTGCGCCGACGCTCTGCTCGATTCCCACTCCCGGCATGATGCTGGATGTGGTGAAGGTGTGGATGGCGTCCACAAACTGAGCGTCGTCCGGAGACAGTCTATCGACGCCGGCAAACCTTCGAAGTGCGGCCCGGCCGGATCCAGACCTGTGTCACACAACACACATCAGTGTGTACTCCACTGATGTTCTTAGACCAGCTGTGATGTTGGTTGGAGAAAGCCTGACTAGAACGTTTGAAGAAGTTTTTTGACAGGAATACAGATCGTTGCTAGCATGTTTCTAGCATGAATAAGTACATTGCTAACATGATTAAGCATGTTACTAACATGGTTTAGAACATTGCTAAACAGTTTCTAGCATGATTTAGCACATTGCTTGCTAACGTGTTGTTAGCATGATTTAACACATTGCTAGCATATTTTAACCCTAGAAGGGCAAGACCATAAAGAGTATTAGAAAATTAATTTATTGCTATTAAATTCCCATTTATTAGGACACAAAAAAACAAACAAAAAAACATATTTAACGCGTATTAAACATGTTATTTTAACGCTTGTATGCCCAGGATACGTCACTTCTTCGGGGGTATAAATTCAGTGAAAACAGAATGCTTGTTGGCAATGCTTGTTACATGTTAGCCATTCTCTCATAACTTTAACTTCTCAGAAATTTCTAGGGCCTATAAATGATCAACAGGACCAAAATCTGTTGTACACAATCGACTTCATGCCTTCTGTCTGCTGTACGTATATACACCTATCATATTTGTGTGTGTGTGTGTGTGTGTGTGTTGTGTGTTTGTGTGTTTAAGTTGGCCCGTGGCTTTGTGGGTGGCCTCAGGAGGGAAACCTAACCCAGGTGGAGAAACACCCGACACTCTTCTTCCTTCTGCCATAGATAGTGCTGACAGAAACTGTCAAAAAATGTATTTATGACCTAAAACTGAATTAAATGTAGCTAACTAAATGATTAAATGATTAAATATAAAGTTTTGAAAGTTCTAGAGACCAGAGAGTCTATTTTATACCCCTGAAAGAGTGACGTATCCCTGAGATAGGCCACATATTATAAAAAATGTAAAAATTACATTTAATAAAATATTAATGTTAGCGTAATAAGTTAAATGCTTAACAACTACTTACATGTAAGTCCCCTCCAAATATTGTAAAAATGTGAAATATATTTGAATGTGAGCAGATTTCCCACAACAGGGGGTCGTGTTGTAAATGCTGCCCGTTAAACAAAGAAAGTATGAACAAAGTCACCAGATCTAAATATTCACAGCAGAGAATATGATGTAGACCTACACTTTCCCTGGCTCTCCCCAAAATGTCTGTATACCACAGGATATAAACCCTTTTAGTGTTAACATGAATAGGCACATTGTTAGCATGTTTTAACATGTTGCTAGCATATTTAAACATCATTATTAGCATGTTTCTAGCATGATTTAACATTACTAGTATGTTTTAACTTGATTAAACACATTGCTTAATGAGTTTCTACCATGAATTAGCACACTGCTAGCGTGTTACTAGCATAGGGTGTGTGCGCATACCCCGAAGTATCGAAGCTTTCCGTATTGACTGTAATGTCATTATATAACTGCTGACTCAATAAAACGTGATTTTAGTTACTGTGATATATGTATGAATGATTCATTGCCACCTTAATTTATATAGTGCTTTTTACAATACAGATGTTAGGCTTGTAATGTAATAGCCAATGTTGGCAGTGCAGCATCTACTGGACAGCTTGAATTTGCTCGTATATAAGTTACGTTACGTTGGTTTACGTCACAGTCACCACAACTATGCAACTAGCCTCTACACGAAACGCCTATTCTTTCTGCCTCCCGGTTGCGTGCGCAAGCAGTGATGATGTTGCTGAGAAATCCATGTATACTTTAGCATGTTGCTAGCATAATTTAGCAGTTTTAAGAACCTTCATTTTTAGGAAACTGGGTAAGTCACACTAGAAGATCGTCCTGTTAACATGACCGATGGTCCTACACTCCACTGACTCTGATAGTCCTGCTCTGATGCGTGTGTTTGCCTTCTTCATACCAGTAATGCGTCCCACTTTCCTGCGTCCTCTGAAATGGCTTCCCGCAAACCCAGCCACATGCGCTCCCAGGCTGTAGCCAATCAGATGGACTCGATCCAGAGAGAGATTACCAGCTTCCTGTCCAGAGAGGAAGTGGTGTCAGGACTCAAACACTTACTGATGCACAAACAGTATGGAACCTCAAACACACAAAGCTTTTTATAATTTAATACAAAAATCAGTTCTCTGTTCGTCTTTTAAAATGAATTCACTGTCGATTTCTTCTACACAGCCGGAATCTCTACATCTCAGTTCTCCAGCGGCGGCCATCTCTGAGGGAAACCAGTCCAACCCAAGCGCTCTTCCATTAGGTAACTGTCCACCTGTCCATCATCGTATTAAGCCCGCCCTAGCCCTTTGATTGGCCTGACCATTTCTGAACCGATCATAATTACTCCTCAATGGATCGAGTCCAGACAAACTTCCCGACCAAACAGTGTTGTGTGTGGGGTTTCGGCTGGCATCCAGGCTTATTGGATATCAATATCCAGGCATATCGCAGTGTTTATCGTAAATGATTTATCGTTGCACATAATGAATGTGTTAATAATGTTGAATCAGAATCAGTTCCTCGTGCCGCTTCTCTTCTCTGATGATGTGGGCGGGGCTATAACCTGTCACTCACATGAGCTGATATTTGGAAATGATATTTATTATAGTTTCCGTTCACCACTATCTAACTGTGGCGAAACCACTGAACCGCCAGCATGTTTAGGTTTCTATATATTTTAAATGCGGTCTCATTCCCAGAATGTTTCCATTAAAGATGGTCATTACCTCCAGCCATTGGAGCAGCGCGGCCACGTCCCGGCCCACCTGTCTGCTGTTCTTGGCTGCGATTGGGTACGGCTGAAGGGCCAGAATCCTCCAATCGCTGATGAGCACGTTGACCTGCTGGAGCCGGACCTTCAGCGCAGACGCCAGATTGAAGATCCACTGCTCCATGAGTCCGTTCATCTGAGCAGAAGAGCACATCAGTAATCCTCACCGAGCTTATCCTCACAGAACGCCGTTAAAACTACACAAAACAAGCAGTACAGTACATAGAACCAGAAAAACAATGTAAACATCAACAAGCAAATGCTAGTTTAAAAATGTCTTGAGTTCAGCTTTAAAACTGCCTGAGCTTCTCTAAATTCAAGAGAACGAGTTTCCAAGAGTAGGAAAAGCCCCGTTCTTTTACCAAAAATAGTCACCAAATCAAATTACAAATTTTGTTTTTTGTTTCAAAAAACTTTTGAGAACATCTTTAGGGAAGGGTCCGAAGATAAAATAAAGCAATATTTAATCACAATGTATTTGATTTGGTGACTATTTTTTGTACATGTCAGAATATGTTTTACTGAAAATGGTTGTTTTTGTTTTCTTTGATCGTTATTTAATAATTCTGAGTCTCTGAGATTTTCTTTTACTGTTTCAAGTGCTGATTGAACCAATCCTCTTGAACTCAGTTGACTTTCAGACTGTTTATCGAACTCCTTCTCTGAGTCTAAGCAGAGCTGGTGATGACTGTCAGCTGAAACAACCCTTACTGCATCTACCCCAGCACTTGAATTAACGTCCAAAACGGTTATTATTATAAAGTCCAAATCATATTTACCCATGGACAAATGAGCATAACTCTGGTTCCAGAAGTTTGTTTTGATTGGACAGCAGCAATCTTTCCTGGAACAAACCCCAGTCTGCCGTGAATCATGATAATACTGAGGACATTAGGGCACATTATTTAATTATGTTTGTGGAAATAGAATTAAGCAAGCTGTGGATTTCATGCTCGAAGCGTCCCTTGAGAAAGCCCTGAGAATCCAGCGTTGAGAAAAGAGAGAAACACCAGCAAACAGATGGACGAAAGGGTAAAGCCACGTTTAAAACATTAGCGATTTGAGGAACAAGAAGGCAACAGCATTAACTTGAAGCAAGTGTCTGGGACTTCCTTGATTGTTTACATTGGTCGTGAAGATATGATATGATCTTTCAAGTCTCAATTAATGCTCTGTAGTCGCCCAGAATATTCCTCAAGCTTGATAATAGACCCTGTCAGACGCCACTTACGCTCCATTTACCGCTATACGGAGGAGCAGAGCGGGCGAAAGGGAGCTAGCGTGACCTTAGGTGTCTGGATTAGAGAATGTAGTGAATCCTCCCTTCCCTCCGTCTGAGGAACTGCATGTTTGTTAACTCATGAACCGAGTCGAGGCACAGCGATAAGAAACAGAGTTCAGGAAATAGATTTCTACATCATCCCAGCTAACAGTACACTCTTACTTCTCAATGTTTTCTGAACGGTCAAAACATCCCGTTTCTTAAATGTTTTAGAAGTTTTTTCTTGGTTGTGAATCTTGAGGAAACATCCATTCTTCAGACATTATGGAAACGTAACTTTTGAATGTGTTCTGAAACTACGTTAGACTGTTTAAAAAACGCTAGAATCGAATGTCCAACTAAACGTTTAAAATAAATAAATAATTTGTTTGTGCTAATGTTTTGAGAACATTACCCAGCAAGCACTTTTGCATTTAAAAGATGTCTACTAGCCGTCCAGAACAGCCTGAGTTCGAGGCTAAACTTGGGGCTAAATATCAGACATCTCGCAAAAAACTGTAACTAAACTCAAGGATGTTTTTGCCTGAACTGAAAGTGTGTTACTCATGTAGCCGGACTGTCTCGGGTCTTTAACTGTGAATGAATATTGTATGAATGTAACTGTAAGCCGTGTCGAGGGTCGCTGGGACTGGATTGTTCTGTGTGAGAAGCGTCGACCTCTCCGATGATGTGTGTGTGTGTGTTGTGGCGTACCGTCCAGTGCGTGGATGATCAGCACCAGAGGAAGGCTTGCATTGTATCCGCACCTCTGGCAGGCTTTCGGGCCGAACGCGGACCAGGGCGCAGGTCTCTCGAACACCGAGCCCTCCGGCATACAGATGGAAGCCGGACTTCAGCCGCTGTGCTCGTCGCGAGTCTGTCCCGGAGTCTGTCCCGGAGTTCTGTCCCGGAGTCTGTCCCGGAAGCCAGTCCCGAGTCTGTCCCGGAGTCTGTCCCGGAGTCAGTCCCGGAGTCAGTCCCGGAGTCTGTCCCGGAGTCTGTCCCGAACGTCTGTTCCTCGAGTCAGTCCCGGAGTCTGTCCCGGAGTCTGTCCCAGAGTCTAGGTCTGTCCGAGGAGTCTGTCCCGGAGTCTGTCCCGAGGAGTCTGTCCCGAAGTCTCCCTGGAGACTCTGGAAATAGAGCCAGATGGTGAAACTGCAGCTTTCAACTCTTCCATGGCAAGCCTTCAAACAGCCTCTCTAGAACATGCAAATCAGCCTGAAGTTCAGTCTGTCAGACTAAAAAAGAACCGTGTGTGTCGGTCTGTGGCTAAGGACTCAGATGTCCTTACCTGTGATGTTGGCAGTCTCCCTCACACACCCGGCGAAGACACACCGACGAACAGAGCGCTCAGGACTCGCATGATCAACAGCCTCTGCTCTTCTGCGGGAGTCTGGAGAAATCCTCGAGGTAAGAGCGAGAAAGTGTGTGTGTGAGAGACGGATAGAGAGAGAGAGTGTGTGAGAGAGCTAGAGATTCTTAGAAAGTGTGTGAGCGAGTGAGAGACGAGAGAGAGTGTGAGAGACGGTTAGAGAGAGAGAGTGTGTGAGAGAGCGAGAGAGTGCGGTGTGAGAGAAGTAGAGTGTGTGAGAGAGAGAGAGAGAGAGAGAGAGAGAGAGAGTGTGTGAGAGAGCAGAGAGAGAGTGTGTGTGTGAGAGAGCGAGAGAGGTGTAGAGAGAGAGTGTGAGAGAGAGAGAGAGTGTGTGTGAGAGTAGAGAGAGTGTGTGAGAGAGCGAGAGAGTGAGAGAGAGAGTGTGTGAGATAGCGAGAGAGAGAGTGTGAGAGATAGAGAGAGCGAGAGAGAGCTAGAGATAGAGAGAGAGAGTGTGTGTGAGAGAGCGAGAGACGGTTAGAGAGAAGAGTGTGAGAGAGCGAGAGACGAGAGAGTGTGAGAGGAGCGGTTAGAGAGAGTGTGAGAGAGCGAGAGACTGATAGAGAGAGTGTGTGAGACGGTTAGGCAGTGTGTGTGAGAGCGAGAGACGGTTAGAGAGAGAGTGTGTGAGAGACGGTTAGGGAGTGTGTGTGTGAGATGGTGGGCGGGGCCTGAGTGACTCATGGGGAACTCTTCTCCGCTCTGATTGGCTGCTGTTCTGCCTCTGTTGGAGGAAGGGAAGGACAGGGTTAATGGTTCCTGCTTGTGGTTCATGAATGCTGTGGAATACACACCTCTGTTTAGAGACGACAGCAGAATACTGGCAGCTTAAAAACATGAACGTGTTGAACGGTTTGAGAAGTTTACTGTAAAGCGAATGTGCTGAATGAAAAAACTGAAATCAAAGCTGTTTGTTTAACCGTATGTGTTCCAAATCTGAAGTTGATATCATAATTTGAGCCCTGAAACTTTTTTAAAGTTTTCACAGGATGATTTTGAAGTGTTTAATGATAAATACTAAATGATGTGATAGTAAAATAAGGAATAAATCAAGCGGCAGATTATTTGGACAGAGGAAAAGTCCAGATTTTCTTGATCTCTGTTGTAACCGGTTTCATTTCATCTGAATCGAGGTTATTAAAGTTAACTCTAATCCCAACCAAAACTGAAACCACCAACTCAAGAAAAAGAAGAACATAAGAACTAAAACTAAACTGCAACTATCCTTCATTGCTTCACAATGAACTAAAACCATGAAATAGATTCCAAACTTGGTTTTTAACACTTCGTTCTACGAGTGGCCATCGACGGCGATGGGCCGCTGTGATTGGCCACGGCCTCAGGCGGAGGCGGGGCCTTCTGTGAGATATCAACAGGGATAGGTGTGTTCAGTTTAAAGAACATTATACAGAATTGTCAAGCAACCTGCAAGTAAAATATATCGTTAGCCTAGATAAGAAACGTAAGTGAAGAATAATGAGCGGAGGTCTTCCTCTGTCGTCAGCAGAAACACAAACGTGGACCCGTGTGCCGTACACCTTCTTATTCAGCAAAACACAAATATACAGTCCATGTCGTAGGATTTCATTACAAAAGATCTACTTTTTACCAAGACTTTCAAAACAAGAAGCCTGATCTACAAACACATGAACAATAATCATAGACATAATAATGTAGAAAGTATATGAATTACATTACAGTGGAATTCAACTTTAGCATGAAAACTCCAGGAAAACCTGTGCACTTTCACACACGTGTTGGTCAGGATGTGTGTACGATCTGATGCTTGTGTTGCTGATCTGGACAGAATTCCTGACGTCTTTCTGTCATTTTAAAGATTTAAAAAGCCATTTCAATTATTATTGTGGATTCAGGACAATATTATCATCAACAGCAACATAAAATCACACATTCTGTACAGTGGAGGATTATGGGCAACGTTACACCGCAAAAGACAAAATGACCTCAGTGTTTCTGTTCTTGTTTTCCAGCTCAAGGATCTTTTCAAATCAAGATTTAGTTCCTGGAGAAGTGAAATGAATGAAGATATTGAGTTTTGCTTTCTGAATGAGAATGTCAGTCACAGTTGTGCTTAAAACAAGAACAAATATCTGCCAATGGAGTCAGAGAAATAAACAATTCAACGGGAAAACCAGGTGATTCTCTCTGACCCCATTGGCAGATCTTTTCCTCTTGTTTTAAGCATAAACTCACTTCATTTTCATTCAGAAAGTGAGCTTAATATCTTCAGTCATGTTGCTATTCCAGGAAATGTCCTTGTGTGAGAATGTTTAGATGTTTGAGCTGTAAGACGAGACACACACACTGAGGAAGTGCCTCGTGTTTGTCAGTGTACAGACGTGACGCTTGTATGCTGTTAAAACACTTCCATGAATCATTGGGTAAAAACCAGATCATTATTAGAGCAGTAAAGAGTGTAAATGAAGTGGAACCATTCTAACCGGTCTGCTGGAGTTTACTCACGAACACAGTGTGAACATGACCAGCTTTATTGTGTTCTAGCTCATGTTGCATCATCTCGTATTTGTCCTTCAGGCTGCTGTCCTCGTCCTCCTCCTCATCCTCCTCTTCCTCGGGTTCCTCCAGAGGTTTGTCAGTGTGTTTGGGGTGATGAAGCTCGATCAGCAGGAAGTAGATCACAGCGCCGACGACCCCCCCCACCATCGGCCCGGCAACAGGGATCCACCACCAGTAATCTGCAGTACTGCACACACACACACACACACACACACACAACCATCACAATATATCACATGTGATTCTGCAGCATTTGTACACTCATCATTTCATCAACCATCAGAACTACATCTGACGTATCCTCCTCACTAGTTAGAACGGATCATAAATCATGTTTCCATTTAACCCTAGTGTTTCTGTGAGGGTTAGACTCAATAATAGATTCAATAGGATTCTATGAGACAAACCTACTAATATAGTCAAACAAATGTGTGTGTGTGTGTGTGTGTGTGTGTGTGTGTGTGTGTGTGTGTGTGTGTGTGTGTGTGTGTGTGAGAGAGAGATAATGTGATTCTGCATGCAGTCACATTTAAGGCTGTTGAGTGCATGTGTTATTATGTAATGAACTGATCAATAGTGGTGTGACTTGAGGGAATCTGTTATTCGACATGTGACAAGTTTATGTATACAGAACATTTCATACACAATGGTAATTCAAAGTGCTTAACATAGAAGAAATTAAAATAATCAAAACCAATAAGAATAATTAAAACAGTTTAGAATAAAAAGTAAAGTGCAGTAAAACAGTGAGACGAACAGTGTCACAGTGCTCATTCAGTAACACACACAGCTGAACAGAAGTGTGTCTGGATGTGTGTGTGTGTGACTGTAGGAGCACACCTGATCTCCTCTGGAAGCTGGTCCAGATGCTGCTATACCATAGCATAATGCTATATACCAGTAAAGATCAATCCTAAATGTAACTGGGAGCCAGTGTAAAGACCTGTGGACTGGTGTGATGTTCATGTGTTCTGTTTCTGTATGAGCTGACACTGTCTCATGGTGTTTATAGGAACAGTGAGGAGGCCATTACAGTAATCCACCCTGCTGGTGATGAACGCATGCACAAGTTTCTCTAAGGCTTGACTGGAAACAAAGCATCTAATTCTTGCAATATTTTTCAGATGATAGTATGTAACGCACCTGAACACCTCCATCCCCCACCCGGCCGCTGCAGTGAAGAGTCTCAGGGCCGAGGTCTCGCGGGGTTCATGGGGTATCCGCAGTTCAGGCCCATCGACACACTGATGCCCAGCAGGATCAGGCCCACGGCCAGCGGCTCCACACCTCTAGGGCGCCGATGTTCCTCCCGTCCACGATGGCCAGAATACAGAGAACCAGCATTCCCGTTCCCACCACCTGACAGAAGGAGCTCAGGTCAGTAACGCCAGCCGGAGCAAGTTTGCGAAACACTCGTTAATAAGAATCAGGTCACCGGTTCAAACCGGATTGGTGTGTTTTAGTCTGGTCTTGTTTACTCGGTCCACCGGTCAGTCTGTGCCGTCAAACACTCACTGAATGTGTTGATTCAGACCCGGACTGGGTTCAGACTGACCTGATCCACGAATCCGCCCAGGACGGTCAGGTGTCTCCCCGGATATGATGCGAAGATGTGTCCTGTGGCGTTGATCCCCGTCACCGAGAGGATCCCGCTGGTGAACTCCATGAAGGCATCTGGGGCCGGTTGCATAAACACATTACGTTAGGACAGTGTCTTAAGCTCTAGTATGAGTTAGTCAGGGGCAGTCAATCTTCAGTTTCGGTAACAAATTAGGCCACCCTTGGCAGCGCCACCCTTACATGTTACATGAGCGCGTCACCACCGCATCAGCACCGAAAATTTTTTTTTTTTAAATCAAAAATCGTGATACGAACCGAATTGTAGGTTTGGTCTATCGTTACAGCCCTAGCAAGATGAGAAAACAGGAGTTTAGTCGTTTGTTATGGTTGTAAAAAAAACAATGGCTATCTGAACGTCTTTGCCAATCACAAACCAGTACAGAAGTAATCAATACATTTTCGGGGAGGGTCATGCCTTTTTTCACAATCATTGGAAGGTCATAGAAAAAATTATTGTAGGCGAAGGGAGGGTCAAGTCTTTTTTGATTACAGATCTCAACTCTCCTCCGGTGGCCCCTTAAATAAGAAACGAACAGTCCCTTAGAGGTTTATGGAACCGGCCCCCGAACACGCAAACACACACGCATTAATCAGATCCAAAACACACGGGGAACTCACCGTAATACAGTCCGAACACTGCGGCGGCCCCGACGAACGCCCCGAGCATCTGCGCCGTCACATAGATGGGAAACTTCCAGATCTTCAGCTTCCCCAGGATCACCATCGCCAGGGACACGGCCGGGTTCAGGTGACCACCTGACACAACAAACAATGATAGCTCACACTGTGAAATACAGTATAATTCTGCAAAAATACAGTAAAAATCTAAACAAATTTACAAAAAAAACATACAACTTTTAAGCTAGCTATGATTTAACCGCTTGTTAAAAAAACACAACTTGATCCTACAGAATTAGTCAACTACAGGCCAATCTCGAAATTATGTTTTTTATGAACAAAGTTCGTGAGGAGCACGCGCAGAAAAAAGAGCAATCAGCAATCACCGAGGGAGAGGCATGCTCCACATCAGCACGTCGACAGCCATCCCTCAGCTTTCACACGGTCGAAAACCACATCGTCATGTGACTTCAGGCAGGCTGCGGAGAGATTTAGTCCAGCGGTTTCTATCGGACTCCACCGTTGTAAAAAGCTAACCGGAAGAGCCGTATCCCTACTAAAAGACGTACTTCAATTTATACGTGACAGAGGCCCATTCCCAGGTTTACTGTAGTTAGCCAGACCCAGGCCGTATCCGGATCAGACGCTGTGTTCCACGTGTTACCAGATGCGGGCCGCACTGGGCCGACACTGTTGCTGTCTGGGCTACAGCGACTGAGCCGGGTTTCTCCATCCTGTCACTGTCGCCTTTGGCCTCAATAGCTGGGGACACTTCATTTTCAGTGATATTATTGATCTGACTGTATGAGAACTGAACTAATTTAATAATTGATGATCTTTACAAAGATACTGAATCAACACTGACTTCAGCTGAACAACAGGCGAAATGCATAATTTTCCTGTTACACTCACACACACACACACACACACACACACACACACACACACACACACACACACATGCTCACAAACACACACACACACACACACACAGTAAGATCAATGAATGTGCCCTGACGCTCCAGGCGCTGCATGACCTCAAAAGCGGCCGAGAGGAACGTTCATTCAAGCCTGGCAGATCAAATCAATGTGTCAGAGAAACATCACAGTCGTCTCACCTGACAGAGATTCATCTGGACACAAACAGAACTCAAACCACCGTCAGCTCATGTGGACCCATAGAGTTTATAGATCCGTTCTGGGAAATCCAATGATCAGATGATGTTATTCCGGCTCGCATGTGTGTGTCCATGACATCATACACTGAAAACACCAGCTCTTCCTCAGTGTTTCTGCTGTGACTCCATTGGCAGATATTTCACACAAACTCACTTCATTTTCATTCAGAAAGCGAGACTTACTATCCTCAGCCATTGTGCCGTCTGTAACTTGATTTAAGAATGTTTAGATATTTGTGCTGGAAAACAAGACAGAAGCACTGAGGAAGAGGATGATGTTTTTGTGTGTGTGATGTTATCTAACCTGTGGAAGCTGGTGTGTGTTCGGCTGTGTGTGTGTGTTTACCCGACACGCCGCGGACACGTGAGACGCCCATCATGAGTCCAGTGCTGAAGCCGATGTGGACCGTCAGTGGCTCGCCGAGAGTGTTTCTGCTCAACACCGTCTGGGCCACCGACCCGGCAGCCGAACAACTGACACACACATCAGAAACCATTCAACAATACATAATCAGATATCAGCAGATGATTAAATGAAGTCAGTCGGTGTGGAATAACGCTGTTTAATAAAGTTCTGAAGGAGCTGAAACTCACCACCAGCACGAAGGTCCCGAGGAACTCGGCCAGGAATCTCTTTGAAGACGCTGTGTTTGATGGCGCAGTGATGCTTCATGATCGTGTGTGTGTGTGTGTCTGATGTGTCTGAACACACTCGACGCGCCACTGCATTAAAGCCTCTGATGGGACGGTCCAAACACACACACACACACGTATTGATCCCCCTCATTACAGAAGAGCAGCTCAATCTGAGATAAACATGCGCCGCATCCACCGCAAACAAACATCACTTCATTTGATCATACTTTTATTATTCACAGATGCATTAAACTGAAACAAAAGTACAGTAGACATGTATAATAATGTTATAAAAGATTATATTTCATATAAATGCTGTACTTTTGAACTTTCTATTCATCAAAGAATCCTGAAGAACACAATGTATCTCCACACACACATCTGAAGCAGCACAACTGTTCTGAACATTAATAATAATCATAAATGTTTCTTGATCCTCATATTAGAGTGATTTCTCAAGGGTCATGTGACACTGATGATAAATTCAGCTTTGATCACAGGAATAAATGACACTTTACTGTATATTCACATAGAGAACAGATGATTTACATTGTAATATCTCACCATTTAATTTATATGTAAATTTAAATGTATTTTTGATTAAATAAATGAACAAAAGAGACTCTTTCAGAAACATTAAAAAAATCGTACCGACCCCAAAACTTTTTACGCTATTCCTTACCCTGACCTTGACCCTACCATGACCCTCACCCTGAACCTAACCATGACCCTACCATAACCCTTGACCCTGCCTTGGTAAAGCACCGTCTGATTGGAGAGAGAGGGAGTGTGATATCTCAATCAAAATATGCTTTATTAAAACATATTCACCATATTTATCTTTCAGTAATGTCTGATCAGACAGAATGATGAGGACTGTGAGTGAATTAATCTGGTTTAAACGATGCGTTTAGTAGAAATGTGGCAGGAGACACGCGTTAATGATTAATAAACAGTTAATTAGCATCTAGTGTTGCTTCAGTCTCATTTTCATCTTCATCATCTTCATCATCAGCTGTAATCTGTAGTTTAGTGGGTCTGTTGTTGCGCCTGCAGACAGAGGTCAGAGGTCAGTCACTGTGAGTGTGTGTGTGAGTGTGTGTGTGTGTGTGTGACTTACCTGTGTCCACAGATCTCGGTGTGCAGCTGCTCGCTCTGCTCCTGCTGCTCCTCCAGGTCTCTCTGCAGCTTCTTCTTGCTGTTCTCCAGCCTCTCCATCTCCTCCTCGGCCTCGTCCAGCTGACGCTTCAGTGTTCTCAGACGCAGTGCCAGCTGTAAACACACGTGTGCAGTGAGTGTGTGTTAGTGACACGTCTCCTGATATCTCAGGTCACCTAATCTCTCTCTGGGGTCACCTGATCTCTCTTTGGGGTCACCTGATCTCTGGGGTCACCTGGTCTCTCTCTGGGGTCACCTGGTCTCTCTCTGGGGTCACCTGATCTCTGGGGTCTCCTGATCTCTGGGGTCACCTGATCTCTGGGGTCACCTGATCTCTGGGGTCACCTGATCTCTGGGGTCACCTGATTCTCTCTGGGGTCACCTGATCTCTCTCTGGGGTCTCCTGATCTCTGGGGTCACCTGATCTCTGGGGTGACCTGATCTCTGGGGTCTCCTGATCTCTGGGGTCTCCTGATCTCTGGGGTCACCTGATCTCTGGGGTCTCCTGATTTCTGGGGTCACCTGATCTCTGGGGTCACCTGATCTCTGGGGTCACCTGATCTCTGGGGTGACCTGATCTCTGGGTCTCCTGATCTCTCAGGGTCTCCTGATCTCTGGGGTCACCTGATCTCTGGGGTCACCTGATCTCTGGGGTCTCCTGACTCTCTGGGTTCACCTGATCTCTGGGGTCACCTGATCTCTGGGGTCACCTGATCTCTCTCTGGGTTTACCTGATCTCTCTCTGGGGTCACCTGATCTCTCTCTGGGGTCACCTGATTCTCTCTCTGGGGTCACCTGATCTCTGGGGTCACCTGATCTCTCTCTGGGGTCACCTGATCTCTGGGGTCACCTGATCTCTGGGGTCACCTGATCTCTGGGGTCTCCTGATCTCTGGGGTCTCCTGATCTCTCTCTGGGTCTCCTGATCTCTGGGGTCTCCTGATCTCTGGGGTCACCTGATCTCTGGGGTCACCTGATCTCTGGGGTCTCCTGATCTCTGGGGTCTCCTGATCTCTGGGCTCACCTGATCTCTGGGGTCACCTGATCTCTCGGGGTCACCTGATCTCTCCTGGGGTCACCTGATTCTCTGGGGTCACCTGATCTCTGGGGTCACCTGATCTCTGGGGTCACCTGATCTCTGGGGTCTCCTGATCTCTGGGGTCACCTGATCTCTGGGGTCACCTGATCTCTGGGGTCACCTGATCTCTGGGGTCACCTGATCTCTGGGGTCACCTGATCTCTGGGGTCTCCTGATCTCTGGGGTCACCTGATCTCTGGGGTCACCTGATCTCTGGGGTCACCTGATTTCTGGGGTCACCTGATCTCTGGGGTCTCCTGATCTCTGGGGTCACCTGATCTCTCTCTGGGGTCTCCTGATCTCTGGGGTCTCCTGATCTCTGGGGTCTCCTGATCTCTGGGGTCTCCTGATCTCTGGGTTCACCTGATCTCTGGGTTCACCTGATCTCTGGGGTCACCTGATCTCTGGGGTTAGAGTTCTCAGACGGGCCTGAAAATTATTACCCGACCCGACCTGGCCCGTGGCTTTTGAAGCCCGACCCGATGTAACCCGACACATCAACATGAATTATCCGCCCGAACCCGGCCCGCGGCCCGAATCGGACGCGCCAAGGCATTCTCACCCCCAAGGCGTCACCTAACTGACGCCTTGGGAAGCATTTGACCAAGCTTCAATATCTGACGCTTTGGGGCGCCCTCTAGCGTCAGTCCATGACGCCCTAGGATTGCGTGTAACCCTACCCTACCCTTGGGGGTGAGAATGCCTTGGTTGGACGCGCACGCGTTCTAGTACAGTCTATTGCCGTTGCGCGTCTATTCATTCCGGTGAAATCACAAAATAAAATGAGCACAAACTTAGAAAGGTTGACTTACTAGTCCATCAACAAGATCGCCAGGTCAGCATCACCGTTGCATCCAGTGCTGCTTTTGAGCTCGCGCCAATGAGTATAAAGCTCGACCGAGAGCGGGACTCCTGTCAGGTTTCTCACGCAGTCAGATTCTCTTTTCCTTTTCCTAGTCTTCCGACCGCGTTTTGAAACTAGCAGGCGGGCTACGAGTTTTGAAACAAAATAGACCTAGCCTACAAACATAATCATATGCTTATAATAGGCATCGTGGAGGAAGATCAGTGCGTCCACAGTGGATAGACTGAGGCGTGTTCTCCTCTCTGCCAGCCACCCGCGATGGACTTTGCACGCAGCAGCCAGACTTTCTTTACGGTGAACAGCAGCGATGATTATAATAATTTGTTTGTTTTTTTACTGGGTGGAAAAGATTAAGCCCGAGGTTCCGACCCGACCCGAGTCATTTGCTTATATTTTCGACCTCGAACCCGGCCCGAACCCGCGGGTCCCGTCGGGTTTTGTCGGGCCGACTCGAACCCGTTGAGAACTCTATCTGGGGTCACCTGATCTCTGGGGTCACCTGATCTCTGGGGTCACCTGATCTCTGGGGTCACCTGATCTCTGGGGTCACCTGATCTCTGGGGTCTCCTGATCTCTGGGTTCACCTGATCTCTGGGGTCACCTGATCTCTGGGGTCACCTGATCTCTGGGGTCACCTGATCTCTGGGGTCACCTGATCTCTGGGGTCACCTGATCTCTCTCTGGGGTCACCTGATCTCTCTCTGGGGTCACCTGATCTCTCTCTGGGGTCTCCTGATCTCTGGGGTCTCCTGATCTCTGGGGTCTCCTGATCTCTGGGGTCACCTGATCTCTGGGTTCACCTGATCTCTGGGGTCACCTGATCTCTGGGGTCACCTGATCTCTGGGGTCACCTGATCTCTGGGGTCACCTGATCTCTGGGGTCTCCTGATCTCTGGGGTCACCTGATCTCTGGGGTCACCTGATCTCTGGGGTCACCTGATCTCTGGGGTCACCTGATCTCTGGGGTCTCCTGATCTCTGGGGTCACCTGATCTCTCTCTGGGGTCTCCTGATCTCTGGGGTCTCCTGATCTCTGGGGTCTCCTGATCTCTGGGTTCACCTGATCTCTGGGGTCACCTGATCTCTGGGGTCACCTGATCTCTGGGGTCACCTGATCTCTGGGGTCACCTGATCTCTGGGTTCTCCTGATCTCTGGGGTCTCCTGATCTCTGGGGTCTCCTGATCTCTGGGGTCACCTGATCTCTGGGGTCACCTGATCTCTGGGGTCACCTGATCTTTCTCTGGGGTCACCTGATCTCTCTCTGGGGTCACCTGATCTCTGGGGTCTCCTGATCTCTGGGGTCTCCTGATCTCTGGGGTCTCCTGATCTCTGGGGTCACCTGATCTCTGGGGTCACCTGATCTCTGGGGTCTCCTGATCTCTGGGGTCTCCTGATCTCTGGGGTCACCTGATCTCTCTGGTCCTGCAGCTCCAGCCGCTCCTCCTCCAGGTGTAGGGTCAGCTCCTTCACGTGTCGCTCCAGTCTGCGGTTCTGCTGCTGCAGTTCTCCGTTCTCTCTGAGAGAAACACACATCAGACCAGCAGCAGGAACACTCAGTGAGATCTGTGTGGTGCTATGAGTCCTCACTTCTCCTCTCCCAGCAGCCTCTCCTGCAGCTCGTGGACCTGGAGCTGGAGTTTGGAGATTGTGGCGTCGGTCCCGGAGCGCTGAGATCCCTCCAGCTGCGACACGCGGCTCCGCAGGTCCTTATTCTGCAGGACGGGACAATCAGGATCTTAAACCCGTCAGGCAGCGCTTCCTAAACTCGCTGAAGGCTGCATTTCAAACAATGCTAGAACTTCTTGCTTTTCTGTACTCTGCTTCAGTGTGTGTCTAACGTACGAGTATGTTAGAGTAGTTAGGGTTAGTTAATAAAGTCTTGTTCACCTGAAGTTGTCCATGCTCATATACTGAAGTCCCTAATCATGCAGATTTTGATTACGTGCTCTGAGTAGTACTGTACCGTAAAAAAAGAAATGGACTTTACTTAGAATTAATAAACAATGAGTGTTCACAGGAAAAACTGGTTAATTGATTGTTTACTACATTAAGTTAATTGTGATAACTGATCCAAATATTAATCATTAATTATAACAAGCTACATTATCTAACTTTGTGACGAAAATTATGTTTATGACGCAATGGATTATTTGTGTTTAATTATTTTTGCACGTTAAGGATTTTTTAATGAATCGCATGCATTAACATGTTAATGCAGAGAGCCCTCATTCATCTGTGTGTGTGAACGATGGTTGACCTGCCGCTCCAGACGGATTCGGTCACACTCCAGATCCTGTCGAGCGGCTCGTTCCTGCAGCAGTTCTGCTCTCAGCTGCTCCATCTGACACACACACACACACAATAGGGTCGAAGCTTAGAAATCAAAGCTTATAAACTTAAGAAGTTTTTCATGAACATTTGAGGCAGTGATATGTATAATAAAATGCTTGAAAATGATCACTTTTGATGACAATTTGTCAGACGGACAGACACTTTTTCCTCTTTTGGGTGTGTGTTGAGGCTGATATTTGACAGCAAAAAGGCAGCGAATCCCCAGAATCGTTTTCTGCTAGTTTCCCCAATCTACTAAATGTTAGGATTATATGATCATTTATGCTGCTGCAGTACCTTCATATTCACAACTACATCATTCAGCCAGAAGCTTTTCCCAGAAAGGTGTTTTTAGGCCCCTGAGGCCGAACGGGCCGAGTTGGGGATGGTTGTTACGGCCCAAGACAACAGGAAATAAAAGTGAAAAAAGGGTAGCAAAAAACACAGTGGACCTGGCTATATATAATGCATTGATCTGTGCATTTTAACGCAGGAAACACCTTTATATTGCGTCACACAGAGTGTAATGATGATGATGATGATGGAGTGTGTTATTCTGAGCAGGTCTGTGGTTCTCTGTGTCTGATTGGGATGAAAATGACTGACTCCAGTTAATGAAGAGCAGAAACACTGCAGAACTAGAGGCTCTTTGTCTTTAACAGGGTCAGAAACACACAGTCCATTACACACTGACCAGCATCACGACCTATTTACACACACACACACACGCTGACCAGCATCACAACCTATTTACACACACACACACACACACACGCTGACCAGCATCACAACCTATTTACACACACACGCTGACCAGCATCACAACCTATTTACACACACACACGCTGACCAGACATCACGACCTATTTACACACACACACACACGCTGACCAGCATCACGACCTATTTAACACACACACACACATGAACAGCATCACAACCTATTTACACACACACACACACACGCTGACCAGCATCACAACCTATTTACACACACACACACGCTGACCAGCATCACAACCTATTTACACACACACACACACACACACACACGCTGACCAGCATCACAACCTATTTACACACACACACACACACACACGCTGACCAGCATCACAACCTATTTACACACACACACACGCTGACCAGCATCACAACCTATTTACACACACACACGCTGACCAGCATCACGACCTATTTACACACACACACACACGCTGACCAGCATCACAACCTATTTACACACACACACGCTGACCAGCATCACGACCTATTTACACACACACACACGCTGAACAGCATCACAACCTATTTACACACACACGCTGACCAGCATCACGACCTATTTACACACACACACACACGCTGACCAGCATCACGACCTATTTACACACACACACACACACGCTGACCAGCATCACAACCTATTTACACACACACACAAACACACACACACACACTGACCAGCATCACAACCTATTTACACACACACGCTGACCAGCATCACAACCTATTTCACACACACACACACACACTGTCACACTCACAAACACACTGTCACTCACACACACACTCTCATTTTGTGTGTGTGAGTGTGAGTGAGTGTGACTGTGTGTGTGTGTGTGAATTTGACAGTGTGTGTGAGTGTGTAAGACTGTGTGTGTGTGTGACCTGCTCTCGTCCTCGCTCCAGCCTCTTCATGAGCGAGTCTGAACCGCTGCGCTCCTCCATCACACTCCTCTCCAGCTCACACACTCGCACCTGCACACACACATGCACCGATGCATCATGGGAAAAGCATGCACTTTTGAAGCGTCTACTGCAGTGTGTGTGTGTGTGTGTGTGTATGTGTGTGTGTACCTCCATGAGTTTGTGGTGTCTGTCGTCATGTGTGTGTCGATTCTCCTCCAGCTCTTTAATTCTCTTCTGCAGTTGTTGAGTTTTCAGCTCCGCTTCATTCAGATCAAACTCACAGCGAGAGAGTTTCTCCTCCAGCACACAGCGCTGCACACACACACACACAGAATGAGTGTGTTCATCAGACCAGGAGTGGTGCATCTCCTCTACACACACACACACAAACGTCTCCTCTCACCTCCTCCTGCAGCTGCTCTTGGCTCTTCCTCTCCTTTAGCTCTCGATGAGCTCGGAGTCACCCTGTTCAGCTCACTCTGACACACACCAGACAGAGAGAGAGAGACAGACAGACAGACAGACAGACAGAGAGTCAGACAGAGAGACAGGCGGACGGACAGACAGACAGACGGACAGAGAGACAGACAGACAGACAGACGGTCAGGCAGACAGACAGACGGACAGAGAGACAGACAGACAGAGAGTCAGACAGAGAGAGAGAGAGTCAGACAGAGAGACAGGCGGACGGACAGACAGACAGACAGACGGACAGAGAGACAGACAGACAGAAGGTCAGGCAGACAGGCGGTGAGACAGGCGGTGAGACAGACAGACAGCCGGACAGAGAGACAGACAGACGGACAGAGAGACAGACAGACAGAAAGTCAGGCAGACAGGCGGTCAGACAGACAGACGGACAGAGAGACAGACAGCTTACCTGCGTGTCCTCCAGGTGTCTGGTCAGCAGTCGGTTGGCTCCACACATCTGCTCCTCCTGCTGTCTGACCTCCTGCAGCTCCTCCTCCAGATGCTGTTTGTCCACCTGACCATCCAGAGAAGCTTCATTAAGACTATTTCAAATGAGTCATGACTCACTCAGCTGAATCAGCTCATCCAGAGAAGCTTCATTAAGACTATTTCAACTGAGTCATGACTCACTCAGCTGAATCAGCTCATCCAGAGAAGCTTCATTAAGACTATTTCAACTGAGTCATGACTCACTCAGCTGAATCAGCTCATGATCTCAAAGAGGATCATGGTCAACAGCCTCGATTGAGCACTGAATGGTCACTAACAGGTTGGTGTTGGGCTGTGTGTACATTCCTCCTCATCGAGACCCACAGTACAGTCAGTGTATATGACTGCATATGTATATGTTGATGCTTTGGCAACATTGTGTTTCACAGTCATGCTAATAAAGCTATATTGAATTGAGTTGTATATTGACATGTTGATCTCACCATCAGCTGCTCCGCGTGTTCTCTGAGCTGCGTCTCCTGCGCCTCCTTCTGCTGGATGAGGAGGTTGAGCGAGGAGATCTGCTCCTCCAGAGCACTGGTCTTCAGCAGGAGCTCTGCTTTAGTGTGCGTTAGGTCTGAGATCAGCGTCTGACGGGCTTCTTTCTCCTCTGCCACCTCCAGAACCCTCCGGCCCAACAGCGCCACACTCTGGACAGATGTTAGTCGAGGCGAGAAACACAGCGTGTGAGCATATTAATTTAATCTTAATACTTAATACTTAAAGGGCCATATCATGAAAATCTGACTTTCCCCGTGTGTAAGTGCTATAATCAGGGTCCCCGGCGCTTCTACCAACCCAGAAAACATGAAAAGTGAAACCCAGTAACTTTGTTCTGGTGAGCCTATCTCTGCGAGCATGTCAAAAAACAAGCCTATCAGATTTCGCTCCCCTTCTGACCACTGATGGGCAGTAAGGCGATAGAAGTATCACGTTACTGTAATCCGATTACTTTTTTTCTGATTACACGAGGCTGACGCTGCGCATGAGTCGAACCTTGAGACATACACACGCTCCCAACCGAGTAGGGTTGGGTATCGAAGAATCGAGTATCGATTGGAACCGGGACTAACTTTTCATTTTTCCCGGAATCGTTCAAAAATTAAAGTTTCGATATTCACAGTCCACCGACTGGAAGAAGAAACCGCTGAACAACACCAATGAAGAAGCGTCAGCCGAAAGTGTTGGCATAACTGCGCAAGTCGAACATGAGTAGCTTACGTTGGCGGTCCAAAGTGTGGCTTTACTTTTCTAAAAATAACGAAATCTCTGCAAAATGCAAAATTTGTGACAAAAGGAGTATTTATGACAGAAGGAGTATTTCCTTCAAAAAGACCGTTGGTTAGCAAGGTTAGATCAACTTTTTTGACCCTGCCTTTTAAAAGAATCGGAATCGAGAATCGTAAGGTACGGAATCGAAACAAGGAATCGGAATCAGAATCGTTCAAATTCAAACGATACCCAACCCTACAACCGAGCACAAGCGAAACGAACGGCTCAGATGTTTTTTCATGTACCGTGCCACCCCTAGTGTGAGAGTATGTTGTGAGTGTATTGTTGAGAGTGTGTTGTTGTGAGTGTGTTGTTGTGAGTGAGTGTGTTGTTGTGAGTGTGTTGTTGAGAGTGTGTTGTTGAGAGTGTGTTGTGTCTCCAGCTGCTTGCCTCTTTGGCCTGACCCGTGGCCTCCCTCAGTTGCTGAACCTCCTGTTGGTGCTCCTCCTGCAGTGTGTGCAGGTCTGAGGCGTGAGCTGAGATCTCTTCCTCCAGAGCTCCTCTCAGGGCCGTCAGCTCCCTCTCCCTGCGCCGTAACACCTCCTCCTGCTCCTCCTGCAGCAGCTGCAGCGCCTGGAACTCGCCCCGCAGCACACACAGCTCCTGAGAGACGGTACACAACACACACACAGCTCCTGAGAGACGATACACAACACACACACGCATCATCTTCCCCAGCATGGCTTCAGATGAGCTCGGTACCTGCAGCAGCCCGTCTCTCTCCAGCCTCGCAGCTCTTGGCGGTGTCTAACTCATCGTGGATGTCAGACAGCTGCTGCTGCAGATCTCTCATGTCAGAGCGACACTGATCACGCGCCCTTCTGGCCTGGAGGAGTCTGAACACACACACAGATTTTAATGACTGAATCAATCACATGATCACACTGTTCCTGAACTGAATCAGCAGAACTGAACTGAATGTATACTGTCAGATCTATACTGTATAAAGTTTTGATTCTCACTGGTCGAGTGACGTCTGCAGCTCTTTCTCCATGTTCGGTGAGTTTGTGTCTCAGCGTCACCTGCTCCTGTTCACTCCTCTCTCAGCGCCTCCTGGAGTCTCTCCAGCTCCGCCGCTCTCGCCTCCTTCTCCTCAAGCAAACTCTGTTGGTTCTGTAGAGACACGCATGACGTCAGATGAGCCTCAGACCGCTGATGACCGAGGTCAGATGGTCAGATCACATGACACGCGTGACATCAGACGAGTATCAAAACGCCTAAGGACCGAGGTCACGTGATCAGATCACATGACACGCGTGGTGTCAGACGAGCCTGAGGACCGTGGTCACATGATCAGATCACATGACACGCGTGGCGTCAGACAAGCCTCAGACCGCTAAGGACTGTGGTCACATGATCAGATCACCTGCAGTGTTTCCTGCAGCTGCTGCTGTAAGTGACAGACGTGGCCCTCAAGCGCCGCCCTCCTGTCTCAGGAGATCTTTCACCTGCTCGAGAGGATCTGCTAACTCAAACTGTAAACACACACACACATACATTCACAAACACATACACACCCACACTGTAATGCCTTACATAACCATACCACCGTAACCACTAGCTGACGGAGTTTATGAAATTAAATTATTCAATGTGTCAAGGAATGCCGCGATAAATAAAGTAATAAATAAACACATTTAATTGACCCTTCGCTAAGCCCCGCCCTCCCTAGTTACTGTTGCTAAGCCTGTCAAGCTTTGGCGGCTGGCCCATCTATTATAGTGTGGATGCACCGGTGTCAGACATTCCCAAAGAGATAATTAGACATTTTCGGTGAACAAGTGAAATATCTGAGAGAGCGAGACAAAAGGGACTGCAGTGTTTCATTCGAGTGAAACTGTCATCAAAACGAAACGATTAACATTATTTATGATGACTTTACTACAGTAAGAGCAGCTGTAGGTTACTGTACTACTGTGTTGCCGTGGTGAATGTCGGCTCACCTCCTCTAGCGCTCTGAACTTCAGCATGTTGATCTGGTCGAACATCAGCTCAACCTGTCGCCTGATAACCGTTTCATCCTCACTGGACCTGAGGGAAACCAGCAGCACACACACTCACAGGGTTAATGATTAGCATACTCCTGCACTACTGTAGTGTATACTCATGCTCTGGGTACATTATGACAGATTTCTGAAGTTAGCACTGATTGAACCTGATCTCCGACCCGTTCTCACCCTTCTCTGAGGAAGTTCACCATCAGCAGTTTAACGGTTTCCTCGTCGGGAGGATCCGGAAGCTCCCGCTGTCCCTTCAGGAGATCAGGAGTGGCCTGACACACACAGAGCAGGAGCAGACCATCACACACACACTCCATCTCTCTCTCTCTCTCTCTCTCTCACACACACACTCTCTATCTCTCTCACACACAGCAGGACCATCACACACAGAACTCCTTCCACTGAATCACACTCATTTGAACAGTTTGATGTCTCTACCTGTGCCGTTCTCTCCGTCTCTTCTTTGACCTCTGACCCTGCAGATGTAGAGCTGACCTCTGTGACCCCTGTGACCCCGGCAGCCGGAGCCCGTGAGCGTGTGGATCTGGTCTCCAGGCTCCTGGAGCGTCTCTTCTCCTCAGGAGTGGTTCTGCTGTGGTGCCGAGGGGAACCGCTGGGGTTCTGCTCCTGAGGGACACACACCCTGCTGATGATGTGGGATGGCCGGCAGGGAACGCTCTTCCACCACCGGACCCAGGGATCCTGCTCCCGGCACCGGTACTGCGGGCTCTCTTCACCACCACAGGCGAGTTCGGGCTGCTTGACCAGCGGAGGGTCTCCGGGTTCCTCTGGTTCTGCTGAGCCCACGGGTGCCGGAAGGATCTCGAGGATCTGGAATGGTCCGGTGGAGTTTGAGCGCTTGAAGCCCCGCCACTCATACTGGACACACACTCCTGCTGCCGCGGCTCCATCGGGAACACGTCAGGATAGTCTGGAGAGTCCAGGTTCCTCTGTGTGTTCAGAACCACACAGGGCTGACCGGAGACACCCTGAACCCGCACCCTCAACCCGAACCAGCTCGAGTCTCCATCAGCCTGAGCAGAGCGTCTGGGGGACTCCATCTGCACACACACACACACACACACATAGGTCAAGTCACCTTCATTTATATAGCGCTTTAGGGGCCGCTACACCACACCGCTCTAACAGAAATCCCTCAACGCGATCCAGCCGCTCATTCGCACAAAGCAGTGCAGGTTCCAAAGCCTTGAATTTAAAAAAAAAATTGACCTCAACAAATGACTTGTTTGGCCGACTTGTTTGGACTAGGGACACCTCAGGACTGCGGTCTGGACTCAGGACTTTAATCTGACAGAGTGTGTCTGCTTCCCGGACAATGTTAGGAAGATTGTTCCAGAGTTTTGGTGCTAAATAGGGAAAGGATCTCCCGCCTGCAGTCGATTTAGATATTCTAGTGTCCAGTAGTTTGTTTATTTGGTGTGCAGGGCAACCACCCATAAGAGCATTAGAATCTAGCCTTGAGGTCAAGAACACATGCATGTATTTTCCGCATTTGTCATTGAGAGCATATGTCGTAATTTAGATATATTTATAAGATGGAAAAAGTTGCTTTTTTACAGATACTAGACACATGACTTTCAAATGAAAGTTTGCTATCAAAGAGCACCCTCTCTCTCTCTCTCTCTCACACACACAAGTTCCTCACCACTAAGTGTTAGACAGTCTTCTAGGTTATTATTACCTGTGGATGTTTTTGGTCTAATAATTAGAATGTGTGTGTGTGTGTACAGAGTGAACAGCAGCGGTCCTAGTACTGAGCCTTGTGGTACACCATACTGAACTTGTGATCGATAAGAAATCTCTTCATTTACTGCTACAAACTGATAACAGTCAGATATGATTTGATAACATAATTTTCGAGTCTATTTAAAACAATGTTGTGGTCAATTGTGTCAAATGCAGCACTACGGTCGAGTAACACTGATAGAGATACAACCACGATCGGACGATAAGAGCAGATCATGTGTGACTCTAATGAGAGCTGTCTCGGTACAATGATGTGGTCTAAATCCGGATTGGAAATCCTCGCAGATATCATTTCTTTCTAGAAAGGAACACAGTTGTAAGGATACTGCTTTTTCCAGTATCTTTGACAGAAAAGGCAGATTTGAGATTGGCCTGTAGTTGTACATCAGCAGAATTGTACTGTAGGATCAAGTTGCAGTTTTTTAACAAGTGGTTTAATCATAGCTAGCTTAAAGGTTTTTGGCACGTATCCTAGCGATAAACATGAATTAATGATATTAAGAAGAGGATCTATGACCTCTGAAAGCATCTCTTTCAGTAGTTTAGTCAGTATAGGGTCTAACATACAAGTTGTCGACACACACACACACACACCATCAATGAGCTCTCAGTACAGACTGAACAACAGACTCACTCTGACATCAGCAGCAGGAACAATAGAGTTTACAGCAGAGAGAGTGATGATGACACACACACACACACACAAAGTCTGCTTTGCTATCTTTGTGTGAAATCTCCATATGCATTATGGTTTTAATATTTTACAAACTGTAAATACATTACACACACACTAACCCGACCCCTAAAACTTTCTGCATTTTTACATTAAAAAAAAAACAAACATTCTGTATGATTTATAAGTGTGTGTACCAATGGGATCCGCTGGCTGGTCCCTCAGGTGATCTCAGGCTTTACTAGCCTTGGGGACATTTGGTCAAACACACGCGCACAATCTCTCTCTTTCTCTCTTCTCTCTCTCTCTCTCTCTCTCTCTCTCTCTCTCTCTCTCTCTCTCTCTCACACACACACACAAAGTGCAATAACTGTTAATCTGTCATAAAATTACATATTCATACGGAGGACCGAAAGGGACATGGGGAACATGTATTTCACTGATTCTGCGCGCTCTCACAAAACTTTCGAGATCTCCGCGAGCGCGCGCGCAATTTCTGAACGCGACACTTTCCTGAGAGAAGCAGCGCAAAAAAGAAGCAGCGCCTGTCCGCATATTCAGAACCTTTACATTCATTGAAAGGTTTTTAAATCAATGACACATCTGTCACTCTTTCTGATAGAAATGTATCGAATAAGACAAACAGTGTATCGTTTCAGTGGATTGAGAACATTCCTCTTACTGTATTTCAACTAATCACTGAATTTCTGATACAGATGATAAAGGTTTGTTAAAATGGTCAATTTACACTGATAAAACATCCGTTCCCGGAAAGGCAATAAATATTGGCAGTGGATTAAAGTGAGAAGAACAGGATCTTACCGCTGCAGCCTCACACACACAATTCAGCTTCAGCTTCAGCATCACACACACTTCAGCTCAAAGACTCAGCGGTCGGAGGCCACGCCCCGGGATATGATTGTACAGGGGAAGTGGCCCCTGTACAATCTGGCCCCGCCCCTGAGCCTCTGGGGCCCCGCCCTCAGCCTGAACAGATGACTTTCATTAAGTACAAGTTTTCTTTTCAGCCCAGAAACAGCTTTTAAAGTATGAATATGATACTTTGACAATAGCTGGGATTCCTTTCTTTGGAAAACAGACAGACACCACAGTTTAAATAAATTATCTAAAACATTTTATTTTAAAACTCTTAGAAAAAATATTGCTACATCTGATGTATAAATGTGTCATTGATCATAAAAAGTGTGTGTGTGTTATCAGCTTTAATATGCAGGACGTGTTGTGCTGCATAACCGTATGAAACTGATCAGAGTCTCACAGATGAAGACACACACAGTGATAGGAGATTACAGTAACAGAGAGTGTTTAGGCTTTACATTTTTATTTATTGAAACAAATTCGAAACAAATTCTGAAACAAATTCGGAGAGAGGAAAACGCTTACAGACTTTAAACCTATGACGAACAGGTTTAGGTGTGTGTGTGTGAATAAACACTGAGCTGCAGAACATCAGCATCAGCAGAAATACGAGGAGATGATCATAACACACACACACACACACACACACACACACACACACACACACACACACACACACACACACACACACACACACACACACACACACACACACACACACACACACACACACACACACACACACACACACACACACACACACACACACACACACACACACACACACACACACACACACACACACACGAGCATTTCCTCTGTTTCCATGCAATGCATGGCATGCATGACGTATTTGGTGAACAGGTTACCATAGTAATTTTTTGTAAGGCTGTTCCTCTGTCCTTTAAAATGGGAGTGGCATAATCTGCAGTCACGAGCCCCAGTTTCCTGGCCAGCTATTGGCTGTCGTCCCGTGACGTCACCAGATTCGGCTCCTCTTTTAAAAAGCAGGCGGGAATCGCGCGCTTTATTCGTCGGTTCAGCTGCTGTGAACGAGCGCGATGGTGCGGACTAAAGCGGATAGTGTTCCCGGGACATACAGGAAAGGTGAGAAACACCGAGCAAACCAGCTCATATCGGCCAGACCGATCAAAATTGCGGCAGGAACGGTAACCTGCGGTAAATGGGGACGTTCGTAGTAATCGTATTATTGTTGTTATTTATGTAACTTACTATTATCAGTTGTGGAAGTTGTTCCATTTATTTTTCTTTCTTTGTTGATGTGTAAGTTTGTTGAAGATGAGTGTGTTTATATTTCATTTCCCGCCGAAAGCATAACGTTATACCACACCGTGACTAAATCCGCGGCACTGGTGTGGTTACCATGAGAAACGGCGCTTTTATGCGGTTATCAACAATGTTCATCCGAGAACATGATTTAGCGCGAAGCTGTTGTCTAGCGAGCTTTGGTTTCACCAGATGTTCATGTAATATTGGCGATATGAATTATTAAATGAGTGTTTTCACAGCTCGAATGATCTCATTGTTATTGTTTGATCACTAGAATCGAATATGAATGAATATTTGTGTCTAATAATATAGTTTAACGGTGACAGAATGAAATGGCGCCACTTTCACCATCTGCGTCGCCTCACAAAAGAGACGCCGTGGATCCCAGCGAGTTGACGTGACGTCATCCTGGACGTGTGGCTTGTGTTGTGTAGGATTAATTAAATGTGATTTGTTGATTTTTGAGTGTTTTTGTGTTTAGCTGTTGCAGCTTCCGCGCCCCGGAAGTCCTCGGCGCGTCCGGATCTATGAACGCGCAGAGCGGCGGCGCGCAGTCGGGCACGCCTGGTGAGTGCGCGCGCACACACACACACACACTCTTGAAGGACTTGTTTTTTTCTTTAATACAAGCTGAACGGTATGTATATTTCATAGTTTTTAGACTGTAACGCTGATGCCGTTTTCAGTGCATGTGTTTCTGTGAGCAGTTCTGGTTCAGATGACCTCATGCACGTGTGTGTGTCTCCTCAGCCAAGGGCAAGTATGCGGGAGGGAACCCCGTGTGCCCCAGGCCCACCCCCACATGGCAGAAGGGCATCGGAGACTTCTTCGGCGGTCCCGGCCGTAAGCCCGAGAAGGAGAACCTTCATCCTAATGAGGAAGATGATGAAGAGGCGGGCGGCAGCAGCAGCGCCACTAAAGCTCCTAGGAAGTGAGTGAGGAACTTCATGTCTGTGTTGTACTATCTCTGATCCATGTTTCTGTGATCCACTGATCTGTGTTTCTGTGTTCCAGATCAAGACCCATCATTGAGGAAGATGATGAAGAGGCTGGTGGCAGTGGTGTCACTAAAGCTCCCAGGAAGTGAGTGAGAAACTTCCTGTCTGTGTCTTATACGGTCTCTATCCGTGTTTCTGTGATCCACTGGACGTCTCTGATGCGTATCTCTGTGTTCCAGGTCCAGGCCCATCGTTGATGAAGAGGAGGAGGAGTGATTCTACAGTTCTCATGACAGTTTTTAGTGTACATCTGTAAATATTTTTATTGGGGTGTTGGCTCATGTTGTACAGAAGTTTAATAAAGTGAGTTTTTCAGAGATTTGTGTCTCCATTGACTGGGTGCGAATCGATCCAATAGAGAGCCTAAGTCCCGCCCCTCCGCTTCCGGTTCATCGGACCTTATTTCGGAAAAACAATGCATGGTAGTCAATGGCGAGAGATTTTTTTTTTACACCAAACTGTGACTTTCTTGACTTTAAAATGTATCTTTTAAATTGACAAACATCATATGTGTAATTCAGGGATCAATTTAAACGAAATCAAAATATTTGTTATCTCTCGCCATTGACTACCATTCAATATTTTTCTGAAATAAGGTCCCATGGTGGTTGACCGGAAGGGGAGGGACTTAGGCTCTCTATAAAAAAACACTGATCAGATTCTCCAATCACACACGAGCAGAGATGATGATCCTCCAATCACACGCAAGCTATGATGTTTTGATAAATAGTGTTATGGTTTGCATGATTCATATAACGTAATTAAGGGGGAAATAAACATGAACAAAACTCTTTTCATTATATTAGGCATAAGGTGAATGAATCTTTAAAAAAAATAATTACCTAGTATTTGTACCTTCAGTAAAGTAAGTGGTCTAAATAAATGATTAATAAAAAAAACATGCTTAATATCAGTTGGCTGAATATTTACTATCACTGACAAACACTCAGTGGAGGGGAAGATAATAATCTGACACTCTCTACACACACACACCCGACAGTGGGGATTCTGGGGGGTGACCAGGGCTGAGATCTGATTGGTTGTTGGTCACGTTCGTCAACACAAGAAACGAGAGTGTCAATCAATGGTGACAACTGATTTAGGGCCAGTTTTACATTTTTAACCAACACGGTAATGGTCGTGCTGAGGCTGTGAGAGCTGATTTCTGATCAGTGGACGTTGGCCATGCAGGTCAGGTGACCCGTGAGATGCGCGCGCTGGTTGTCAGAGTACACAGTACAACAGCAACGATAAAAACGCTGAATCTGTAGATTGAGAGGTATGGTAATTTAATGTTTATCGTAGTTCCCTCTGAATATGTAGGAAAACTGAAAAAGTCGAATTACACTGTAGTAGCTAGCCTAGCAGCCTGCAAACCATAGACAGTAAAATGTTCGCTCCTCCACCGCTAGAGGCCAGTGAGTAGCGCTCGCGCGTGTTCGGCTCTTCCGCTTCCGGTCGCGCTCTTCTACCTCCTCTTCCGCTCCCCGTATCATCATGGTTGGGGTTCGACTGCTGTCTCTCCGCGAATCCGCTTCAATCCTCCGGCGGTTCCGTTCCGCGCGTCACCGTGAACCCTCGCGCTGCGTGTAGAGGCCGAGTGGCGCGCGTGTGTGCGAGTATGACGGACGGATGAAGCGCGCGATTCCCTGGTGAGTGATCGATGCATCTGATCAGATCTGATAGCGCTTCTGCCCGGCCTATGATGCACCACTGCCGGCAGCAGACCGTGTGTGTGTGTGTGTGTGTGTGTGTGTGTGTTTTGATGACCCTATTCTGTTTGTGTGTGTGTTCTGTCTGTGTGTGTGTGTGCGTGCGCGCAGGGACAAAGACGTGCCTGAGGTGAGCCTTCCCATCATGCTCTGCGGTGGTCACGTGACCTGTCTCGAAAGTGACTGTGGAGTGTCGTCTCCAGGTCATCGAAGCACAGGGAGAGAAACTGAAAGTGTTTCCCGTGTTTGCTGGATTCTGTTCCTGACGAACCCTGAATCTTTCGCACAACCGTTTGCTAGTGTTAGCATTAGCACCTGCGCTGCTGTCCCAACGCCACGCTAGCAGCTGAAAATCTGATCAATGTGTGTGTGTGTTCTGATCCTCTTCTTCTGTGGTGTCAGGATGAGGACGAGGGCTGCGTGGGTTATAGACAATTAGTACACCCACCTGGGCAATGACTTCCATGCCAACAAGCGTGTGTGTGTGAGGAGATCGCCATCATCCCCAGCAACAAGATCGCCGGGTGAGAGAGTGCATGCTGGGAGACTGAGTCCGGGACGGTCAGGTGTCACTTCCTGTCCCCGCAGGCACCTGATGAAGCGCATCCAGCGAGGGCCTGTGCGCGGCATCTCCATCAAACTGCAGGAGGAGGAGCGTGAGCGGAGGGACGACATGCCGAGGTGAGCCTTCCCATCATGCTCTGCGGTGGTCACGTGACCTGTCTCGAAAGTGACTGTGGAGTGTCGTCTCCAGGTCATCGAAGCACAGGGAGAGAAACTGAAAGTGTTTCCCGTGTTTGCTGGATTCTGTTCCTGACGAACCCTGAATCTTTCGCACAACCGCTCGCTAGTGTTAGCATTAGCACCTGCGCTGCTGTTCCAACGCCACGCTAGCAGCTGAAAATCTGATCAATGTTTGTGTGTTCTGATGATCCTCTGTGTGTGTGTGTGTGTTCTAATGATCCTCTTCTTCTGTGGTGTCAGGTGACGTCACTTCCTGTCCCTGCAGGCACCTGATGAAGTGCATCCAGCGAGGGCCTGTGCGCATACCAGGAGGAGGAGCGCGAGTGGAGGGACAACTACGTGCCCGAGGTGAGCCTTCCCATCATGCTCTGCGGTGGTCACGTGACCTGTCTCGAAAGTGACTGTGGAGTGTCGTCTCCAGGTCATCGAAGCACAGGGAGAGAAACTGAAAGTGTTTCCCGTGTTTGCTGGATTCTGTTCCTGACGAACCCTGAATCTTTCGCACACACCTGTCGAATCCAATCATGTGACCGCTGAGGTCACTCATGCAGTCGTCTGGATGAGTGATGATTATTTTTGTGATTAGTTTTTGTCCAGATTTAATGTGTTTAAAATATTTAATGCAAACGCAGCATCTGTTCTTTTCGGTCACCCTTTAGCTAAGGTTATGACCACGCTCTTATTCACACTAATGCTTTAAACCACTCATGCGCGACAACACAAAAGACTGTCAGTGTATCGCAGAAAGACGCGCGCCAGTATCTGGAGTTCTCTTTCGTGCTTGAACGAACAATAACACACACATTTATGCCAAAATGTCTATTTTGTTGAGTATCCTCTCAAGAACAGTCTCCAGTGAGTTCAATAAAGTGTTAAATAGAAGTGAACAGTGGAGAGAGAAAGATCCTGTCGGCAGTGGCTGATCCACTAATTCTGTCTGAGTAAAGTTAACCGTTACTGACTGCTCTTGACTAAAGAACGCTTGTAGCTTTGAGGATTCATCTATACTTCATTTATAATTTATGCAGTGCGAACTGTTTTATAACCTGTAAAATAAATGGTGCTAGATAAGTCCCATCCCCAACTGAACTAAAGCCGCGTTTCCACCGCAGGAACTTTCCCCAGGAACTAGGAACTTTGGGGTGGTACTCGGTGTGTTTACACCGCAGGAACCAGGGTCTAAATGAAGTTCCGGGTAAAAATTTCCCCCCAGAAAGTCCCTGCTGGCGAGGTAGTACTTTTTCAGAGTTCAGGAGCTTTTGGGGTGGGACTTGTGAGCTGAACATGCTGATTGGTTCTTACCACGCTATTCTTTCTGTCCGATGGCGCCGTTCGTCCCATCCATCTCACGGTCAATGTCCGCTGATAACAAACGTCTACTTTTATATCTAACATTACGAGCTTTCTGAATACGCTTTGGGTGCGCGTCTCTTTTCTGCCGTTTACCTCGTTAGTAAACCAATCGCACACAAAAGCAGCAAAGCTTGAATCTCCTCCATACAAAACTCAAAACAAACGCGCAGGCTGGGAAGAGCAGTCGCACGCAGTTCAACGTCATCTTCCCGCCCCGGACCGGTACTTTAGCCCGCGGTGTAAATGCAGTGAGCAAGCGGTCTGGGGCAAAAAAGGTTCCTATGAAAAAAGTTCCTGGGACAAATAGTTCCTGGTAATTGCGGTGGAAACGCGGCTTAAATTAAACTCAACTGAACATGTCTTTTATTTGAGATTAATTCTATATAGACTCGCTAGTCTGCAATAACCAATCAGATCTCAGGAACTTCCCCAATCCTGCAATAACCAGTGTTGGGAAAGTTCACTTTCTACATGAACTAGTTCAAAGTTCAGTTCACACATTTTAAAATGAACTAGTTCATTTATAGTTCTCTTTTTCCTTATGTTGTGAGCTTTTTATTATTATTATTGCCACTGCCCATATACAACCACAGACAACGATTATTTAATCGACGGGCAATTTTTCCCATCCTCACCGACCTCGACATAAAACCCGTTTAAATGATCATATGACGCCTCCTCGCTGCTTAGTCGACGGCGGCCGCAGCGCGACACTGGTGTCTTGTGTTGCCAGATTGGGTGTGTTTTCGCTACATATTAAGGCCTGTTTACGTGTGTTTTAGCCGGGTTTTCGCCTGGAAGGCTCTATAGAAATCTGGCACTCTATTGTACAAAGTTAATCTGAGAGAGCGTGCGTTCACAGACTCCAGAATGAACGCGTTCACAGTAACGTTCATCAGGCAGTAATACATTACGTTCAGTTCCCGGTCGCCCAAAATATGAACACGTTCAGGCACAACACTGGCAATAACCAGAAAGAAAAAGAGAGAAATGTTGTTTTGGGTGATCATGGTTTTCATGATTGCTTGTGGCCGTCTCACTCAAGTACATTTACATTTATTCATTTAGCTGTCGCTTCTATCCAAAGTGAGTAACAATTGCTATATATGAGGTCAGAGGTCGCACGCCTCTAGGGCAACTAGGGGTTAAGTGTCTTGCTCAGGGACACATTGGTGTCTCACGGTGGATTCGAACCCGGGTCTCTCACACCAAAGGCATGTGTCTTATCCACCCCGAATTCTGTCAGTCATCTCTCAGCTGTAGATCGGATGGACTGACCCGGTTCTGTGTGTGTGTTGAACTGTGATGTCACTGACGCAGTTCTGTGTGTGTGTGGAACTGTGATGTCACTGACCCAGTTCTGTGTGTGTGTGGAACTGTGATGTCACTGACGCAGTTCTGTGTGTGTGTGGAACTGTGATGTCACTGACCCGGTTCTGTTCCCACAGGGAACTCGGGAGCTTGTTGAATCTCCAGGTCACGCAGCCTCCTGTCGGCATGAACCTCAAGACCCCGAGAGGAGTTTGAACACCTGTGTGTGTGTGAGTCTGATGATGATGGACAGGTGTGTGTGAGTCTGATGATGATGTGTGTGTCACCTGGTGTTCTGTTTAATGAGCCTCAAGCGTCAGTGGATCTACTCTTTATAAACACTGAGTGAAACATCAGCTTGAAACTGTACTTATTTAAAATTTTACCTAATAAAAGTTTTGAAGTAAATCTGCGTCTGAAACACTGAGTGTCATTTATAATCTTTGATGAGTGATTGTATTTATGATTGACATCTAAAGTCTGTCTGAAATCAACAGTCTTTGAATTCTGTATTTCTGGCATTTGATTTTATTTTGTCCGCAAATATTGATGTGATTATAATTAGATTAATCAGGCACGTGCAATTTGACTTGATGAAATAACAGCCCTAATAGATTGTTTTCATATGACGTCACGCGACTGCGTTGCCATGGCGCGAAATGCAAATTGAGGGAAGGAAGTGATTTCCTCTAAGGTGCGTTCCATTGGACAGGGTCCCCACACAAGTGTTCCCTACTCCCTGAACACGGTATATCAGTTGAACTTTACTGAGTTCCTGTGAAGTGATGTATCGATGTCCCCTTATTCCCTATGCCGTTTGCAGTGCCCTTCGAACTGAACATGTTCGTTCCCTTCGAATTGGAATCTCACTTAAGATGGCGAAATACCCTGTTAAGTCCACTTCGCGGTCCACTTATGGTTCGATTGGCACCTTATAACACACTCAAAATGCCTGTTTTGCGTCGTTTATCGTTACTTACATCAATCAAACCACGAGGAGTTTTTATCGTGTACCTAAAGTTGTTGTTCGTAAGGGGGAAATGCTCAGGAATTGACCGAAAAACGGCTTGCAAACCTCCGTCTGCGGTTCGGGAGAAGCCGAATGGGAAAATGCCCGTGCAGTGATGACTTCGTCAAAGGTGAGTTAATACAACAATTCAAGTGGTTATGTTTGTGTAATGTTTATGAACTTTGTAAAGTCAAAGTATTTCTGCAAGACGAGGTAGTTCATAGTTGCTGATATCTACCGCCTCGATGGCTGGAAAATCTTTCAATTCAGTTGAAAAATCGCTCCTCTTCATAACGAGATCACGTCCAACATATGTTTTTTTTTTTTTTTTTTTTTACATCTTTCTCTTGTAATAGCGTGTAAAGTAGTACAGTATGTACTGTTTTCCCACCCAAAACGCTCGTCTACGTTTGCCTTTTCTCTTCAGAATCGTTTCCATGTAGCAGTAAACAGCCATAATCTCCATATGTGGAACAGCCGTCCGCTTTACATCAGAGTGGCTCAATCTCAAACTGTTTTCTCTGCCTGTTTTTAAATCCTCTCTTAAAACCGTTTTTTTCCCCTTTAGCTTTTAATTCATTGTGAACAACTGTCCGCTTGCCCCACTTCAGCTGTAAACCCGTACGTGTCTCTCCCCGTTGCTCTGGTCTGCGCTGGCTCCCCCTGCTGGTAAGAAGGGCTAACAGCAGATGGAGGTTATCAATCGGTAATCAATTGATATTCCTGCTGTTCTTGGATGTCAAATGTTGAATTTTCTGTCGAATTTGAACCACCGAATTTGTCAAGCAAAATAAAATGGACTGAAAATTACCTGTCAAATATTATAGGTTGTATTTTGAAACATTTTGGAAGAGAAATCTGAATGGTGAATATGGATTATTGATTTTTTTAATGATGATAAATGGTGCTTTCCCTAACCACTGATGATGATGAGGAGGATTTCAGACCGTAACAGGGCTTCACTTCATACTGACGGGAAATATGAACGATATCTGAAATATAGACCAGAAATAACGGTGGAAATCAAACGTGATCCAATAATTTACAATTTTATTAAATCTTTCAATGTAAAACGACTCGAGGGGCATTGGGAAGAACAGTCAGCGAGGCTGCGAGACACATCAGGGGCTTTCGTTGCAAAAATTCATCATCATAATCACTATTATTGCAAAAACGTCCAATAAAGTCCATGACTGTCACATGATCCTCAGAGCAGCACAAGTCCGTGTCATTAAGGAAGTGACAGCCAATAAAAACGAACAAAAACAGGAAGTAGACCAAACACAATCACCTTATTACGACTAACTCTGTCACTGTCACAATATTCGAGAACTTCTTTTCTGTTAAAACGAATTTAAATATTTTTAAAAATATTTCGTCATCTACTTTTATTGCGAAAATAGGCAACTGGACTAACTGTGATGATGATGATGATGATGAGCAGTGTGAGGCCACGGCAACGGCACTGTCCACGTCTCCATGACGACCGCCATCATGATGCCTGTCTCCATGACGGCTGCCACCGCGTCCCTCGTCTCCATGATGGCCGCGGGCCGTAAAGCTCGTCTCCATGACGACCTCTGTCATGATGCCGTCTCCATGAAAACCGCAGCCGTGATGCCTGTCTCTGTGGCGACTGCCGCCGTGTCACTCGTCTCTATGACGACCGTGATGCTCGTCTCCAAACAGCGATGCGTGTTTATCTTGCGCTCAAGCAGTTGCGAGTTTTTGGACAGTTTGCTGGATCTCTGTACATGAATTCCCTGAACGAAACGTACAAACAAACACAAGTGCGTCCTCATGAACCCGAGACCCCCGTCCTGCCGACAGTCAGAAGAATCAGTCAGGAATGTTGTCCTCGGGATTTGGGTAATCAAAGCTCAGAGTAAAAACATAAAACCAGAAGGAACTCAACGGCATGAACACAGAAATGTCCATCCATCCGTTAGTCTCTGGCGTCTCTCCACAAACTCTTTCCAGAGCCTGTGTGTAAGTGTGTGTGTGTGTGTGTGAGGTAAACCGCTCCACTGCAGAACCTGATTGGACGGTAGGGTGAGAGGAGGCGGGGCTTCATGCAGAGTGTCTCAGGGGGGCTTCCTGGATGTCAGACACATCAACTAGTAGTTTGAGTCACACACACACACACACACACACACACACACACACACACACACACACACACACACACACACACACACACACACACACACACACACACACACACACACACACACACACACACACACACACACACACACACACACACACACACACACACACACCTGTTGTAACAGTAACTCTCAGATTCAGTCACTGAGACGAATAGCTATATATTACTCTCTATGTGAATTAATTCATTTGTGTAAATGATTGTTTTTCTAGAACATTCACAAGAGTTTCACTGAAGGCCTCAAGAACAAACGAGTTATAAACCTTACCAAAACACTCTGTTCCATTTCTTAAAATTAAACATCTTAAAATGTTTAATCATAAAAATATCATAGATAAAATGTCAAAAGTCTTTTTTTTATCTGTCAGTGAATGTGAAATGATCTCACTTTCTGTGTTCAGCGTGTAAAATTCTGTTGAATGAGGAGGAGGAAGACGATGACTGAAGCTTCAGTTATAAAGACAGGCTTGTTTCTCCCATGTGTGTGTGTGTGTGTGTGTGTGTGTGTTTGAAGCCCACCCTCGCATCTCTGAAGTCTCTGGGTTCTCTAGTGATAGTGGGCTGCAGTTCCGCATCAGTGAGTCTGAGGGGCAGAAGTGCTACGAGTTCAGCCAGGGGTGGTTGAGGCACTCTGAAGCAGAGGCCCGTTTCTCCGGCACCATCTCCAGCATGGGCAACAAGAAGTGTGTGAAGTGACCAGCGTCCTCGGCTGACCAGCCGTACTTTTCCACCAGCACATCAAACAGAGTCCAGGGCTTGAGTTTCGTGATGTGCCGCAGTTCACCTGCAGAGAGAGACGCCAGATCAGCTGCTGCAGGAAGACACAGCTGCAAGCCCCGCCCCCTGTACTACTGAGAGACCTGCCCCATCAATATGTAAGACCGCCCCTTTATTACTGCAAGACCTGCCCCTTTTCTTACTGTAAGATCTGCCCCTTTATTACTACCTTCATTACTGTAAGACCTCGACCCACCCCTTTACTGGAATCCCTGTCTTACTGTAAGGCCCACCCCTTTCTTACTGTAACACCTGCCCCTTTATTACTGCAAGACCCGTCACCTTTATAACTAATATAATACTGTGAGACCTGTCCTCTTTATTGCCGTAAGACACACCCACATTATTGCCGTAAGACACACCCACATTATTGCCGTAAGACACACCCACATTATTGGCGTAAGACACACCCACATTATTGGCGTAAGACACACCCACATTATTGGCGTAAGACACACCCACATTATTGCCGTAAGACACACCCACATTATTGGCGTAAGACACACCCACATTATTGAGCTCAGAAGCAGACCCGTTTGAGAGACTGGATTACAGGTCTGATGGTGTAAATGAAACGGTGCTGAAGGAGACAGGAGTCAGACTGCAGAGTTACGGTTACCTTTCTTTGAGAAGAACTCACGGCTGTATTTTCCGGCTGCGATGATCTTGCGGGGGATTTTTCCAGCAACTCCATAATTAGAGCGATGTGGTCTGACCACCAAAACACACACACACACACACACACACAACATCAGTTATTCATGCAGTGGTGCAGGAGGACGGAGGGACACGTCGGCCATCACACACACACTGACGTCTGGTTTACACCAGTTCAGCTCACACACACGTCTGCCATTAAAGGTTTATGAAATACATCTGCATATATAAGAAGTTCACCAATCACAGCAGCGGCTGTTTATTCGAGTTTATGGAAATCATGTCTAAGAATATTTGGAACTTTTTGGTGAAAAAAAAAAGCTATAAAGTAACCTTCAAAAAATAAGATAAAGGTGTGAAAATGCATTTTTCAGAATCCAGCCCTGTAACGGCAGTGTGTGTGTGTGTGTGTGGCGGACACTCACATCCGTCGCTCCCTCTGAGTCTAACACTACCTCTCCGGTTGAAGAACTCCCGGGAATATTTTCCAGAAAGAGCAAAGTGTTCGAGGAATGCAGCCAAGAAGCTCTATGATGTGAGCTATATGATCTACAGGAGACAGAAAGAGGAAGAGGAGGAGGAGGGAAAGTGGCAGGAAAAGAGAGAAAGTGGAAGAGCCGGGAGTTTAGATCAGCCAGAAACACTCTACACACGGTCTGACATCTGAAATCTAGCGGTCACACTGGGTTTTAAACTTCATCTTGAGCGACAGACGAGAATAGAGCGAAGAGTAACAGGGTGCAGAGCGAAATAATGTTCAGAATGGAATACTAGTGTCACATGACCTTATCCGGCCGCATGTGTGCTTCAGAGTGTCTGAAGACCGTCTCTCTGTAATGCTCAATTGTGATTGGCCACTGGTGTAACGCTTGCTTGTGATTGGTCACTGGTGTAAAGCTCGATTGTGATTGGCCACTGGTGTAACGCTTGCTTGTGATTGGTCACTGGTGTAATGCTCAATTGTGATTGGCCACTGGTGTAACGCTTGCTTGTGATTGGTCACTGGTGTAATGCTCAATTGTGAATGGTCACTGGTGTAATGCTTGATTGTGATTGGTCACTGGTGTAATGCTTGATTGTGATTGGTCACTGGTGTAACGCTCGATATGTGATTGGTCACTGGTGTAATGCTCGATTGTGATTGGCCACTGGTGTAACGCTTGCTTGTGATTGGTCACTGGTGTAATGCTCAATTGTGAATGGTCACTGGTGTAATGCTTGATTGTGATTGGTCACTGGTGTAATGCTCGATTGTGATTGGCCACTGGTGTAACGCTTGCTTGTGATTGGTCACTGGTGTAATGCTCAATTGTGAATGGTCACTGGTGTAATGCTTGATTGTGATTGGTCACTGGTGTAACGCTCGATTGTGATTTGGTCGCTGGTGTAATGCTTGATTGTGATTGGTCACTGGTGTAATGCTCGATTGTGATTGGTCACTGGTGTAATGCTTGATTGTGATTGGTCACTGGTGTAATGCTTGATTGTGATTGGTCACTGGTGTAATGCTCGATTGTGATTAGTCACTGGTGTAATGCTTGATTGTGATTGGTCACTGGTGTAACGCTCGATTGTGATTGGTCACTTGTATAACGCTCGAATTGTGATTGGTCACTGGTGTAATGCTTGATTGTGATTGGTCACTGGTGTAACGCTCGATTGTGATTGGTCACTGGTGTAATGCTCGATTGTGATTGGCCACTGGTGTAACGCTTGCTTGTGATTGGTCACTGGTGTAATGCTCAATTGTGAATGGTCACTGGTGTAATGCTTGATTGTGATTGGTCACTGGTGTAATGCTCGATTGTGATTGGCCACTGGTGTAACGCTTGCTTGTGATTGGTCACTGGTGTAATGCTCAATTGTGAATGGTCACTGGTGTAATGCTTGATTGTGATTGGTCACTGGTGTAACGCTCGATTGTGATTGGTCACTGGTGTAATGCTTGATTGTGATTGGTCACTGGTGTAATGTTCGATTGTGATTGGTCACTGGTGTAATGCTTGATTGTGATTGGTCACTGGTGTAATGCTTGATTGTGATTGGTCACTGGTGTAACGCTCGATTGTGATTAGTCACTGGTGTAATGCTTGATTGTGATTGGTCACTGGTGTAACGCTCGATTGTGATTGGTCACTTGTATAACGGCTTTAATTGTGATTGGTCACTGGTGTAATGCTTGATTGTGATTGGTCACTGGTGTAACGCTCGATTGTGATTGGTCACTGGTGTAATGTTCGAATTGTGATTGGCCACTGGTGTAACGCTTGCTTGTGATTGGTCACTGGTGTAATGCTCAATTGTGAATGGTCACTGGTGTAATGCTTGCTTGTGATTGGTCACTGGTGTAATGCTCGATTGTGATTGGCCACTGGTGTAACGCTTGCTTGTGATTGGCCACTGGTGTAATGCTCAATTGTGAATGGTCACTGGTGTAATGCTTGATTGTGATTGGTCACTGGTGTAACGCTCGATTGTGATTTGTCACTGGTGTAATGCTTGATTGTGATTGGTCACTGGTGTAATGTCTCGATTGTGATTGGTCACTGGTGTAATGCTTGATTGTGATTGGTCACTGGTGTAATGCTTGATTGTGATTGGTCACTGGTTTAACGCTCGATTGTGATTGGTCACTTGTATAACGCTCGAATTGTGATTGGTCACTGGTGTAATGCTTGATTGTGATTGGTCACTGGTGTAACGCTCGATTGTGATTGGTCACTGGTGTAATGTTTGATTGTGATTGGTCACTGGTTTAACGCTTCGATTGTGATTAGTCACTTGTATAATGCCCGATTGTGATTGGTCACTGGTGTAATGCTTAATTGTGATTGGTCACTGAGTGTAACGCTCAATTGTGATTGGTCACTGGTGTAATGCTTAATTGTGATTGGTCACTGGTGTAACGCTCGAATTGTGATTGGTCACTGGTGTAATGCTTGACAATGTTGACAGAATGAGAGATTCTCCAATCCGTCTCTATGAATGTGAATGTGCAGTGATCTATCTTCCATTCCGAACCCGTGCAGAGGAGCGTAAACATCTGTACCTTCATCCCGAGAGTAGTCTTCCCCCGAGTGTGGCTCGAACAGATAGTCTCCGGTGGCGAGCTCGAACGCCTGTGGACACAGAGGTGATGAAGCGTTCTAAAACACACACACACACACACACACACACACACACAGGTGCTCACCATGCAGGCTGTGCTCCAGATGTCGGCTGGGCGTGCTGTATCCCGCACCGATCAGGACCTCCACGGACCGGTACTGCCTCGTCTGGATGTCCTCCGTGAAGTGCTTGTGCTGGCAACACAATCACACTTCAGATCTGCACACAGCTCACCTACTTACACTCATATGCACATTAAAGCATCTTACCACCCAGCATGCATTGCCCAGGTCAGCGATTTTGACTCTCAGAACGTCTGCGTTGCGCGGATCCAGAGGATTGACCAGCAGATCGGCCGCTCGAACCCTCGCTGCAGGACAGACGGAGTGTGTATTAGTCAACATACAGCAGTGTGTGTGTGTGTCACTGGCTACATTTACATGCACAACTTTGCTTTCAATCGGACTGAATTCCTGATTGATGAATCCGAAAGTGGTGTTTACATGAATGCTAAACGTGATCGGGTTGATGAGCGTGTTTGTGTCACAAGCTTCGGGAAATATGTTTTGGCATGCGCAAACTGCACAAATATACAGAGTTTCCCGCTGTTTGTGCATAATAATCATTCCCCTACATTGGTTCTTTATTTGTTTTAAACAGCAGACTTAATATTGATTCTTTTTTGGTCATAATTCGGAAACATTGAGCATGTGAATTTATAAATCTATCAATGAAACTTATATTTATTACGCAGTAAAAATGCCTGTGAACTGAAAACAATCACTGGTGGTCCGTTGTCGTCCTCCACTTCACAGACAATGAGGAGTGAAAGGAGTATTATAGGATGACGGGAAACTCATGGATATGACACTTTATTCAACAGGAAAAGCAGCTTGTTTTCATGCGTCACATGTCATTACGCTATTTCTACGTCATTGCACATGCACATTCCTTTCAGTTTCGGTTTTCAACCGATCAAGTGTTTACATGTTCTCTCAATCGGATTAGAAAAGGAATAATCCCCCCCCTTTTTAATCCGATTGAAATTATTTGGATCAGAGTTCAATTTGGATCGATTAAGGAGTTTATATGAAGGCTTGTCAGTCCGATTGAGCCGTCAATCCCATTATTAATGGATTATTTGGTTGCATGTCAACATAGTGAGTGTGAGTGAGCGACCTCTGGGCGTGTCCCCAGTGCTGGACGAGGACACTGTTCTGCTGCGGTCAGTATTCCCGCTGAGAGCCTGGGCCTCGTCCTCGGCGTGCGGGAAGCGCGGGGTCCAGCGGGAGCTCTGGGAAGCGTGGGGTGGTGCCCCGGTGCCGAGACCCATTGGGGAGTCCGGGTTCTGTGTTGAGGAGTCTGTGTTCTCCATTGGGGAGTCCGGGTTCTCCATTGGGAAGCTCGTGGGAGGCATCGGAAGTCTCGCGGTCGGTCGTGCTAATCTCCGACTCCACCAGAGGGCAGAGGAGCGAGGACTGAGGCATGCTGGGAGACTCATGCTCCTGCACACACATGATCACATGACCGTTAGTCTTAGAGGAGTCATTGTGGTCTTGGCCTTCATCGTCTGCCTCCTCCTCTTCCTCCTCCTCCTCATCATCATCATATTCTTCTTCATCCTCGTCCTCGTCCTCTTGTCTCTCTGTCGTCTCTGTCGTCTCAGTTTCTCCCTGGTCCGTGCTCTCCTGTGTCTTCAGCTCATCTGCGGTGTTCTGGGTGGGCATGACTTCTGTTTCCTCTTCCTCAGCTTTATCCTCCTCTTCCTCTCCCGCATCTTCATTTCCCTTCTGTTCTGGTTGTCCTGAGTTTTCCCGCTCCTCCTGCTGTCCGGGTGGAGTATGTGTGGGTGACTCTTCTTCCTCGTTCTCCTCACTTTCCTGCTGGTCCTGATCCGGTTCTGCGCCTGAGAGACACAGAGACATCGGCTCAAAAACATGCAACCAAACTTTTAGGTTGTCCTCATTATTGTGAAGAATTACAAAAAAAACATCAGAACAATCCTCATAGTACATCAGCCAAAACTAAACCAACACAGACGTACATAAGGCCTTTGATTAAACAAGACAAACATTGTGGCATCTTCTTGTAATACAGGAGCTTTTCCCAGGTTAGTTCATGCATTACAAATGACTGCTACTTTTCAACGTCACAGTATCATTATTTCTGTGATACAATAGTTGGAATTATAAAAGAAGTCCTGGGATAAAGGTTTAAAGTAAAAAAAGCATTATGTATCGTATCGTCACTTGGTAAAGCGTTGGAAGCAGTGGTGTATAGTGTGGGATGCAGGGGTATAAAGCGTGGATGGAGTGAGGAAGCGTAGGATGGTGAGGGAAGCGTGGATGGAGTGGTGTAAAGCGTGGATGAGTGAGGGAAGCGTGGGATGGAGTGGTGTAAAGCGTGGGAATGGAGTGAGGAAAGCGTGGGATGGAGTGAGGAAAGCGTGGGATGGAGTGGTGTAAAGCGTGGGATGGGGTGGTGTAAAGCGTGGGATGGAGTGAGGAAAGCGTGGATGGAGTGAGGAAAGCGTGGGATGGAGTGGTGTAAAGGGTGTTCTCTGAGGTGACGAATCACTCCTTTGTCTGCCTATCTGATAAACGAGTCTAATTTTGGCGGTTCCCAGGAGAACGGTGCTTGCCTGATTGCATTGTGCCAAATGTAAAGTTTGGTGGAGGGGGGATTATGGTGTGGGGTTGTTTTTCAGGGGTTGGGCTCAACCTCTTAGTTCCAGTGAAAGGAACTCTTAATGCTTTGGCAATATAGTGTATGTATCCATTTACAGTATATAGATACATGTGCATTGGATCTGCTCCTGCAAAATGATGAACAGTAACGAAAGTAAAATGGAAAAGATGGAAAGATGCTGGTTTTCATGTGTGACTGATCACTGATTTGGTAGTAGAGGCTCACTCACATGTGTGGTTGGTGAGTCTGACAGGCCTCTCCTTCTCTCCCTCGGCCTCCTCGTCCTCATCAACCTCTTCATCCTCCTCTTCCTCTTCCTCACTGTCTGCCAGCACCAGGGCAGGGCTGGGGGCGGAGTCTGAGGCTCCACCCATTCTCTGTTTCTCCGCCTCTCGCTCCAGAGCTTCGATCTCCAGCATGCGTCTCTCCAGCAGCTCTGCTCTGACGCTTCTGCTTCTTCTTCAGCTTCTTCTTCTTATTTTTGGAAATCTTCCCCACCTGTAGGAGGCGCACACCACAGCAAACAGCTCAAACACACATACTCCTCTCTGGCGTCATCACTCGGCTCTTCCCCTCAATATCAGCTCATTCACTACACTTACTACAGTAACTACAGGTTGGTTATTCCCTATAATACAGCCGCCATCATGATATACTCGTTTCATTATAATAGTTTTGTAAAAGCTGGATTTCATGTGTTTGTTACGGACTATAAACAATTAAACCTACAGATCAGGGGTCTCATTTATAAAACTGTGCGTAGGATCCTTACTAAAAGTGTACGTACGCCCAAAAGCCAAAAATGGCGTACGCCAAAAAATATTCAGATTTATAAAACCGTGCCTACGCCAGAACCTGCGCAGAATTCCATTTATAAATCCCAGTCAGCGGAAGAATGTGCGCACATGCGTCTCCTCCCTGAAATAACCATATATGGAGCTTACAACGCCTAGTTTAAATATGCATATCCTCATCTGCATATCATTTGCATGTGATTATTCATCCACGTGATACCATGGTAACGTACATGAGACGTTAGGAAAATGTGAAATACAGATGTGCCACAATTATTATTTTCTCAGACAATCTGCTATTATCATGATTAGCAATTATCTCTAGATAAAACATTAAAACACTGCATGCCAGAGGGAAAGTGTTCAAAAGCATTGCATCCACAACAAATATATACTTCTATTTATTGAATATATTTTTTTGTAACTTCTCAGTAATGATTTCATGTAGGCTAGTTTAAGTATTAGACTCCATTAACGAGAATGGCATATTTAATCTAAATGTTTATATCAGAAGTAAAACAGTTTAAATCATTATTTCATTTATTTAAACTGTTATTGAGAACGTGCACTGTATTTATTAGCCTACTCATGAAGATTTACGGTTCATCTGCCGTTAGATTATGTGCGTTGCGTCAGTTTCACTAAACGGGCCAACGCGTGTGCTGGCGCAGACACTTTCAGAAGGGATGGATATTTTCTTTTTGTAGCCTATAGATAGGCTATAATTTTTCTTTAGATATTCGGTCTAAAAGTGACCAAAAAGACATTTAACTACAGCTCACCATCGGTGTCTCTAATTCCCTTCTTTGTGTCCAGAATGTGCGTACGCACGGCTCAAAGTTTGCTTAAAGGTGCGTACATTCTCCCGTCAAGTTTGTTTTTTATAGATCACAAACTTTGCGTGGAAACTGGCGTACGTACGTTTTTCCAGCCCCGTTTTGTGCGTACGCACGCTTTATAAATGAGACCCCAGAGCTAGAGAGTTAGTGTGACTAAAGCCTTATAAACGGGTTCTTGGATAAACATGTTCCTATATGTAATATGTAGACGGCTGATGTGCTGAGGATGTAAAGCAGCTGTGTGTGTTTGTGTGTGTATGTGTGTATATGTGTATATGTATATTCATATATATGAATGTGTGTGTGTGTGTGTGTGTGCGTGTGTGGGAACGGCTTCACTGACCTGTTTGAGTTGAGGAGCCGTGCTGACTGCAAACAAACACACACACACAGAGTCAGTGTCACACTCATTACGTGGAGGATCATGACAGGAATCAGGGATGAACGGCGGAGACGGAAACAGAGGATGAATGGAGGAGAAAGAAACAGAGGATGAACGGAGGAGAAGAAACAGAGGATGAACGGAGGAGAAGAAACAGAGGATGAACGAAGGAGTACCGGCGGATCCTGAGGGAGGAGGCGCTCCTGCTTTCTGCCACTCGGTGGCCTCGACTGCCATCCTGCGCACGGAAGGCCTCGTCCACACACATCAGGATGTTCTCCGGCTTGATGTCCGTGTGGATGATCTTACACTTACTGTGAAGGTAGTTCCAGCCCCTGCAGAACCTGCACACACACACATTCACACACACACTCGCACATCAGGCCCTCGTCTGAATGACGTCTCACGCTTATAACTGTGCCAACCGCCACAACACACACACATTTTAACCCTTGTCCACTGGCAGAAATTTTTGCAGGTTAAAAAATAAGCACGACCCCGCGTTGTCCATCACGTTTACACACTGACTGCTAAACTTTCTTCCATCATAAAAAAATCTGACTGCGTTTTTCGCATCCGTAGCAAACGTTTTGAGGTGACTGATGTTCTCGTAGCTCCGCCCACAGTGAAAACCATCTGCTGAATATGAAGCATCACATATATTCTGATTCTGTGGTTTCATGAAGTACTGCACTTTTACTCCATGCCAGATACTTGTGGTTTCATGCATGGGTCAGAACGCTGTGAGGGTCAGTGATGGAGTGTGTGGGTGTGTGAGGGTCAGTTAGGGTCAGTTGTGGTCCGTGAGAGTCAGTGATGGAGTGTGGGGGTCAGTGTGGGTCAGTGATGGAGTGTTGGGGTCAGTGATGGAGTGGGGGGTCAGTGATGGATTGTGAGGGTCAGTTGGGGTCAGTGACGGAGTTTGAGGGTCAGTGTGGGTCAGTGATGGAGTGTGGGGGTCAGTTGGGGTCAGTGATGGAGTGGGGGGTCAGTGATGGAGTGTGAGGGTCAGTGTGGGTCAGTTGGGGTCAGTGATAGAGTTTGAGGGTCAGTGTGGGTCAGTTGGGGTCAGTGATGGAGTTTGAGAGTCAGTTGGGGTCAGTGATGGAGTGGGGGGTCAGTGATGGAGTTTGAGGGTCAGTGATAGAGTGTGAGGGTCAGTGAGGGTCAGTTGGGGTCAGTGGACGGAGTTTGAGGGTCAGTGTGGGTCAGTGATGGAGTGGGGGGTCAGTGATGGAGTGTGAGGGTCAGTGTGGGTCACTTGGGCTCAGTGACTGAGTTTGAGGGTCAATGTGGGTCAGTGATGGAGTGTGGGGGTCAGTTGGGGTCGGTGACGGAGTGTGAGGGTCAGTTGGGGTCAGTGAGGGAGTGTGAGGGTCAGTGAGGGTCAGTTGGGGTCAGTTAGGGAGTGTGAGGGTCAGTGTGGGTCAGTAACGGAGTTTGAGGGTCAGTTGGGGTCAGTGAGGGTCTGTGAGGGTCAGTGAGGGTCAGTTGGGGTCAGTGAGGGTCAGTTGGGGTCAGTGAGGGAGTGTGAGGGTCAGTTGGGGTCAGTGCGGGAGTGTGAGGGTCAGTTGGGGTCAGTGAGGGTCAGTTGGGGTCAGTGAGGGAGTGTGAGGGTCAGTGTGGGTCAGTGGACGGAGTTTGAGGGTCAGTGTGGGTCAGTGATGGAGTGTGGGGGTCAGATGGGGTCAGTGACGGAGTGTGAGGGTCAGTGAGGGTCAGTTGGGGTCAGTGAGGGTCAGTTGGGGTCAGTGAGGGAGTGTGAGGGTCAGTTGGGGTCAGTGCGGGAGTGTGAGGGTCAGTTGGGGTCAGTGAGGGTCAGTTGGGGTCAGTGAGGGAGTGTGAGGGTCAGTGAGGGTCAGTTGGGGTCAGTAAGGGAGTGTGAGGGTCAGTTGGGGTCAGTGAGGGAGTGTGAGGGTCAGTTGGGGTTAGTGAGGGTCAGTTGGGGTCAGTGAGGGAGTGTGAGGGTCAGTGAGGGTCAGTTGGGGTCAGTGAGGGTCAGTTGGGGTCAGTGAGGGAGTGTGAGGGTCTGTGAGGGTCAGTTGGGGTCAGTGAGGGTCAGTGAGGGTCAGTTGGGGTCAGTGAGGGGGTGTGAGGGTCAGTTGGGGTCAGTGAGGGAGTGTGAGGGTCAGTGAGGGTCAGTTGGGGTCAGTGAGGGAGTGTGAGGGTCAGTTGGGGTTAGTGAGGGTCAGTTGGGGTCAGTGAGGGAGTGTGAGGGTCAGTGAGGGTCAGTTGGGGTCAGTGAGGGTCAGTTGGGGTCAGTGAGGGAGTGTGAGGGTCTGTGAGGGTCAGTTGGGGTCAGTGAGGGTCAGTGAGGGTCAGTTGGGGTCAGTGAGGGGGTGTGAGGGTCAGTTGGGGTCAGTGAGGGAGTGTGAGGGTCAGTGAGGGTCAGTTGGGGTCAGTGAGGGGGTGTGAGGGTCAGTTGGGGTCAGTGAGGGAGTGTGAGGGTCAGTTAGGGTCAGTTGGGGTCAGTGAGGGAGTGTGAGGGTCAGTGAGGGTCAGTTGGGGTCAGTGAGGGAGTGTGAGGGTCAGTGAGGGTCAGTTGGGGTCAGTGAGGGTCAGTGAGGGTCAATTGGGGTCAGTGAGGGAGTGTGATTATGGTTACCTGTCTTATGATGCTCTTGACACAGGGTAATGGCAAACCCTGATAATTAGACTTGATGATCCACTTGAGCAAATGATGACCAAGAACTTCAAACACCATACACACATCTGAGAACCAGAGTTAAAGAAAACGACAATCGGACACACACACATATACGCCTGAGAACAACAACAAACACACTGGGAGGATACGAATCCCATTCACCCCTGAGATCTTGAAGTCATCTATGAGTTGAACAACCATGTCCTTATTAGGATCATCAGGATCTGTCTCACGCACCTGAGAGATAGAGAGAGAGAGAGAGAGAGAGAGAGAGAGAGAGAGTGTGTGTGTAAAGGAAGGAATCAAGGCATGTCTGACTCCAGTGGTCGTGTCACATTCGTGTGTATGTGAGTGAATGTTTGTGTGTCTATGTGTCTGTGACTATGTGAGATTGTGTGTGTGAGTGCGAGTGTCTCTATGAGTGTGTGAGATTGTGTGCGTGTGAGAGAGAGTGTGTGTGTGCTTGTAAGAGTGTGTGTCTGTGAATGTGTGTGAGAGAAAGTGTGTGTGTGTGTGCACGAGAGAGAGTGAGTGTGTTAGGTACTCACACATCTGAGTAATTTAATTTCATCCAGTGCCGTTTCTGTGTAATGCTGTGCACTCTTCACAACCTTCATTGCAACAAAACGCTTCGCTCTGTTAACACACACACAGTTTATACTTGCAATAAGTAACACACACACTCACATAGTTGGTAACACACACACACACACAGTTTATACTCACAATAAGTAACACACACACTCACATAGTTGGTAACACACACACAGTTTATACTCGCAATAAGTAACACACACACACACACATAGTTTGTAACACACACACACACAACCACCCTCATATAAGTACAGCTTGTCTCTCTTTGAATAGGGAAATATCAAATTCTCCAACACTTACATTTACATTTATTTACATTATTACATTTATATTTCATATCTGGAATCACCAATGAAATCTGACTGTTTCATAGATGTTGTTTCTTCTGCTCAAATGCTTATTTTTCAGGTGCATCTCGGACTGTTTCTATAGCAACCGGAGCTTCTAACAGCAGCTGCAGTGACTTGAGGACTTTACCAATCAGCGATTGGCTGTTTAATGTAGAAGGCGGGGCTTATTCTGCATCACACTTTCTCCCATTCATAAGTTAGATGAGTGTTTGCCGTTACTCACTGGATGTCCCAGCACAGCCAGACGGTGGAGAAGTGGCCCCAGCCCAGCTTGCGGATCACATGGTACCTGCCATTGAACAGGTCCCCGATCTTGACCAGATGGTATCCTCCTGCGACACAGAAACACGAGAGCGGCGATGAAACGGGAGAATCCAGATACAGTTTCCTTCAGCGTCTCAGAGGTATCCTCATCCGGCACTCACGCTTATTAACAGTTTTCCAGCACAGGATTCTGTCACAGTGTGTTTCGTCTCTACACTGCGGTATGTGTGTGTGTGATGTGGATGTAAACAAGAGTTCTAGAAGAAGCGGTTTACCAATATAACTAGATTAGCACTAGATTAGATGATTACAAATAACAGCCTTATTAAACACATGCAATGTTTCAGCTTCAGAGAGGACAGAAAAAGACGGAGGGCTGAAACTTCTGCCAATAACCAGAACTAATAATCAGATGGGCAAAATAATTTAAAAAATTGAAAACGATAATTCACTTGAAATGTATCAAAGAAATCACTGCAGGGTCTTCTCTGATTGAAATTAAATACACACCGATATTTATTAAAAGCTACAAAAGTTATTTCAGGCAAGAGCAGTGAGTGATTTATTAGGATGCTGTCACTTTAAAGATTTTAGATGAATATAAATATGTAAATATTTGCTGCATGCTTTCCTCTCAGTAAGTAGAAGTATACTCTCAGTGACCTCCTACCCAATCGAGTGACCTCTGACCCAATAGGCAGTGAGACAGACAGACAGAGAGACAGACAGTCAGACAGACAGACAGACAGACAGACAGACAGACAGACAGACAGACAGACAGACAGAGACAGACAGTCAGACAGAGAGACAGAGAGTCAGACAGACAGACAGACAGACATAGAGACAGACAGACAGACAGAGAGACAGACCAGAGAGAGAGACAAGCAGACATAGAGACAGTCAGACAGACACAGACAGACAGAGAGAGAGACAAACAGACATAGAGACAGTCAGACAGACAGAGACAGTCAGACAGACAGACAGACAGAGAAACACAGAGACAGTCAGACAGACAGACAGATAGACAGACAATCAGTCAGACAGAGAGACAGTCAGACAGACAGAGAGAGAGACAAACAGACATAGAGACAGTCAGACAGACAGAGTCAGACAGACAGACAGAGAGACAGACAGACAGACACACAGAGACAGTCAGACAGATAGACAGTCAGACAGAGAGACAGACAGACAGACAGACAGACAGACAGAGACAGTCAGACAGAGAGACAGACAGACAGACACACAGAGACAGTCAGACAGAGAGACAGACAGACAGACAGAACAGAACAGAGAACAGTCAGACAGAGAGACAGACAGACAGACACACAGAGACAGTCAGACAGACAGACAGATAGACAGATAGACAGACAATCAGTCAGACAGACAGAGAGACAGACAGACAGACATAGAGACAGTCAGACAGACAGAGACAGTCAGACAGACAGAGAGAGAGACAAACAGACATAGAGACAGTCAGACAGATAGACAGTCAGACAGATAGACAGATAGACAGTCAGACAGACAGAGAGAGAGACAAACATACACAGAGACAGTCAGACAGTCAGACAGAGAGACAGACAGACAGTAGAGATGTGCAGTTGGCAGTTACAGCCGCGGACTCCGCAGATAAACCGCTGGAACGGGCGGATGACGTGACTAAAAAATATATTTTAATTAAATTCGGGCGGGTGGCGGCGGTTGAACCAAATTATGAGCCAAAATGCGTTCTTCTATTAGGCTACAATGAAAATATTGTACAGTAGCCTATCAGATAAGGTCAGTGTGAAGAGGTTCAGTGTGTCTGTTGGAAGGAAGAAGACATGGTCGGCGTGACTGGGATCTCGTTTATTCAGAAAAACAAAAAAGAAATGAGGCGCACAGTAACGCATTCGCCACCATAAACAAAACACGTCGATCCAACGCTTGCTTCTCAGTCTCGGTTGCAATAACCGTGTGCGAAGTCCCTAATCCAATCTCTCTCTCGCTCTCTCATTTCCCGCTCATTCCCGAATTCTTCTCTCACGCCAAATACTGGAATCAGACACAGGTGTTCATCATCTACACTTGACCTACTTACTCACCACACGGCTCCGTCCTTTCTCTCCCGCTACAGACTTCGCTAAATCACTGCCCCCTCGCCACAGTCAGGTTTGCCGAAGTCCAGTCTTCAACTGTCCAGTTTTGGTGAGCTCTTGCAAATTGTGGCCTCTTTTTCCTATTTGTAGTGGAGATGAGTGGTACCCGGTGGGGTCTTCTGCTGTTGTAGTCCATCCGCCTCAAGGTTGTGTGTGTTGTGTCTTCTTCACAAATGCTTTGCTGCATACCTCGGTTGTAACGAGTGGTTATTTCAGTCAAAGTTGCTCTTCTATCAGCTTGAATCAGTTGGCCCATTTCTCCTCTGACCTCTAGCATCAACAAGGCATTTTCGCCCACAGGACTGCCGCATACTGGATGTTTTTCCCTTTTCACACCATTTTTTGTAAACCCTAGAAATGGTTGTGTGTGAAAATCCCAGCAAAATTGAGCAGATTGTGAAATACTCAGACTGGCCTGTCTGGCACCAACAACCATGCCACGCTCAAAATTGTTTAAATCCCCTTTTCTTTCCCATTCTGACATTCAGTTTGGAGTTCAGGAGATTGTCTTGACCAGGACCACACCCCTAAATGCATTGAAGCAACTGCCATGTGATAGGTTGTTTAGATAATTGCATTGACGAGAAATTAAACAGGTGTTCCTAATAATCCTTTAGGTGAGTGTATATTCAAAAGCGCATTCCTATAGAATGAACTCTTAATGTGTATGTTCACAGCATCTGCGTTCTCTCAGGTACACGTTTTTAAAGTTTGCATAGAGAGAACATAAGAGATCTTCTGAAACGGAAGTAAATCAATCAAAAATAACTTTATCTGGACAATAACTTTATTCTAGAGCTGTCATAAAGCCAAAACAATCTCTGTTACTGTAATTTCCTATTATCACTGTAAAGCCACTTTGGAACAATCTACATTGTTAAAAGCGCTATATAAACAGACAGACAGACAGACAGACAGACAGTCAGAAAGACAGACAAAGAGACTGAGTAAGACAGACAATCAGACAAACAGACAGACAGTCAGACAGAGACAGACAGAGAGTAAGACAGACGGACAGACAGACAGACGGACAGACGGACAGACAGATAGACAGATGCATGAGGTACCTTTGCAGTAGTCGGCCGGATCCTCCTGCTCTTCATCATCAGAGCCCAGAATCTCCTCCTCCGGCTCCGACGGGCCACGGGCTCGGGTGGGGGGGTGGAGGAGGAGGAGGAGGAGGAGGGGGAGGAGGAGGGGGAGGAGTGGACGGAACCTTCTGTGTGTCGGGCCTACAAGAACACACACACAGAGCGTTCAGACAACGTCTCAAAGCACACAGAACACCTTCATCCTGTTGCCATAGTAACTACAGACATGTATCAAGAATCCAGCTTAATATCAAATCCATTTAAGAATTTAAGAACACATGCAGTCACACTAACGTTCACTCAACTAACTGTGAACAAATATAGTTCAGCGTTTCAGCTCGCACCCCTAACACACATTCACAGGCAGTGTGTCACATTCTGACCATTGTGTGTCGAATGAGTCCACAATGAACCGCGCACACACACACACACACAGTTAGATCTTCGTCTCTTTTTACAACTCACACTCTTAAACAGGCTGTTTTTATTACTGTTCCCCTTAAGACTCCAACATGCAGATTAGTGATGTGTCTGAGTGAATCTGATTGGCTCAGATGAGCTGTGGTTAGATCTCATGTATAAGAAGCGTTAAACACACACTTTACCTGTGCTTGGCTCGATGTCGTAATCGCAGTGCACTGAGCGCTAAACCAAACATCCTGCTGGAGTGAGAGTAACTGTGATCCATAATGATGGAGGGATATCTGCTAAACGTCTAACTCTGTCTCTCTCTCTGTGTGTCTCTCTCTCTCTCTCTGTGTGTCTCAGTGGAGCATTCAGGGAACCAGAGCGACGCCAGGAATCTCATGTACCAACTCACACACAGTCAAGAATTCACACTCGCACACTATCAATGTTCTCGTCATTTCAGCAGTTCCACGTGTGTAAGTAGAATGTTTTCCAGTGGCAGACGCTCATGTCTAGATAGCAGAGACATCAATATAACGCTGATATAAATGATACAGATGGTGGAACACGAACGGTTCAGTCATTCAGACACCATGCTTCTTTAAACAGCAGTCACAAATCTTCACTGGAGAGTGTTTTCACATTTGAGTCCTGTTTAAAGGAACCTGCTCAGACCCCTAAAGTATGAAAACACCCTTAAAGGAGTCGTTCACTTTTCAAAAAACTTTGCTGATAATTTACTCACCTCCATGTCATCCAAGATATCCATTTTGATGAAAACATTCCAGGATTTTCTCCATATAATGGACTTCAATTGGTTCAAGGTCCAAATGAGAGTTTCAGTGCAAACTGTTCAAAGGGCTTTAAACGAACACCAGACGATGAATAAGGGTTAAGACTCTCTAGTTCAAACAAATGTTTTGTCCGAGTCTTTCTGTTCATTCAATGAACGAAATGAACGAAATGACTCGAAAAAGATTTGTTCATTTTGATGAAAGAGTTCGAACAGGAGAGTCACGAAACGCGCATCACAGAACAGAGCGAGGCGAGCATTTGAGCTTATAAAACTTAAACTTTTTTGTTGATTTTTTTAAATGAAATCGCTTGTATAAGACCCTTATTTATCGTCTGGTGTCGTTTAAAGCCCTTTGAAGCTGCACTAAAACTCTCATTTGGACCTTGAACCGTTTGGTCCCCATTGAAGTCCATTATATGGAGAAAATGCTGGAATGTTTTCATCAAAAACCTTCATTTCTTTTTGACTGAAGAAAGAAAGACATGGACATCTTGGATGACATGGGGGCGAGTAAATTATAAGCGAAAGTTTTTGGAACTACTCCTTTTAACTTGACAAATATCAAAATAAACAAGTCAAGTCACCTTCATTTATATAGTGCTTTTAACAATATATATTAGTCATTGGTCAGTGACAAAAGTCATAGTCATTGTTGCTGTGCTGTTTGAAAACTTCAGAAGTAGAAGCTTTATTTCTCGTTATTTTGGTAACTGTTTCAAATAAATACCTAGGTTTGTGTTCGTTTTTTTTTCTAATAGGGTTGAAAATAAGCTGATCTTGCAGTTTTAAGGCCTCTCTGTATGCAATAATGTTTTCTTACCATGAAATGCGAAAAACCTCTAGTTTAGTTTTCTTCCAGTTGCGCTCCATGTTTCTGGCTGTTCTCTTAAGGGCCTGTGTGTGTGTGTGTGTGTGTGTGTGTGTGTGTGTGTGTGTGTGTGTGTGAGTGCGCTCGTTGTACCAGGGCATTGGACTATTTTCTTTAATCTTTAAGCACAACAGAGAAACTGTGTCTAAAGTGCTGGAAAAGAGAGTTAACAGTTTCTGTCACGATATAGAGTTCTTCTGAGCTATCTGGGATGCTGAGATGATGAAACTGATCAGGAAGATTATTGATTAAGCAATCTTTAGTGGCAGAATTTATAGTTCTAACATATTTGTAACACGGAGTCGGCTTTGCAGCCTTGGCTAAATTAAGTTTATATGATAATATTAGATCTAGAGTATGATTACGACCATGGGCGGGTCCTGAAACACACGCTAATACACACACATATGCGTGTACTCACTCACTCTCATACACACACACACACGTACTTTAAGACTGCCTCTGTGAGCTGGTGTCATTTCCACTAACAGGGATCACATGACTCGGAGACGAATCGCGTCAGAGAGACAGAAAGTGCTGTCCTAAACCTTGATCGTCTGATGATCCCGCAATCTGTGGCCGTCACTGGAAAACACACGGGTCGATTCTCTGAGGCAGGGGGTGCAAACCTGCAATCCGTTCACAGAGCCTCTAGTGTGTGTTACACACACACACACAATCTGGGGAGCTCTGGTCAGACCGGCTCAAAAACAGAGGACGTTCTACCAGTGACTCGAGTGCCGCTGGATGGGACACAGTTTGTGAGCGGAGACACTTATCAGAAACCAGAGATCCACGGGCAGAAGCGTGTGTTCAGAGCACATGCAGATCTTCAGAGTCAGTCAGCAGGTCTGAGCCGCAGTTCCTCTCGGCCCTGTGTCGGATGGTTGACCGCTGTGTGGGTCTGAGATCTGTCATAGACGTCTACACTCGTCCCTCCACTCCTCTAGACACGCAGAGGCCGAGCCGAGGCCGAGATCGAGCGCTCGCTGGGTCAGTTTTCCATCACCTGTTGGTTTCACGCCTCGATTCACACGGATCTGATGAAGAGGACGCTCATGTTCACTTTTATGACCTCTGAAAACATTTTCAAGTTCAATCTTCACATAATATTGGGAAGACAAACATCCTCTGAGATCCCAGTCGTTCTGCAGGGTGCGAAACATTACCGTCTGTCAGACTCATATCACACACCTTCCTCGCTCATGAACACACAGCATCCAGGACACGTCGGACACACAAACCCACAATCCCATATCCAGTAGCTGCTCTGGAGACTCCACACTGACCTGTGCCCGTGTCATGTGACGCTCACAGCACATGTGGGTGTTTACTGCATCCAGACGTATGTAAGTGTGTCTCTGTGAACTGTGCTGCATCTCTCTCTGTCTTTATAAAGAAGCGATGGCTCAGGGGTGATCTGGTTGTGATGGCCTATATAACAGCAGTGATGATGAAGACAGCAGCACCACATCGCATCAGTGGAGAGCGGCTCGTATATCAGACACTGTGATGCTCTCTGGACGCCAAATACTGTGTCTAGAAGCTCATGCAGAATCGAGACCCGTGTGTGTGTGTGTGTGTGTGATGAAATGTATTACAGCACTTCTCTGTGTTTGCATTTGATATCAAGCAAAACACAAACACACAACAGAAGACAGTAGAGGGAGATGAGGATGAGATGGAGGACAGAGAGAGAGAGATGAGGAAGAGATGGAGAGAGAGAGATGAGGATGAGATGGAGGACGGAGAGAAGAGATGGAGGACAGACAGGTAGATGATGTGGCGAGACGCCATACCTTTCTGGGGAAGATGATTTTTCTGAGTTGACGGACATGAGCAAGCCGCTCGCTCCCGAGAGAAGACCGGAGCAGAAGCAGGGACGAATAAAACACTCTCTCTCTCTCTCTCTGTGTTTCCGGAGCGCTGTGCTGTGAGCGAGGGAGGGCGCTCGTCCTCCTCTTCTCCTCTTCCTTTGAGGATGGAGGACACGGGCTGTGAGACGGAGACGAGGAGGCCGTCTCAGTCCCTGTTTCCCCGCCGACTGCTCTTCTCCTGCGCTTGCTCGCTCGTCCCCAGCGCCCTCGTTTCCTGAGTGACGATGACAGCGCAGCTCCCACACACTGTGTGTGTCTGTGTGTGTCTGTGTGTTCTGCAGCGCTGCACAATAACAGATCTGTGCGCGCAGCGGGCGACACCACTGAGAGCGAGCGGCGGGGGGATCTGAGAGGAAACCACAGTGTCTCTCGCTCGCGCTCTCTCTCTGCTCCCCTCACACAGTCCAGCGCTCCGTCTGTTACGACATCCTGTATCCCAGGGCAACGCTCGCCCGCACGCGCACTCTCTCTCTCCACCATTTTACAGCTGCTTTCCTTTCTTCATTCTCATCTTGTCTGTATTTTACAGCAGCTGGGGTTGTTTCTTGGTGAGAAAGCACAGCCTGTCTGTCTCTCTTTCTGCCTGTCTCTCTTTCTGTCTGTCTCTCTTTCTGTCTGTCTGTCTCTCTCTCTCTCTTTCTGTCTGTCTCTCTTTCTGTCTGAGTGTCTTTCTGCCCGTCTGTCTCTCTGTCTGTCTGTCTGTCTCTCTTTCTGTCTGTCTCTCTTTCTGTCTATCTGTCTCTCTTTCTGTCTGTCTCTCTCTCTTTCTGTCTGTCTGTCTCTCTTTCTGTCTGAGTGTCTCTTTCTATCTGTCTCTCTTTCTGCCCGTCTGTCTCTTTTTCGGTCTGTCTCTCTTTCTGTCTGTCTCTCTTTCTGTCTCGTCTCTCTTTCTGTCTGTCTCTCTTTCGGTCTGTCTCTCTTTCTATCTGTCTCTCTTTCTTTCTGTCTCCCTTTCTGTCTGTCTCCCTTTCTGTCTGTCTCTCTTTCTGTCTCTCTCTTTCTGCTTATCTGTCTCTCTTTCTGTCTGTCTCTCTTTCTATCTGTCTCTCTTTCTGCCCGTCTGTCTCTCTTCGATCTGTCTCTCTTTCTATCTGTCTCTCTTTCTGTCTTTCTCTCTTTCTGTCTGTCTCTCTTTCTGATGCGAAAAAGACGGAGACACAGAGGACACACACACACCAGATCTGATGAAGGACCAGCGCCTGGACACACACACACACACACACACTCCAGATCTGAGGATCACACACACAGTCTGAGAAAACCTGCTGCCACTAGATGGCAGTAACTCCTAAACTGTATATTCTCTCCTACACTAACCTACTCATCAGAGAACACTTCATACACACACACACACACACACACACACACACACACACACACACACACACACACACACACACACACACACACACACACACACACACACACACACACACACACACACACACACACACACAGTGATGTCAGAGGATCCACTAGACTTCCTATGACGTGCAGCACCCGGACGACACTGGACTGATCACCACAGCAACTGTCAGACTGTGATTAGCTGAAGAAATGAGGAAGAAGAGAGAATGATGCGACACTGTTTCTCACTGATGTTTTAGGGGTCAGAATCGAGGCTATCTTTACATGGCCTACTTACACACACACATAGAGTGTGAGAGAGAGAGAGAGAGAGAGAGAGAGAGAAGAGAATTATTCTATGTATTCCAAGCTTTGGCAATATTGTATAATGTACAGTCATGCCAATAAAGCAATTTTTGAATTGAATTGAATTGAGAGAGAGAGAGAGTTGTCCTGCATTCATCATCATCATGAGTTTCACACACAAACAAATTGAAAAACAGAAAAAAACAGTAAAATAACTAGACAACCTAACTTATACTGCTCTATTTAAATTCAAAACAGCACTTTTTTTAAATATAGGATGTCTGGATATTGCTGGCGTATTCAGGCGTTTACAATCTATTTGTGTGTTGGTGAAGGATCTGTGTGTGTGTGACGGTGAAGGATCTGTGTGTGTGTGACGGTGAAGGATCTGTGTGTGTGTGATGGTGAAGGATCTGTGTGGTGTGTGATGGTGAAGGATCTGTGTGTGTGACGGTGAAGGATCTGTGTGTGTGTGATGGTGAAGGATCTGTGTGTGTGTGTGTGAGACGGTGAAGGATCTGTGTGTGTGTGTGACGGTGAAGGATCTGTGTGTGTGTCGTGGTGAAGGATCTGTGTGTGTGACGGTGAAGGATCTGTGTGTGTGTGTGACGGTGAAGGATCTGTGTGTGTGTGTGTGAGACGGTGAAGGATCTGTGTGTGTGTGTGATGGTGAAGGATCTGTGTGTGTGACGGTGAAGGATCTGTGTGTGTGACGGTGAAGGATCTGTGTGTGTGTGATGGTGAAGGATCTGTGTTTGTGTGTGACGGTGAAGGATCTGTGTGTGTGATGGTGAATGATCTGTGTGTGTGTGTGTGACGGTAAAGGATCTGTGTGTGTGTGTGATGGTGAAGGATCTGTGTGTGTGACGGTGAAGGATCTGTGTGTGTGACGGTGAAGGATACTGTGTGTGTGTCATGGTGAAGGATCTGTGTGTGTGACGGTGAAGGATCTGTGTGTGTGTGTGTGTGTGTGTGTAACGGTGAAGGATCTGTGTGTGTGTGTGACGGTGAAGGATCTGTGTGTGTGTGTGTGACGGTGAAGGATCTGTGTGTGTGTGACGGTGAAGGATCTGTGTGTGTGATGGTGAATGATCTGTGTGTGTGTGTGACGGTGAAGGATCTGTGTGTGTGTGTGATAGTGAAGGATCTGTGTGTGTGACGGTGAAGGATCTGTGTGTGTGACGGTGAAGGATCTGTGTGTGTGTGTGTGTGTGTAACGGTGAAGGATCTGTGTGTGTGTGTGACGGTGAAGGATCTGTGTGTGTGTGTGACGGTGAAGGATCTGTGTGTGCGTCATGGTGAAGGATCTGTGTGTGTGTGTGACGGTGAAGGATCTGTGTGTGTGACGGTGAAGGATGTGTGTGTGTGTGATGGTGAAGGATCTGTGTGTGTGACGGTGAAGGATCTGTGTGTGTGTGTGTGTGTGTGAACGGTGAAGGATCTGTGTGTGTGTCATGGTGAAGGATCTGTGTGTGTGACGGTGAAGGATCTGTGTGTGTGTGTGTGTGTACGGTGAAGGATCTGTGTGTGTGTGTGACGGTGAAGGGATCTGTGTGTGTGTGTGACGGTGAAGGATCTGTGTGTGCGTCATGGTGAAGGATCTATGTGTGTGTGTGACGGTGAAGGTATCTGTGTGTGTGTGTGTGTGTGTGTGTGTGTAACGGTGAAGGATCTGTGTGTGTGTGATGGTGAAGGATCTGTGTGTGTGTGTGACGGTGAAGGATCTGTGTGTGTGTGACTGTGAATGATCTGTGTGTGTGATGGTGAAGGATCTGTGTGTGTGACGGTGAAGGATCTGTGTGTGTGACGGTGAAGGATCTGTGTGTGTGTGATGGTGAAGGATCTGTGTGTGTGTGATGGTGAAGGATCTGTGTGTGTGTGTGACGGTGAAGGATCTGTGTGTGTGTGATGGTGAAGGATCTGTGTGTGTGTACGGTGAAGGATCTGTGTGTGTGTGATGGTGAAGGATCTGTGTGTGTGACGGTGAAGGATCTGTGTGTGTGTGTGACTGTGAAGGATCTGTGTGTGTGACGGTGAAGGATCTGTGTGTGTGTGATGGTGAAGGATCTGTGTGTGTGATGGTGAAGGATCTGTGTGTGTGACGGTGAAGGATCTGTGTGTGTGACGGTGAAGGATCTGTGTGTGTGTGTGACTGTGAAGGATCTGTGTGTGTGTGTGATGGTGAAGGATCTGTGTGTGTCATGGTGAAGGATCTGTGTGTGTGACGGTGAAGGATCTGTGTGTGTGACGGTGAAGGATCTGTGTGTGTGACGGTGAAGGATCTGTGTGTGTGTGTGACTGTGAAGGATCTGTGTGTGTGTGATGGTGAAGGATCTGTGTGTGTCATGGTGAAGGATCTGTGTGTGTGACGGTGAAGGATCTGTGTGTGTGACGGTGAAGGATCTGTGTGTGTGTGTGACTGTGAAGGATCTGTGTGTGTGTGATGGTGAAGGATCTGTGTGTGTGTGATCACATTTAAGACGCAGATCTACACGTCTCACTCACTCACACACACATACTCACACACACATACACAAACAATCTCTGTGTTTCTGTGCGCTCAAATCGCTCTCCTCTCAGCTGGGAAAATATTAATTTGATAAAAATATCTGGGCAAAATCATAAATGTGAAATCATAAACACAGAGACAGACGATGATCAGGTAAAGTCTTTACATTCTATAGATACACACACAACCGCATCCCTTGTGTTTCAACAACTGGGTGTGTATAATAAAACATGAAGAAGACACACAACTATAATAACAGTGACACAGACAAACATGACAGAAGGCAATCAAAAACACACACACACACACACACACACCCTCCTCACCTGTGATGTTGACCTGTCTTATCCTTCTTTCCTCTCGGCCTCCTCTTCCGCGCTTGAATGGCCAACACTGGAGAACCGACAGAAGACACACACGTCAGAGACAGAAGACACACACGTCAGAGACAGAAGACACACACGTCAGTGACAGAAGACACACACGTCAGAGACAGAAGACACACGCGTCAGAGACAGAAGACACACACGTCAGAGACAGAAGACACACTCGTCAGAGACAGAAGACACACACGTCAGTGACAGAAGACACACACGTCAGAGACAGAAGACACACACGTCAGTGACAGAAGACACACACGTCAGAGACAGAAGACACACGCGTCAGAGACAGAAGACACACGCGTCAGAGACAGAAGACACACACGTCAGAGACAGAAGACACACACGTCAGAGACAGAAGACACACACGTCAGTGACAGAAGACACACACGTCAGAGACAGAAGACACACACGTCAGAGACAGAAGACACACACGTCAGTGACAGAAGACACACACGTCAGAGACAGAAGACACACACGTCAGTGACAGAAGACACACACGTCAGAGACAGAAGACACACGCGTCAGAGACAGAAGACACACACGTCAGAGACAGAAGACACACACGTCAGAGACAGAAGACACACACGTCAGAGACAGAAGACACACACGTCAGTGACAGAAGAGCACACACGTCAGAGACAGAAGACACACACGTCAGTGACAGAAGACACACACCGTCAGTGACAGAAGACACACACGTCAGAGACAGAAGACACACGCGTCAGAGACAGAAGACACACACTCGTCAGAGACAGAAGACACACGCGTCAGAGACAGAAGACACACACGTCAGAGACAGAAGACACACACGTCAGAGACAGAAGACACACACGTCAGTGACAGAAGACACACACGTCAGTGACAGAAGACACACACGTCAGAGACAGAAGACACACATGTCAGAGACAGAAGACACACACGTCAGAGACAGAAGACACACACGTCAGAGACAGAAGACACACACGTCAGAGACAGAAGACACACACGTGCGAGAGACAGAAGACACACACGTCAGAGACAGAAGACACACACGTCAGAGACAGAAGACACACACGTCAGAGACAGAAGACACACACGTCAGAGACAGAAGACACACACGTCAGAGACAGAAGACACACACGTCAGAGACAGAAGACACACACGTCAGAGACAGAAGACACACGCGTCAGAGAACAGAAGACACACACGTCAGAGACAGAAGACACACACGTCAGAGACAGAAGACACACACGTCAGAGACAGAAGACACACAAGTCAGAGACAGAAGAAACACACATTAGTGACAGAAGACACACACGTCAGTGACAGAAGACACACAGTCAGAGACAGAAGACACACGGCGTCAGAGACAGAAGACACACAAGTCAGAGACAGAAGACACACACATTAGTGACAGAAGACACACACGTCAGTGACAGAAGACACACGTCAGAGACAGAAGACACACGCGTCAGAGACAGAAGACACACACGTCAGAGACAGAAGACACACACGTCAGAGACAGAAGAAACACACATCAGTGACAGAAGACACACACGTCAGAGACAGAAGACACACACGTCAGAGACAGAAGAAACACACATCAGTGACAGAAGACACACACGTCAGTGACAGAAGACACACACGTCAGAGACAGAAGAAACACACATCAGTGACAGAAGACACACACGTCAGAGACAGAAGACACACAAGTCAGAGACAGAAGAAACACACATCAGTGACAGAAGACACACACGTCAGAGACAGAAGACACACACGTCAGAGACAGAAGACACACACGTCAGAGACAGAAGACACACACGTCAGAGACAGAAGACACACACGTCAGAGACAGAAGACACACTAGTGACAGAGACAATACGAGTGACAGAAGACACACAAGTCAGAGACAGAAGACACACACGTCAGAGACAGAAGACACACACGTCAGTGACAGAAGAAACACACATTAGTGACAGAAGACACACACGTCAGTGACAGAAGACACACAAGTCAGAGACAGAAGACACACACGTCAGAGACAGAAGAAACACACATTAGTGACAGAAGACACACACGTCAGTGACAGAAGACACACAAGTCAGAGACAGAAGACACACACGTCAGAGACAGAAGACACACGCGTCAGAGACAGAAGACACACACGTCAGAGACAGAAGACACACACGTCAGAGACAGAAGACACACACGTCAGAGACAGAAGACACACACGTCAGAGACAGAAGACACACTCGTCAGAGACAGAAGACACACACGTCAGAGACAGAAGACACACGCGTCAGAGACAGAAGACACACACTGTCAGAGACAGAAGACACACACGTCAGAGACAGAAGACACACTGTCAGAGACAGAAGACACACACTGTCAGAGACAGAGAATACACACGGTCAGAGACAGAAGACACACACGTCAGAGACAGAAGACACACACATCAGTGACAGAAGACACACACGTCAGAGACAGAAGACACACACGTCAGAGACAGAAGACACACACGTCAGAGACAGAAGACACACACGTCAGAGACAGAAGACACACACGTCAGAGACAGAAGACACACGCGTCAGAGACAGAAGACACACACGTCAGAGACAGAAGAACACACTCGATCAGAGACAGAAGACACACGCGTCAGAGACAGAAGACACACACGTCAGAGACAGAAGACACACACGTCAGAGACAGAAGACACACGCGTCAGAGACAGAAGACACACACGTCAGAGACAGAAGACACACACGTCAGAGACAGAAGACACACGCGTCAGAGAACAGAAGACACACACGTCAGAGACAGAAGACACACACGTCAGAGACAGAAGACACACACGTCAGAGACAGAAGACACACACGTCAGAGACAGAAGCACACACGTCAGAGACAGAAGACACACGCGTCAGAGACAGAAGACACACACGTCAGAGACAGAAGACACACACGTCAGAGACAGAAGACACACACGTCAGAGACAGAAGACACACACGTCAGAGACAGAAGACACACACGTCAGAGACAGAAGACACACACGTCAGAGACAGAAGACACACATGCAGTGACAGAAGACACACACGCAGAGACAGAAGCACACACGTCAGAGACAGAAGACACACACGTCAGAGACAGAAGACACACACGTCAGAGACAGAAGACACACACGTCAGAGACAGAAGACACACACGTCAGAGACAGAAGACACATGGCAAGACAGAAGACACACTCGTCAGAGACAGAAGACACACACGTCAGTGACAGAAGACACACTCGTCAGAGACAGAAGACACACACGTCAGAGACAGAAGACACACACGTCAGAGACAGAAGACACACACGTGAGAGACAGAAGACACACACAGTCAGAGACAGAAGACACACACGTCAGAGACAGAAGACACACACGTCAGAGACAGAAGACACACACGTCAGAGACAGAAGACACACTCGTCAGAGACAGAAGACACACACGTCAGAGACAGAAGACACACACGTCAGAGACAGAAGACACACACGTCAGAGACAGAAGACACACCGTCAGAGACAGAAGACACACACGTCAGAGACAGAAGACACACACGTCAGAGACAGAAGACACACACGTCAGAGACAGAAGACACACACGTCAGAGACAGAAGACACACACGTCAGAGACAGAAGACACACACGTCAGAGACAGAAGACACACACGTCAGAGACAGAAGACACACACGTCAGAGAACAGAAGACACACACGTCAGAGAACAGAAGACACACCGTGCAGAGACAGAAGACACACACGTCAGAGACAGAAGACACACACGTCAGAGACAGAAGACACACTCGTCAGAGAACAGAAGACACACACGTCAGAGACAGAAGACACACACGTCAGAGACAGAAGACACACACGTCAGAGACAGAAGACACACTCGTCAGAGACAGAAGACACACACGTCAGAGACAGAAGACACACACGTCAGAGACAGAAGACACACACGTCAGAGACAGAAGACACACACGTCAGAGACAGAAGACACACACGTCAGAGACAGAAGACACACTCGTCAGAGAACAGAAGACACACACGTCAGAGACAGAAGACACACGCGTCAGAGACAGAAGACACACACGTCAGAGACAGAAGACACACTGTCAGAGACAGAAGACACACACGTCAGAGACAGAAGACACACGCGTCAGAGACAGAAGACACACTCGTCAGAGACAGAAGACACACTCGTCAGAGACAGAAGACACACACGTCAGAGACAGAAGACACACTCGTCAGAGACAGAAGACACACTCGTCAGAGACAGAAGACACACTCGTCAGAGACAGAAGACACACACGTCAGAGACAGAAGACACACTAGTCAGAGACAGAAGACACACGCGTCAGAGACACACGTGAGAGACACACACGTGCAGAGACAGAAGACACACACGTCAGAGACAGAAGACACACACGTCAGAGACAGAAGACACACACGTCAGAGACAGAAGACACACGCGTCAGAGAACAGAAGACACACACGTCAGAGACAGAAGACACACTCGTCAGAGACAGAAGACACACGTCAAGACAGAAGACACACTGTCAGAGACAGAAGCACACACGTCAGAGACAGAAGACACACTCGTCAGAGACAGAAGACACACACGTCAGAGACAGAAGACACACACGTCAGAGACAGAAGACACACGCGTCAGAGACAGAAGACACACTGCGTCAGAGACAGAAGACACACACGGTCAGAGACAGAAGACACACACGTAGGACAGAAGACACGTGAGACAGAAGACACACTCGTCAGAGACAGAAGACACACTCGTCAGAGACAGAAGACACACACGTCAGAGACAGAAGACACACTCGTCAGAGACAGAAGACACACACGTCAGAGACAGAAGACACACACCGTCAGAGACAGAAGACACACTCGTCAGAGACAGAAGACACACACGTCAGAGACAGAAGACACACGCGTCAGAGACAGAAGACACACTCGTCAGAGACAGAAGACACACTCGTCAGAGACAGAAGACACACACGTCAGAGACAGAAGACACACTCGTCAGAGACAGAAGCACACTCGTCAGAGACAGAAGACACACTCGTCAGAGACAGAAGACACACACGTCAGAGACAGAAGACACACTAGTCAGAGACAGAAGACACACGCGTCAGAGACACACGCGTCAGAGACACACGCGTCAGAGACAGAAGACACACACGTCAGAGACAGAAGACACACACGTCAGTGACAGAAGCACACACGTCAGAGACAGAAGACACACGCGTCAGAGACAGAAGACACACACGTCAGAGACAGAAGACACACGCGTCAGAGACAGAAGACACACATCAGAGACAGATGCACAGCACACACACTACAGCTTTGTCTATGTGTGTATGAGTGACATGATGCTGACGGGAGTGTAGTGTACTAGATAGGGATGGATGTTTCTCACCCTTTCTAGAGCTCATGATGATTTTCCTCAAGCCGGATCTCTCTCGTGCGCGTCACCGCTGCCGACGCGCGCTCACGCACTGACGGGGCCGCGCACGGGCCATCGCGCTCATGAGTATTAATGACGCATCATTGAGACGCCTAACTGATTGGATGAAAGCAAGACATTGGTAAGTGGGCGTTTATTATTTACTACTGCGAATAAATGGACATTATGTTACCAAGCAACGTCAGGATAATCTAATTAACATTCACAACTAGCCTTCGCCATCAGCCATTCGATTTACACAATTGAGTGTAAAATCAACTGCAATTTATAGTGTAATAATGTTATGTGTATTAAATATGTTTTTTTAATAAAAAAAATTAAAATGTATTGTTATTGAAATTATCGCCTGTATGTTGAAATGCTCATGTTCATGGTAATACTACTGTGTCTGAATACTAGTAATACTAGATATGCATTATTAGTATGCATGTTTAGTATTCAGAGCCACGAAATCACTCTCCAGACATTCTCATTGACGGTACCCGATCTGCCCATCCTCATCCGGACTCCGGGATGCAGAATCCCTGACAGCAGCCGATAGACAACTGAAAACTCATCTCTTCCGTGAGCACTTAACCTCATAAATAAAACTAAAAAAATAAAAGCTTTTCCTTTAAATGCTCGCTTGTCGGGTTAATAATACTCTGTGTATTTTGAAAACTTATTGCGTGTTTATGCTTCTTCATGATGACTCGCTTGGTTTAGTCCTCAGTTGTAAGCCGCTTTGGTAAAAGCGTCTACTAAATGTATGTAAATGCATGTAAATGTAATGTGTTTGTGGCGCTGTCACATGTATTTATTTTGTCTATTCTGTCACATCTAATCGTATAATCTGATTTGCAGTGTGGCATGATTGACAGCCCTATAAACCAATGACATGCGCCGAGGGGCGGGGCTTTGTAGATTGTTCGTTTCCGGGGTATGAGCGAGTCAGATGAAACACGTGTGTGTATGTTTTGCTGCAGTTCGCCTCGTGTTCATATACACACACAGTAAGATCATCAGATCCAGTGCTCAGAATCTGCGGTTTCTGAAGAGGTTTGAGCGCAGTTCTTGCATCAGAGGAATCAGCTTTACCGCCACACACTCCTCGAAGATCATGTAAGTTAAGTAGGACACACACGTGAATGATCAAAGCTGAGCGAAATATAGTCGCTATAATCATCCAGAATAAGAATAGTGCTGTTTGTGTTAGTGACTGAAACTTGAGTGAAAGTAGACTACTCAGAGACAAACACACACACACACACACAAGTTTTCTTCGTTGTGGGAATTATTTTAGCAGTGTTGTAAAAATGGCCGTTTGTCTCTGAGAGTTCCAGTGTTTCTCGTGCATTGATTTATCTGTGGATTAAACTCTCATAAACACATCAAAGGTCTTTAATGTCTTTTGCGCCATTGCTGTCAAACAAACTAAAGGAGAAAGTGCATTAAGGGTTAGTGTCCTTATCAAAATATATGATGTTTGCTGCACAGAGAGAAGAGGCGCACACTCTCTCTCTCTCTCTCTCTCTCTCTCTCTCTCTCTCTCTCTCTCTCTCTCTCTCTCTCACACACACACACACACACTCTCTCACTCTCTCTCTCTCTCTCTCTCTCTCTCTCTCTCTCTCTCAGCAGTGTGCCGATGGACGAGCCTGAATCCACACTGGTCTCGGTTGCCGTTGTGACCGGGGAGAACGACCCTTCCCTGAAGCGGATCCGGATCCGGCTGCCAAGAGAGTCAGAGTCGAGGGAAGAGGAGAAGGAGAGCAGAGGAAGAGAAGAGGAGGAAGAGCACCAGGATGAGGAAGAGGAGCCGTGTGATGAAGAGGAGGAGGAGAGTTTCGCTGACATGATGAAGCACGGTCTCAGTGAGGCAGACGTGGGGATTCACAAGTTCATCAGCGAACACACTGGCTTCTCTGGCATCCTGAAGGAGAGGTGTGTGTGTGTGTGTGTGAGAGAGAGAGAGAATGAGAGTGAGTGAGTGTGTGTGTTTGTTAGAGAGTGAGTGTCTGTGCGTGAGTGCGTGAGTGTGTGTGTGTGTGTGTGTGTGTGTGTGGTGTGAGAGAGAGAATGAGAGTGAGTGAGTGTGTGTGTTTGTTAGAGAGTGTGTGTCTGTGTGTGAGTGAGTGTGTGTGTGGGAGAGTGTGACATCAGTGTCCAGTCGGTATCAATCAAACCGATCATGTGTTTGTTCAGGTATTCCGACTTCGTTGTCCATGAGATCGGTAAAGACGGGAAGATGGTTCGCTTGGATGATCTGTGTGTTCCTGCGGATGTCGAGGTGAGAGTCTGGATCACTGTCATCAACACTGGCAGGACATTTATCTCCATGATCCTGATCTCAGTTCAGTGTAGATGATGTCACATGTAAGCGTGTTTTCTCCGTGTGACGCAGGAACCCTCTCCGGATCTCAGTTTGGCTGAGTGTCAGACTCTTACAGAAGAGCAGAAGCTGAAGCTGACGGAGCTCCAGCTCTTCAAGAACAAAGAGGGAACCGTGGCCATTGAGGTATACAATACCTGATTACATTACCCTGCACCCTCGTTACCCTGCACCCTCGTTACCCTGCACCCTCGTTACCCTGCACCCTCGTTACCCTGCACCCTCGTTACCCTGCACCCTCGTTACCCTGCACCCTCTTTACCCTGCACCCTCATATTATCCTACACACCCTTTTTCCCTACACACTCGCTACACACTCAGAGTAATTAGTATGTCTGTCTGATGTCCGTCCATCCGTCTGATGTCTGCCTGTCCATATGTCTGATGTCTGTCTGATGTCTGTCTGATGTCTGTCTGATGTCTGTCTGATGTCTGTCTGATGTCTGTCTGTCTGATGTTCTTCAGGTGCAGGAGGACTCGAAGGAGAAGCGCACTCTCCTGCACAGAGCTGTGAAGCTGCTGTTTCCCGGCCTGGAGACCAAGACTGAGGACCGGGAGGGCAAGAAGTTCATCGTGGCTTATCATGCAGCGGGTCAGAGAGCGCTGGCAGGTATACACTTGTTCCAGAACATGTGTGTGTAGTTTCAGCTCCAGATTCTGTGTGTGTGTGTAGTTTCAGCTCCAGATCGTGTGTGTATGTAGTTTCAGCTCCAGATCGTCTGTGTGTGTAGTTTCAGCTCTAGATCGGTGTGTGTGTGTGTGTAGTTTCAGCTCCAGATCATGTGTGTATGTAGTTTCAGCTCCAGATCATGTGCGTGTGTGTAGTTTCAGCTCCAGATCGTGTGTGTATGTAGTTTCAGCTCCAGATCATGTGTGTGTGTAGTTTCAGCTCCAGATCATGTGTGTGTGTAGTTTCAGCTCTAGATTGTGTGTGTGTGTGTGTAGTTTCAGCTCCAGATCATGTGTGTGTTTAGTTTCAGCTCTAGATCGTGTGTGTGTGTGTGTAGTTTCAGCTCCAGATCGTGTGTGTGTGTAGTTTCAGCTCCAGATCGTGTGTGTATGTAGTTTCAGCTCCAGATCATGTGTGTGTGTGTATGTAGTTTCAGCTCCAGATCATGTGTGTGTGTGTAGTTTCAGCTCTCGATATTGTGTGTGTGTAGTTTCAGCTCCAGATCATGTGTGTGTGTGTGTAGTTTCAGTATGGTAGTACAGATGGCGTTAGAGTCGTGCCGTGACTCTAGATGGTGCTCTGCATGATCCTGCATGAGTTTGAGTGAATGGAAACACCACTGGTGTGAGGAGGACAGATCACAGAGGATGATGGCATTATCCCATGATGCTCCAGATCACGGTTGTTTGGGCAGCTTCTGCCCCGATAAGATCCGTTCTGTTCCCGTTCAGTACGCAAGGAATGAGCCGAGTGTGTCGCATCTCATTTATCTTCACAAACTGAATCTTCCAAATGAATGGAAACGGAGCGGTGAGTCCGGACTCATCTGCGCATCAGTGTCCGTGCTCGCGTTGTTTGGGTGGGCTGTGTTATTCTCCCAACACTCCTCTCTCTCGCAGGTCAGAGGTCAGACCCCCTCAGGTAAGGCCACGTCAGTCCAGGGCGCCAGGAAAGGTTTCCTTACGTTCCTTTATCAGTCTATAAGACTCATCACAACCCCAGAGACGCCACTGAGGTGCTCAACAACAGCGTGATCATGATCTCGACGTCACAGAGAAACACTGGAGTCGGGTTTGATCATCATACTCAGACCGTGAAACCAGACCGAGCGTTCAAGTGTTTCTAAACAAAGGAGAAGATTTAACAAGACTAATTATGTCATTGGTTTATTAGAGATATTGTCACAGGTAGTCAGTATATTATCACTGATGTTTTCAGCATGATTTATCTTCACTGCATGAATATTGATATTCATATATTAATCATGTTTAGTGTTTGTGTTCAGACAGGAAGGATAGGTTTAATATATACGTATGGCCTGCAGAAACAGAAGCCAACGTAGTGTAGCCTTTTCCCATATTGTATTCCATTAGAACGACTTTGTAAGATGCCTGTTATAAAGATGTAAGTCAACATTAGTGGTTGGACTATATTGACTTCAGACTAATTCCACATTATACTGTGAATTAGTAAAGAAGTGAAAGCTCAGTTATTATAAACCTCTAGAAATATTGGGAGGGTTTATAAGTGTAATGTTCTGCAGGTGTAGATGCTTCAGTTGCTTGTAGGTTATATTCCTGTTTTCCTCAATCTTAAAGAGATGTTATAAAAGCTCTGTCATGTTGTTTAGTCTGTGCTGCATTAGTTGTTGATTTAGTGTCTATCCTCTCTCTTTTCTGTCTCCCACTGAAGCCCCTCGAAAGCATTCGTGGCCGAAGAACCGTGGCAGTTTCTGCCATTTCGTTCTCTACAAGGAGAACAAGGACACCATGGAGGCCATCAACCTCCTCTCTCCAAGTTCCTCAGGTGTGTGTGAGACGAGTCAACGGCTGGTGAACGCAGGCGTTATCGTGACCTCACACACACTCCTGTCTCTGTGTTTCAGGGTAAGGCCCAACATGTTCTCCTAACATGGGCACCAAAGACAAGAGGGCCATCACGGTGCAGGAGATCGCCGTGCTGAAGTGAGTGAAGCTGAGTTCCAGATCCGGCAGACGCTCAGGACACACTCCTGTATTCTGCTCTTCTGTGTCTCCTCAGAATCAGCGCTGAGAGATTATCTCACCTCAACAAATGCCTCATGAACCTGAAGCTGGGAAACTTCAGCTACAAGAAACACCCATTAAAACTGGGAGAGCTGCAGGGAAACCACTTCACGGTGGTGCTCAGGTGAGAGTCGGCGCTGTGTGTGCAGGGACGTGCAGTTTTTGTGTGTCCCTTTAAATTAAAAAGTGCAAGGTGTGAGTGTGCTCCGAAGTACGACTGTGTGAGGAAACTTGCGAAGTGGGAGTGTCTGAGGTACAAGTGTGCGAAGTACTGAGTGTGTGAGGTGAGAGTGTGTGAGGTGAGAGTGTGTGAGGCTAGTGTGTGAGTATGAAGTGTCGAGGCGAGAGTGTGCCGAAGTGCGAGTGTGTGAAGTGTGGCGAGTCTGTGAAGTGTGAGGCGAGTCTGTGAAGTGCGAGGCGAGTCTGTGAAGTGCGAGGCGAGTGTGTGAAGTGCGAGGCGAGTGTGTGAAGTGCGGCGAGTGTGTGAAGTGCGAGTGTGTGAAGTGCAAGGCGAGTGTGTGAAGTGCGAGTGTGTGAAGTGCGAGGCGAGTGTGTGAAGTGCGAGTGTGTGAAGTGCGAGTGTGTGAAGTGCAAGGCGAGTGTGTGAAGTGCGAGTGTGTGAACTCTCTCCTCCACAGGAATATCTCCGGCTCTCTGGAGCAGGTCGAGCAGGCCATGACATCTCTTCGAGAAACCGGCTTCATTAATTACTATCGGCATGCAGCGCTTCGGGACCACAGCTGTTCCCACACTCGGGTCGGCAGGTGAACACTCACATGTACACACTCTCACTCTTGACACACACACTCTCACACACACTGAATCTCACTGTTGGCTCTGGTTTTAAAGAGCTATACTGCAGAACAACTGGAAGGAAGTGATGGATCTGATCCTGAAGCCTCGTCCTGGAGGTCAGAGTCTCTCTCTCTCACACACACACACACACACAGTGGATCTGGTCCTGGAGGCTCATAGTCTCTAACACACACACACACTCACTCACTCTCTCTGCAGCGGAGAAGGGTTATCTGGTGAAGTGCCGGCAGGAGTGGGCTCTGACACACGACCCGGAGGCGGCCCTGAAGAAGCTGCCGGTCAAGCGCTGTGTCGAGGGCCAATTCCTGCGAGGCCTCGTCAAATACGGCAAGAACAATATCGTCACAGCCTTCGGACTGGTGAGCAGAACACACTCACACTACACAACCGACCTCACACCACACACAACCTGACCTCACACAACTGACTTCACACTACACAACTGACCTCACACCACACCAACTGACCTCACACAACTGACCTCACACTACAAATCTGGACACTGACTTCACTCTACCACATCATGAAGGTCCTGCTGCTGCTACTGGAGTTCAGTAGTTTATAACTGTGCTTTTCTGCTCAGATCCCTCGCAACAACAGACTGATGTACATTCACAGTTACCAGAGTTACGTGTGGAACTCTATGGTCAGCAGACGTGTGGAAGCCTGATGGGCTGAGAGCCGTGGAGGGAGATCTGATCCTCAGAGGAGGTGTGTGAGAGTGTGTGAGTGTGAGCGTGAGGGCAGGAGTGAGCGTGAGGGGCAGGAGTGAGCGTGAGGGGAGGGAGGAGTGAGCGTGAGGGAGGAGTGAGCGTGAGGGGAGGGAGGAGTGAGCGTGAGGGAGGAGTGAGCGTGAGGGGAGGAGTGAGCGTGAGGGAGGAGTGAGCGTGAGGAGGGAGGAGTGAGCGTGAGGGAGGAGTGAGCGTGAGGGAGGAGTGAGCGTGAGGGAGGAGTGAGCGTGAGGGAGGAGTGAGCGTGAGGGAGGAGTGAGCGTGAGGGAGGAGTGAGCGTGAGGGGAGGAGTGAGCGTGAGGGAGGAGGAGTGAGCGTGAGGGGAGGAGTGAGCGTGAGGGAGGAGGAGTGAGCGTGAGGGGAGGAGTGAGCGTGAGGGAGGAGTGAGCGTGAGGGAGGAGTGAGCGTGAGGGAGGAGTGAGCGTGAGGGAGGAGTGAGCGTGAGGGAGGAGTGAGCGTGAGGGAGGAGTGAGCGTGAGGGAGGAGTGAGCGTGAGGGAGGAGTGAGCGTGAGGGAGGAGTGAGCGTGAGGGAGGAGTGAGCGTGAGGGAGGAGTGAGCGTGAGGGAGGAGTGAGCGTGAGGGAGGAGTGAGCGTGAGGGAGGAGTGAGCGTGAGGGAGGAGTGAGCGTGAGGGAGGAGTGAGCGTGAGGGAGGAGTGAGCGTGAGGGAGGAGTGAGCGTGAGGGAGGAGTGAGCGTGAGGGAGGAGTGAGCGTGAGGGAGGAGTGAGCGTGAGGGAGGAGTGAGCGTGAGGGAGGAGTGAGCGTGAGGGAGGAGTGAGCGTGAGGGAGGAGTGAGCGTGAGGGGAGGGAAGAGTGAGAGTGAGGGGAGGGGGGAGGGAGGAGTGAGCTTGAGGAGGAGTGGGAGCCGTGAGGGAGGAGTGAGCTGTGAGGGAGGAGTGAGCGTGAGGGAGGAGTGAGCGTGAGGGAGGAGTGAGCTGTGAGGGAGGAGTGAGCGTGAGGGAGGAGTGAGCGTGAGGGGAGGGAAGAGTGAGAGTGAGGGGAGGGGGAGGGAGGAGTGAGGAAAGGGGAGGAGTGAGCGTGAGGGGAGGGAGGAGTAGGAGGATTGAGCGTGAGGGGAGGAGTGAGCGTGAGGAGGAGTGAGCGTGAGGAGGAGTGAGTGTGAGGGGGAGGGAGGAGTGAGCTGGGGAGGGGGAGGGAGGAGTGAGCGTGAGGGGAGGGAGGAGTGAGGAGGAGTGAGCGTGAGGGGAGGGGAGGAGTGAGCGTGAGGGGAGGGGAGGAGTGAGGGGAGGGAGGAGTGAGGGGAGGGAGGAGTGAGCGTGTGAGTGAGAGTGTTCAGTATCTGAGCTCTTCTCTGTGTTCTAGGCTCTGCTCATGTTCTGTCCGCTGACCAGAGGCAGAGAAACACTCTATTCATGATGTCGTGATGCCACTGCCCGGATTCCGACGTGATCTACCCCACTCACAGTGGTGAGGCATTCTGGGAAACTCAACTTTACTACTGTTATTATGGAAATAAATTATATTTAGTTCACATTACTGTTTCCTATGTAAAATCTTGAGATCAGGCCTCCAGCAACGCAACAGAATGATCGAGTTTAACAAAACAAGCAGTTTCTACAGTTTACACTCACTCCTCTTCATGAGCATCATCACTGTTTTAATCCTGCTGGAAGCTCCAGTGAAACTGAAGGCCTCAAGATTACTGAAATGATTTAAAATAAAACGCATCTTTTGTTTCAGTTGGTTTAGATTTTGTTCATTTACCTTCTTAACAACTCTCTTGTCTTTGAAGAATCAGGATTCACATTGTCTTGGGAAACTAATAGAAAAGTTCAAAAACTGAGTTAGTCATAGAAATTCATAAACCTTAAAGGGGTCATCCGATGTTAAATTCTCTTTTATATGGTGGTGCTTGCATAGAAATGTGTGTTTGCAGTGTGTGGACACAGCCTAGAAATCTATACGCACCCTAGTGGCGGCAATAATTATTTTGCAGCCAGTGTGGTCTAGGAAAAACCAAACTCTGGTCCGGCCAATCACATCGTGTATAGAGTTGGTGGGTGGGCTTAACACAATGACGGCAGAGTTGTGACGGTTCTGCACCGTGATTTGCATAGGTGATTTCCCTGATACTTGAAAACAAACAAGATGCTGCTGGCGACAGCGGTCTTTCCATTTCGGCTTTGGCCACGACTCTGGAAGACTTAGAGTTAAGAGAACGTCACTTAAGTCATTCTTTAAAAGGAAGATGTGTTTGGAGTCTTGACGACCGGGTATCGGCATAAGTTTAATATATTAACTTCCTCTGCTGGTGGGAAAACGCATGGGACTCACTCATCCACAGCCGTTCATTGCTCTGGTTGGTTAGCGCTATCCTATGGCGTGCAGAGGGATATTGAAAGACAACCTTTTATCCCGCCCCTTGGATTTGAGTTATCCCAATTGTGAGTTCCCAGACCTGACATCTTGATGTAGGTCTGGCTTGCCAGGCTACACAACCAGCATACAATAAAAACCATTTACTTTTGATTTTCTGAGCAATATGTCATAATGTATGGCTAAGAATGGAAAGTCAAATGGCTCAGAATTTGCACGCTTTTGACGGCCGTATCAATATTAAAAGGCTGTTTTCATGAAGCCGCCGGGTGTTAAATAAGCTACGGTCACACAACGCTATGCGTTAAAATAATGCCACTCGCCGATAGATGTTAAATCGACGCCGCACGCCACTCAAAATGTAGTGAATCCATGATAAATCCAGTGATAATTTAATGCACTGGGTGGACCTATGGAGCATGTTAACAAGTTTTGTGTATTAGCCACAAGTTGTGTGTATTGTATCCATAGGCCTACTGTTTAATGTTTTCAACTAAAAGAAAACTTTAACATATATTGTAAGCTTGCTGTGTATATTGCCTAATTGTAAGCTCGTTCAGAAATGGTGACAATAATGTAAAAAACAAAACTTTAAACATCTTTTTCGTTAAACGTCATTTAAATAAATGATTATTCGATTTTTATGAGCACCAACAATTGGAATGCTCATCCCTAGTGTATTCCTGCTATGCACTATGTACAGCACTTTGGATCAATTTGTATTGTGTTAAAGGGATACTCCACTTTTTTTGGAAATAGGCTCATTTTACCACTCCTCCAAAGTTAAACAGTTGAGTTTTACTGCTTTCGAATCCATTCAGCCGATTTTCTGATATTTAGAAGAATATCAGTAACCAGACAGTTTCTGGTCTCATTGACTTCCATAGTAGGAAAAAAAATATACTATGGAAGTCAATGAGACCAGATACTGTCTGGTTACTGATATTCTTCTAAATATCAGAAAATCGTCTGAATACATTTGAAAAAGGTAGAACCCAACTGTTAAACTCTGGGAGAATGGTAAAATGAGCCTATTTCCAAAAAAAGTGCAGTATCCCTTTAAATCTGCTTTATAAATAACGCTTGTTGTTGTTGTTGTTGTTGTTGTTGTTGTTGTTGTTGTGTGTGTGTTTTGCAGCTGGTCTGACGTGTGTGTGTGTGTTCAGCAGCTAGTCTGACGTGTTTGAGGTGTGTGTTTTCACTGCAGTGGGTCGAGGATACGGAGAAATGCTGAGCGCTGACGATCTGGACATCCAGAACATGAGGCACAAAGTTCGTGATTATTCTCTGGCCGGCGCCTACCGTAAACTCCTCATTCGCCCCAGTGACGTCAGCTGGTGAGAACCTCTCTCTCTCTCTCCCTCTCCCTCTCTCTCTGTTAGTGTGTGTGTTCAGCGCTGGTTCTAATGATTCTGTGTGTGTTTCTCCGAAGGGAGCTGATTCATTACGATGATCCACGAGTGCCTCTCGTTCTCTCAGATGTGGAGAAACTAGAAAACGCTCCAGCTCCAGTCTACCTCAAAGGTCCAGAACACACACTCTCACACGCACACACACTCACACATATATTACAGTGTGAATTTGTTGTGTGTCACGTTAATATTACCAAAACCTTGCGCATTATCATAACGCATCCTTCCATCTAGAGTTGCATTAATGTCTTTGTAAAGTTTACTCCAGCACATTTTAGTGACTGTACGCACATGTTTAAAGAGGCTGAATGTAGAATTCATAAGCTCTTGTTTTTAGCGCCACCGGTGGCCATTCAGTGAAGTACAGCAGCAGACGCTCTTGTTATTAGCACCACTGGTGGCTGTTCAGCGAATAGAAATTATTTAATTGCTGCAATAATGATCCTGATTCAACTTTTGAAGTATTTGCTTATTTCAATCCAAACTACACCTTTTTTTTTTTTTTTTTTTTTTTTTTTTTTGACCAGGAAGTTCGATTCGAGTCATGTCTCCTTTATTTGTATGGTGTTTTTTTTTACCATACAGTGTTTTCTAAGCAGCTTTACAGAGATAAGAGGAAAATATTAATTTGGGTCATTTATTTATATATATATATATATATATATATATATATATATATATATATATATATATATAGCCACTCTTGAGAAACCCGTGATGTCATCATCCAGCTCAGTTTAGTTCTCATATAATACTGTCAATGCAGGCAGATGAATAATATTTTTGATTATGCAACTAAATACAAATATTATAATCTAAAGCTAACAGCTTTTGTCAGATTTAGCTGCCTGCTATAATATGACCCTGACAGTCTCATTTCATTATTGTCTGTGTGTGTGTGCGTGCGTGTGCCTCTACAGAAGGGAAGTATCGGGCGCTGAAGATGGAGTTTTCTCTTCCGTCCTCCACTTACGCCACGATGGCCGTCAGAGAAGTGCTGAAGATGGACACCAGCATCAAGAGTCAGACTCGGCTCAACACCAGCTGGCTGAACTGCACACACACACACACAGCTTGCTGAACTGAAGGTCACACACACTTTCACCAGCTTTAGGCCTACAGTTAATTGGTGATGAACACTTCGCCATGTTGTGTATGTAATTTTGACAGTGAAGAAGCAACACCGTTTTTCAGTTACTCCGTTTTAGAGTTGTTGTTTTTTTAAAGCTGTGCAGGACTGTGAAGACATTCATTACATGTATTTTCAGAACTTCAGCATGAACTAAACATTGAGCAGTAAATGAACATATTCCAGTTGTTGTGAGATTAATTTGATGATTTATTATTGTAAATGGTTTATTTCTGCTGAATACTGAATTTTTCAGTGTAAATATTTGACTCTGAATAAATGAATCTGCCTAATGTCTTCATGTTTCCGTGTTTAACCTCATGTGTCAGGCATGTTCTCAAACATTCGTCCCAGAGCAAACATTCACAGAGGCGAAGCAATGCATTCCTCTGGACAGTCTTGTGTTAGAACATTTTTTTTCCTTCATGGACTGAACTGTTAATTTTTGCAGTTCAAGGAGTGATACTTACATGTTATGAGGTGTAGGAGCACCTGTCGCTTATTTCATTTTTTTTATTGCAGAAATAATAATCACATAAAATATAAGGGAAGTATGCCATGGTTGTAACAGTGAACAATCAAAATGACGAAGAAAAAAAGGAAAAAGATTTAAGCCACTTTTGATTGACAATGAAATTTTGTTGCATATAAAATAAAGTAATTAACAACATATTCAAGAGAGGACGATTTTGGGTTAGGGTTAGTAATTAAAAATAATATCTTTAAGGATAAAACTGTGGGTCACATTAGTAGGGTTAAAATTATTAGAACTTAAATTAACCATACATGTATTGGTTATTCTAAAATCACAAAATAAATGGACACTTGATTCTTCAACAAAACCACAAAATTAACAAGTTACATCAATATCAAGATATTTACAGATACATGAATTAAACCTTCGTCATATCTTTTAAGTTGTTGCGCTTGGCATAACGTCAACATGGCAGATGTCCAGATATCATTTATACTTAATGTGATCAGGCTATAAAGTACCTACACTTTTAGCACTCGTCAAGTTTATTGAAATGAAGTACCTACCCAGTGAGTTTGTGGTTTAGAACGCAGCCACAGTCCAGCCATATCAAGGCAAGATAAGTTTACATATCACTCAAAACTACAATTCCCAGAAGTCCTCCTGCTCATCACCTCCCCTCAATTACCCAGTCATCATCCTCAGCTGCACCTGATCAGCACACTCATCACCACAGTATTTAAACACACCTCAGTCACACACTCTGTTTGGTCTTAGTCTGTGGATAACACACCGGTCTGCTTTCCTGAGTTATTTATCCTCTGAGCTTTCTCCAAGATCCTGTCTCCTAGTTCCCTCGCCGGTTCTCTACCTCCAACGGTCCTGCAATCCCTGTAAGACAAAGACATTGTTCATTCATTCACTCTCACAGCAACTAAAAGGTGTGTGTGTGGATATTAGGGCTGTGCTCAAAATATCGATACAGCGATATATCGTCATGAACTCCTGGCGATGCGCATATCGAGACTGTTGTGCTTTTGAATGAAGCCAATTCAGGCAGGGCTCGAATTTTCGTCGCGGGCATTGCGCATAATTATTATTATTTACATACATTGCAAACATTGATTCCCCTTAAGCTTTTATTTTGTATTCTAAAATCAAATCAGTAGTTTGAAAACGTGAGACGCAATTTTAGGAACAGCGCGAGTTCAATGGTGCTGCGTCTGCTCTCTCGTCTCAAACGGCTGCTCAAGGCAAGCGTCCAGCGCTGCAGCAGCCGGTGAAACTACACGCTCGCGTTTAGGAGTCGGGACATGAGGGAATGTTCACGTGCTTAATCGGGTCAGCATTAGCCTAGAAATCTAGACGCACCCTTGCGGCAGCAAAATTATTTTGCCGCAAAGTGTGGTCTAGCAACTCTCCATAGACGGTTTAGCTGGAAAGGCCCAACTCTGGCGGGCCAATCACATCGTGTATAGAGTTGGCGGGCGGGCTTAACATAATGACGACAGAGTTGCGACGGTCAGAGCCAGCTCGGACATATTCGGTTTTAAGTCGTTCATCCTCCGGATGCGGCCGGCGCCGCGAGCGCTGTTACAAAAAAGCTGTGGTGAAACTATCAACTTGTCATTTTGTCGTCGAGGATAAAGGTTTTACTCCATGTCAGCGCGCGCTTTGATCGGTAAGGTGCACGGACCTCTCCTGAATCATCTCCACCACTCCGAAGCGCCACTACTCTGCCTCCGTTTCCCTCGTAAGTTGATATTAGTATTTAAACATTCTCTATGATATTATTTTTTTAATGACACTGTCTATTTCTCTCTCGAACATACACATACTGTCTCTTTCTCTCTCACACATGTAGGTTAGTTATACACTTTAGGCTTTTAATGATTAGTGTTCTATTTTTAAAGTTTGTGGGTCGTGTAAAAAACAAAAATCCCTTATGTTGGGGATGGATTCTGGGAAATCTCCCTTATTTTCAATATACAATGTTGTCAGCTGAACTGGATGCGGTAAAAGTTTAATATATCAGCTTGCTCCGCTGAGTACGTCACCTTCTTCATTGCTCTGATTGGCTTTAGCGCTATCCAATTGCGTGCATAGAGAATTTGAAAGACAACCGTTTATCCTACCCCTCGGATTGAGCCCCGTCAATGAAGAGTTTCCAGACCTAACATCTAGATGTAGGTCTGGCATGCTAGGCTAGGTCAGCATTGCATCGTGACTGAAGTTTACGTCTGCGCGTCTTTAAGTCTTACCGGTTTAAATATTCAAATGACTTTAAACTGTTCAGTACTTGCGCGCTCTCTGAGAGTTGGTTTTCGCTGCGTGCATTTAGACTAGTCAGCCGCCTCACACACAGCTCGCGTGATCATATCGCTTTACGGACTAAAACACGCAAAATTATGTTAAATTTCGGCCTTGGTAAGTATCCTCTAAACACAGTTGGTTATTTTGGTTATAAGCATTAGCGTTTTGAGCTATTCTGCCGTCACTCTTCTTTTACCTTGAGCATGTCAATCAATTGTTGATTCTGCATAAAAATCTGAAAATGTAATAATTTAAAATGATTTCAACATAGAAGAAATGACTTTGTTTGGCGCACATTTGAACACTTAAGACCAAATTCCTAAATACTAGGTGTTGAGAAAACTATGTTAAATTTAAGTTGTTACTGTTTTTGCTTTTATGGAATGATTTAAGTTGTTTAGTCATTGAGCAGTGTAGACATGCTTCAGTGTCACTATAATTGTCATTTCAGATATTGAGGCAGACTTTAAGGAGGAGCCATTCTCAGCATTTTTATTTAATTATTTTTATGACAAAAAATTAAATTGTTTTCAGTTATCACAACTGTTGTAGCACTGTTACTAAACTCAGCTCAAAATAAATTCCAAATTGATCTGTATGGTGATGCGTCATCGTGGCTTTAGTATTGTGATGCGATCTATGTGACATTGTTGGTGATACACAGCCCTAGTGGAATCTACTTATCATTTCAGGGACACCCCCTTTATCTTCAGCTGTAAGCTCAAGAACTGAACAGTATACCTGGATTGTTCATTGTTTGTTGTCTATACTCGGCTGTTTTGGACACTGTGTTAGAAAGCATTGGATCATAGGTGTGTATTGATCTGGTGTAACTTTTCTGTTTAAGTGCTGTGCTTTTTGTTTTAGTTTAAAGTGCTGTGATCTGTCCCATTTGATCAATCATGCACCTAAATTAGCTTTAGCACTGATGCTGAAGTTTCTCTCTCTCTCTGTGTGTGTCGCAGGTACTGGTGTGTGTGTTGCAGGTACTGTAGTTCACAGTGCCGATCCTGACCTCCCTGGGGCCCTAAGCAAAATTCTGCTAAGGGGCCCTCTACCTGACCCGTGACGCCGATGACGTGAGCTATATAAACCATTTGCCAATGCTACACAGTCACACCTGACACTTCAGTGCTCCAAATATAACCCTCCCTCCTTTAAACAAAACAGTCAAAGAAAAGAATGAGGTTCAAACAAACAATATTTATTGAATAGAGTATTTTCCATAGAATATTAAGATAACACGTGAATATTATTAAGTAAGTGAAAAGTAACGTAAACATAAATAAGAATAACAGAATAAATTATAACCCTGAGCTTTGGTTTTTGGGATTAACTTTTGTTCTCTCTACAGCCTGGGCATTAGGTGATGCAACTAGTGATGCAGATATCAATAATCACTGTGAGTGATGACATCATTGATATCAAGAATTTACTTGTGTACAAGTGAACATGTAATTCCTGATATCCATTGGTAGATAAAAATGAAACTAAGGGGCCTTACTAGTAAAAAATAATCAAGAATTCACATTGCAAATAGTAAAAAAAAGTGAATTCTTGATATCAAAAATACATAAACTGTGAATGAATAAAAGCTAAAACGGCTTGCCATGGCATGTTAAAGTTTTTTTTTAATACATATTGAAGCAATTCTTGATTTATGGTTATTATTTACTGAGGGATGTTCATCCATATTGGTTTAAATTCAACATTTTAAATTCATACCCTATATATCAATAGTCAATCAATGTCAAATTGTCAGTATTGCTTTCCATCTTGCATAATTAGTGCTGCTGCAGTTGTTTAGAATGTTTAACTACACATTGACTGAGACTAAATCAGTGTCTTGTTTTAAAAGTATGTATGTATAATGCGTACTTTGATGAGGAGTGCCATCATTTCCCGCCCATATATTGTACAGTATGTCCACATATATTTCTGCTTGAAAAAATGCGCGTTTCATTTCGTGCACGCGCATATGAACGCATGACAGCCTAACACACGCGACCCGGTTATCTTTTCCGAGCTGCAGTAAACAAACACCGTTGCACAACTTGCACTTTGTTGTTTATCAAAAACAAACGTAATAAATAATTGTATTTTACTCTCACTTTTGTCAGTCAGGCACAAAGAGAAGTGATGCAAGAGATGCACTGCCTGTCTGCCCAGCTAGGTTAAGACCGAAAAAACACAATAGAAATGCACATAAACTTAACTTTACTTTGCTGGCTGACATCAAACTTGGAGAGGAGAGAACACAAGTTTACCTGAATGTTGTTCCCGCAATTCACATGTTTTTTTCTTCTTCCTCTTATCGTGACCAGAGGGATAGTTTCGCTTTATTTTGTCAACATTAATTGACGCGCTATGACACGAGGAGGGGGAGGCGGGGCCTTGAGTAATTTGCGGGGCCCTACGCAGCTTGCGTAGTGAGCGTTATAGGGCGGATCGGCTCTGGTCGTTAGACCGTAACGGCTCTCTAGTGAATGAGCAGATCGCCCCGTCCTCTCTCTCTGATGTGTGTGTGTGTGTCACAGGTACTGTAGTTCATCGTAACGCTTTACTGTGAATCAGCAGATCGCCCCGTCTCTCTCTCTGTGTGTGTGTGTGTGTGTCACAGATACTGTAGTTCATCCTAACGCTTTACTGTGAATCAGCAGATCGCCCCGTCCTCTCTCTCTGATGTGTGTGTGTGTGTGTGTGTCACAGATACTGTAGTTCATTGCTAACGCTTTACTGTGAATCAGCAGATCGCCCCGTCCTCTCTCTCTGATGTGTGTGTGTGTGTCACAGGTACTGTAGTTCATCGTAACGCTTTACTGTGAATCAGCAGATCGCCCCGTCCTCTCTCTCTGTGTGTGTGTGTGTGTCACAGATACTGTAGTTCATCGTAACGCTTTACTGTGAATCAGCAGATCGCCCCGTCCTCTCTCTGATGTGTGTGTGTGTGTGTGTCACAGGTACTGTAGTTCATCGTAACGCTTTACTGTGAATCAGCAGATCGCCCCGTCCTCTCTCTCTGATGTGTGTGTGTGTGTCACAGGTACTGTAGTTCATCGTAACCCTTTACTGTGAATCAGCAGATCGCCCCGTCCTCTCTCTCTGATGTGTGTGTGTGTGTGTCACAGGTACTGTAGTTCATCGTAACCCTTTACTGTGAATCAGCAGATCACCCCGTCCTCTCTCTCTGGTGTGTGTGTGTGTGTCACAGGTACTGTAGTTCATCGTAACCCTTTACTGTGAATCAGCAGATCGCCCCGTCCTCTCTCTCTCTGTGTGTGTGTGTGTGTCACAGGTACTGTAGTTCATCGTAACCCTTTACTGTGAATCAGCAGATCGCCCCGTCCTCTCTCTCTGATGTGTGTGTGTGTGTGTCACAGATACTGTAGTTCATCCTAACCCTTTACTGTGAATCAGCAGATCGACCCGTCCTCTCTCTCTCTGATGTGTGTGTGTGTCACAGGTACTGTAGTTCATCCTAACCCTTTACTGTGAATCAGCAGATCGCCCCGTCCTCTCTCTCTGATGTGTGTGTGTGTGTCACAGGTACTGTAGTTCATCCTAACCCTTTACTGTGAATCAGCAGATCGCCCCGTCCTCTCTCTCTGATGTGTGTGTGTGTGTCACAGGTACTGTAGTTCATCGTAACGCTTTACTGTGAATCAGCAGATCGCCCCGTCCTCTCTCTCTTGAGTGTGTGTGTGTGTGTGTGTGTGTCACAGGTACTGTAGTTCATCATAACGCTTTACTGTGAATCAGCAGATCGCCCCGTCTCCTCTCTCTTGTGTGTGTGTGTCACAGGTACTGTAGTTCATCCTAACGCTTTACTGTGAATCAGCAGATCACCCGTCCTATTCTCTCTGAGTGTGTGTGTGTGTCACAGATACTGTAGTTCATCGTAACGCTCTACTGTGAATCAGCAGATCGCCCGTCTCCTCTAGTGTGTGTGTGTGTGTGTCACAGGTACTGTAGTTCATCGTAACCCTTTACTGTGAATCAGCAGATCGCCCCGTCCTCTCTCTCGTGTGTGTGTGTGTGTGTCACAGGTACTGTAGATCATCGTAACGCTTTACTGTGAATCAGCAGAATCGCCCCGTCCTCTCTCTCTTGTGTGTGTGTGTGTCACAGGTACTGTAGTTCATCCTAACGCTTTACTGTGAATCAGCAGATCGCCCCGTCCTCTCTCTCTGTGTGTGTGTGTGTGTCACAGGTACTGTAGTTCATCGTAACGCTTTACTGTGAATCAGCAGATCGCCCCGTCCTCTCTCTCGTGTGTGTGTGTGTGTGTGTGTCACAGGTACTGTAGTTCATCGTAACGCTTTACTGTGAATCAGCAGATCGCCCCGTCCTCTCTCTCTGATGTGTGTGTGTGTGTGTCACAGGTACTGTAGTTCATCGTAACGCTTTACTGTGAATCAGCAGATCGCCCGTCCTCTCTCTCTGATGTGTGTGTGTGTGTCACAGGTACTGTAGTTCATCGTAACGCTTTACTGTGAATCAGCAGATCGCCCCGTCCTCTCTCTCGGTGTGTGTGTGTCACAGATACTGTAGTTCATCGTAACGCTTCACTGTGAATCAGCAGATCGCCCCGTCCTCTTCTCTCTGTGTGTGTGTGTGTGTCACAGGTACTGTAGTTCATCATAACGCTTTTCTGTGATTCAGCAGATCGCCCCGTCCTCTCTCTTGTATTGTGTGTGTCACATATACTGTGTTCGTCCTAACCCTTTATCTGTGAATCAGCAGATTGCCCCGTCTTCTCTCTCTGATGTGTGTGTTTGTGTCATAGTCAGGTGAGTTTACAGGTACGTAATCCTCTTTTTTTAGAGACAGACAGAGAACTTACGGCTTGAGGTTTCGCTGCAAAGCAGTCAGTTAAGCGTTCACTACGTGTCTCTTCACAGTGGGCTGCCAGATAAATGCAGTCAGAATGTGAAACTCGGGTAAGAAATGGACATCCAGCGGGTTTAGGTTCACACTTCACACAGCAAACAGTGCATCACATCGCTTATCTCAACAATTCAGCACTCAGTGGGAAATACACATTGGCCGTCGCCCATCTTCTGATCTAGGATTCACATCAAGAGGTCCCACAGACACGAGAGGAGGATGGAAATTGATTTGGGCTACTCACAATCTCTCACAAATGATCTTCTGTCCTGTGGTAACCTCCTCATTGAATCAGCCTGCTCTTTCTGCTCTTTTTTTGTGTTTGTAGCTCCAGTTGATTCATCAATCCTTGATTTTCTTCTTTACCACTCATTTATAAACAAGCACTTTCTATTTTAATAACATGTGAACTTATCCTCAATATTGTTCCTTATAAAAAATAATTGGATTGCTTTGATATTGCTACTTAGATCCAATTTTCCGAATCTCAGCTACTAGCCTTTAGCCCGCTAGCATTTCACGTGTGGCGTCTTGCCTGTCGGCAGTCTCATTTCACACTTGTTTCACTGAAAGGATATGGGTTATACCTGGGATTTCAGTCCTAAATTAGCAGTGATGGTTGTATCACTACTAATTAACTGTTCATGTGTTATAATGGTGAACACATCAGATGCATGTCTAACGTTACCTTTGAGTGCAGGTGAGGACCCATTCGACCTGGAAGCAGGAGCTGGAATACGTGGAGAAATCTGATCCGTGGTCTGCCGGAGAAGAAAGCCTAGCTGCTGGAATGTTGGTCAGCGCTTGAAACATCACAACACCATGGACCATGGATCACACAGCGGAAGACACGAGCCAGAGATCGAGATCTCGACCCGGAACCGCTTCTCCCTCTTCGCTGAGTCGGAACGCGACGACGCCGTGATTCATCGGCACCTCCATGGTCCGTCATGTCTGTGCTACCTCAGGTAAGGGTAAGGTGCGCGCTCAGTGCTTTCCTGGTGCTCATGTTCTTGATGTCCCTGCACAGGTTCCCAAGATCCTGAATGGTGATGAGTGTGTCGGAGCTGTTGTGCTAAATTGTGGGAGCGAACAACATTAGGCTGAGGTTCTGAAGGACTACAGGAGCCTGATCGAGACGTTACGCAACACATCGCCTGAAGCAACGATCATCGTGTCTGGACCGCTTCCCACGTACAGATAAGGACAGGAAAGGTTCAGTTGATTATTTGCACTAAATTAATGGTTAATGTCATTGTGTAATGAACAGAAACTGCTCTTTGTAAATAATTGGAGGGTTAGGTTTTAAAAAAAAAGAAAATAAATTTCTAATCCTTAAGCATATTCCACGCACACGCTATTTAGCAGGCGCTTAA
>JAQIUQ010005143.1:0-11696 GCA_030378365.1 Hybognathus amarus
TATGGAAAGTTCAAGTTCAAAGACTCTTTGGCCAGAAACATGTTAAGCAGGTCAAATATTGACCATTGTCGGGCTCAAGAAACATCAGAGGGACACAATGAGTATTTATGGAAAGTTCAAGTTCAAAGACTCTTTGGAGAGAAATATGTTTAAGTAGGTCAAATATGGACCACTGTTTGGCTGATGAAACATCAGAATGAGTCAATGAGTATTTTTGGAAAGTTCAAGATCAATGACTCTTTTGGCCAGAAATATGTTAATTAGGTCATTAAGTTTTTACCACACTCTGGCTGAAAAAAACATCAAAGTAGTCAATGAGGATTTATGGAAAGTTCTGGTTCAAAGACTCTTTGGACCGAAGGCTTATGAAAGTTAGCCCTTTAAAAGACTTTGGAAAGAATGACGTATGTTAAGTAGGTCAAATATGGACTCCTGCTTAAGATACAAAAGAAGGAGTCAAAGAGTATTTATGGAAAGGTCAAGTTCAAAACTCTTTGGCCAGAAATTTGTTAAGTCGGTCAAATATCGACTCCTGCTTAAGATACAACAGAAGGAGTCAAAGAGTATTTATGGAAAGTTCAAGTTCAAAGACTCTTTGGCCAGAAATATGTTAAGTAGGTCAAATTTTGACCACTCACTGGCTGAAAAAAGAAAACATCAAAGGAGTCAATGAGGATTTAAGGAAAGTTCAGGTTCAAAGACTCTTTGGACCGAAGGCTTTTGAAAGTTAGCCCTTTAAAAGACTTTGGCCAGAATGACATATGTTAAGTAGGTCAAATTTAGACTCCTGCTTAAGTTACAACAAAAGGAGTCAAAGAGTATTTATAGAAAAGTTCACGTTCAAAGACTCTTTGGACAGAAATATTTTAAGTAGGTCAAACATTGACTACTGTCTGGCTGAAAAAAAAACATCAAAGGAGTTAATGAGTATTTATGGAAAGTTCAGGGTCAAAGATACTTTGGACAGAAATTTGTTAAGTAGGTCAAATATGGGCCAACGTCTGGCTGGAAAAACATCAAAGGAGTTAATGAATTATTTATGAAAAGTTCAAATTCAAAGACTCTTTTGCCAGAAACATGTAAAAGGAGGTCAATCATGGACCACTGTCTGGCTGATGAAACATCAGAAGAAGTTCAGAAAACATCTATACATGTGTTCATAAGGTCAAATATTGTCTAATCAATGGTTGAAGTACCATCAATAGATGTCTATGAGTTTGCATAGTAAGTTAGCCTTTTAAAAGAATTTGGCAAGAAATATGTCAAGTAGGTCAACTATTGACCAATCTCTGGCTGAAAAAAACATCAAAGGAGTCAATGAGGATTTATGGAGAGTTCAGAGTTCAAAGACTCTTTGGACCAAAGGCTTATGAAAGTTAGCCCTTTAAAAGACTTTGACCAGAATGACATATGTTAAGTAGGTCAAATATGGACCACTGTCTGGCCGATGAAACAGCAGAAGGACTCAATAAGTAGTTATGGAAAGTTCAAGTTCAAAGACTCTTTGGCCAGAAACATGTTAAGCAGGTCAAATATTGACCACTGTCAGGCTCAAGAAACATCAGAGGGACACAATGAGTATTTATGGAAAGTTCAAGTTCAAAGACTCTTTGGAGAGAAATATGTTAAGTAGGTCAAATATGGACCACTGTCTGGCTGATAAAACAGCAGAAGGACTCAATAAGTAGTTTTGGAAAGTTCAAGTTCTAAGACTCTTTGGACAGAAATATGTTAAGTAGGTCAAATATGGACCAATGGCTGGCTGATGAAACAGCAGAAGGACTCAACATGTAGTTATAGAAAGTTCAAGTTCAAAGACTCTTTGGAAGAAATATTTTAAGTAAGTTAAATATGGACCACTGTCTGGCTGATGAAACAGCAGAAGGACTCAATAAGTAGTTATGGAAAGATCAAGTTCAAAGACTCTTTGGAGAGAAATATGTTAAGTAGGTCAAATATGGACTACTGTCTGGCTGATGAAACATCAGAACGAGTCAATGAGTAATCTTGGAAAGTTCAAGTTCAAAAACTCTTTGAACAGAAATATGTTAAGTAGGTCCCATATGTGCGTTTGCTTTGCGTTGTATAGTACAACTAACTTATTTAGAGAAATCAGTCTAAATAAAATGCATTAGCCTTTTGCAATAAAATAAATCACAGTCGTGGTTGCATTAGATTGCGCATACGATCTCACCTTAACATAAACAACTTCAGTGTGTGTTGTGTATCATTTGTGCAAAGAAAAGATAACATGAGCAACTGCTCTGCATTGCATAATGCAACTAACTTTTCAGTTGTCTAAAAAAGGAAAATATTGCACTAGCTTTTTGCACTATACAATGCAATAGGAAAAGCAGGTTATCTGTTTTCATTACACAGAAGTTAGTTCTTCCTTACCATGCAAATATCTGCTCCATGCACATCAGAATAAGTTATTGCATTGTAAAGCGACAGCTCATGATGTTTTCTCGTCTGTGCACAGTTTACTTGTAGATTGGAAATGCACGGTTAAGCACTTCTTTTATTTCTTTTCATTGCACAGAAGAAAATGTTAGTTATTGCGTGCATTATAGTAGAATGGCTATTGCATACATCAGCACAACATGAAATGCAATGCGAAAAGCACGTTATCTGTTTTCATTGCACAGAAGTTAGTTATTTCTTGCAATGCAAATCTCTGCTCGATGCACATTGGAATGAGTTATTGCTTTGTAAAGCAACAGCTAATATAACGATTTCTCTTTATCACACGAATGCAACATCTAAATGCAATGATATCCCTTCAGTTATTTCTGAACAAGTTAGTGGTAGTATGTAGTTCTAGCGTGCATTATAGTAGAATGGCTATTGCAATAATTCCCCTTCAACATAATAAGGACTAGTTTAGTGTGCAATTGCAATGCAAAAGCACAATATATAATGCAATGGGAAAAGCACGTTATCTGTTTTCATTGCACAGAAGTTAGTTCTTTCTTGCAATGCAACTATCTGCTCTATGCACATCGGAATGAGTTATTGCATTGTAAAGCAACAGCTAATGCAACGATTTCTCTTTATCACACGAATGCAACTTCTAAATGCAATGATTTCGCTTCAGTTATTTCTGAACAAGTTAGTGGTAGTATGTAGTTCTAGCGTGCATTATAGTAGAATGGCTATTGCAATAATTTCCCTTCAACATAAAAAGGACTAGTTTAGTGTGCAATTGCAATGGAAAAGCACTATATATAATGCAAATGGAAAAGCACGTTATCTGTTTTCATTGCACAGAAGTTAGTTCTTTCTTGCAATACATCTATTAGCTCTATGCACATCGGAATGAGTTATTGCATTGTAAAGCAACAGCTAATGCAACGCTTTTTCTTTATCACACGAATGCAATGATTATCACACGAATGCAATGAACTTCTAAATGCAATGATTTCGCTTCAGTTATTTCTGAACATGTTTGTGGTAGTATTTAGTTCTAGCGTGCATTAGTAGAATGGCTATTGCAATAATTTCCCTTCAATATAAAAAGGACTAGTTTAGTGTGCGATGCGAAAGCACAATATATAATGCAATGGGAAAAGCACTGTTTTCATTGCACAGAAGCTAGTTTTTTCTTGCAATGCAACTATCTGCTCTATGCACATCGGAATGAGTAATTGCATTGTAAAGCAACTTCTAATGCAACGATTTCTCTTTACCACACGAATTTAACTTCTAAATGCAATGATTTTGCTGTATTTCTAGCGTGCATTTTAGTAGATTGGCTATTGCAATAATTTCCCTTCAATATAAAAAGGACTAGTTTAGTGTGCAATTGCAATGCGAAAGCACAATATATAATGCAATGGGAAAAGCATCTTATTGGTTTTCATTGCACAGAAGTTAGTTCTGTCTTGCAATGTGTACTCTATCTAATGTATAGAGTTAATCTATCTCAATGTATCTGCTCTATGCAGATTGGAATGAGTTATTGCATTGTAAAGCAACAGCTAATGCAACGATTTATCTTCATCACACAAATGCTAAATCTAAAGGCAATGATGTCTCCAGTTACACAACTGAATTAGTTAGTTGTTCTGTGGAAAAAGCATGAAAAAGCACAAGTTTTAGAATTGTTATTTTTTAATGCACAACGTTTTATCGTTTGCAATAAATCCAAAAAGCATATGCATCTCCTCGTTGCACAAAGGAACGCGATAGGTATTGCATGCATTGTAGTAGAATCGCTATTGCAATTATTTCCCTTCAATATAAAAACGACTAGTTTAGTGTACCAATTGCAATGCGAAAAGCACGTTATCTGTTTTTCATTGCATATAATTTATTTATTTCTTGCAATGTTAACTATCTTTTCTATGCAAATGTAATGAGTTAGTTATTGCATGCATTGTAAAGCAACAGCTAATGCAACGATTTCTCTTTATCACACGAATGCAACATCTAAATGCAATGATTTCCCTTCAGTTATTTCTGAATAAGTTAGTGGTAGTATAGTTAGTTGTAGGCGAATGCACAAGTGTTATTTGAACAATGGAATGGGCTAGTAATTTTAAGCATTGTAAACTGACCGCTCATTTGATGTTTTCTCGTCAGTGAACAAATGAATTAGTTGTAGATTGGAAATGCACGGGAAACCATATGTTATGTCTTTTCATTGCACATAGGAATACATGTTCGTTATTGCGTACATTATAATAGAACGACTATTTATCAATTGTCCAATATAAAAAAGGAAAAGATTAGTATGAAATTGCAATACGAAAAGCACATGTTTGTTGTTTTCATTGCACAGAAGTCAGTTCGTTCTTGCAATGCAATTCAACTGTTTAAAAGGCCATCTCTTCCAATGCTCATCGAGTTGGTTATTTCATGCATTGCACTGTAAATATCTTTTGTTATTATTTAATGCACAACGTTATGTTATTCAGTCCACTTGTTATGATGTTATTTTAGCCAGACATATGCCGAACGAGGACCAGATCTTGAACTTTCAAAACTTTCTCAATGAATCTTCCTAAAGTTACTTTAGCCATACAAGAGTTCTTATTTTACCGAAATTTTTTCTGGACAGAGTTCTTGAAAATTAAATTACGATACATGCTAAGCCAAAGAAAAGTCCAAATGATGCCATCTAACTGAAGCTTTACCTTTAGCGTGAGCTAGATGACGTGGGTAGGTTTATGTCTGGGGTAGGGTTAAGATAGTGTCATCTAACTGACGTTAAAGGGTGCCCTGAAAACGTCGGATGTTGACTTATGGTCAAAAGCGTCAGTTAGATGACATTTTGGGATGAGAACGGGCTGACTAAACATATTTCTGGCCAAAGATTCCTTGATCTTGAACTTTAGGTTTATGTCTGGGGTAGGGTTAGATAGTGTAGGGTTACTCTAGTGGCCCAAGAGTCCTTGATCTTGAACTTTCTATACATATAGACTCCTTCTGATGCTTCCTAAGCCACATAGAATTTCCATATTGACCGACTGAACTCATTTCCAGTCAAAGAATCGTCAAAAGATATCAAACAATAGAAACTTATAGACTCCTGATGTTAAATAAACTATAGATAGGGGTCCATATTTGACCTACTTAAAATATTTCTGTCCAAAGAGTCTTTGAACTTGAACTTTCCAAAATCACTCATTGACTCAAGCTGATGTTTCATCTGACAGACAGTAATCCATGGCCAGAAATATGTTAAGGTTAAATATGGACTCTCCTGCTTAAGAAACATCAGAAGGACTCAATGAGTATTATGGAAAGTTCAAGTTCAAAGACTCTTTGGCCGGAAACATGTTAAGTAGGTCAAATATGGACCACTGTCTGTCAGATGAAACATCAGATTGGGTCAATAAGTGTTTTTTGGAAAGTTCAAGTTCAAAGACTCTTTTGACAGAAATTTTTAAGTAGGTCAAATATGGACCACTGTCTGGCTGAAAAAAACATCAAAGGAGTGAATGGGTATTTATGAAAAGTTCAATTTCAAAGACTCTTTGAAAAAAATATGTTAAGTGGGTCAAATATGGACAGGAGTGAATGAGTATGAAAATAGATTGAGGTTGATTGCTCGTGAAACAGCAGCAGAAGGAATCAATAAGTAGTTCACAGAAGGACTCAAAACAGGAGAAGGACTCTATGAGTATTTATGGAAAGTTCAAGTTCAAAGACTCTTTGGACAGAAATGTTAAGTAGGTCAAATATGGACCACTGTCTGGCTTATGAAACAGCAGAAGGTCTCAATAAGTAGCTATGGAAAGTTCAAGTTCCAAGACTCTTTGGATATAAATGTTTTAAGTAGGTCAAATATGGACCACTGTTTGTCTGAAAAAAAAATCAGTTAATAAGTATTTAAAGAAAGATCAGGTTCAAAGACTCTTTGGACCGAAGGCTTTTGAAAGTTAGCCCTTTAAAAGACTTTGGCCAGAATGACATATGTTAAGTGGGTCAACTATGGACTCCTGCTTAAAATAAAACAGAAGGAGTCAAGGATTATTTATGGAAAGTTCAAGTTCAATGACTCTTTGGCCAGAAATATGTTAAGTAGGTCAAATATGGACCACTGTCTGGCTGATGAAACAGCAGAAGGACTCAATGAGTAGTTATGGAAAGTTAAAATTCAAAAACTCTTTGGCCAGAAATATGTTAAGTAGGTCAGATATTAACCACTCTCTGGCTCAAAATAACAACAAAGGTGTCAATGAGGATTTATGGAAAGTTCAGGTTTAAAGACTCTTTGGACCGAAGGCTTATGAAAGTTAGCCCTTTAAAAGACTTTGGCCAGAATGACATATGTTAAGTGGGTCAACTATGGACTCCTGCTTAAGATAAAACAGAAGGAGTCAAGGATAATTTATGGAAAGTTCAAGTTCAATGACTCTTTGGCCAGAAATATGTTAAGTAGGTCAAATATGGACCACTGTCTGGCTGATGAAACAGCAGAAGGACTCAATGAGTAGTTATGGAAAGTTAAAATTCAAAAACTCTTTGGCCAGAAATATGTTAAGTAGGTCAGATATTAACCACTGTCTGGTTGATGAAACAGCAGAAGGACTCAATAAGTAGTTATGGAAAGTTCAAGTTCAAAGACTCTTTGGAGAGAAATATGTTAAGTAGGTCAAATATGGACCACTGTCTGGCTGATGAAACAGCAGAAGGACTCAATAAGTAGCTATGGAAAGTTCAAGTTCCAAGACTCTTTGGAAATAAATATTTTAAGTAGGTCAAATATGGACCACTGTTTGTCTGAAAAAAAAACATCAAAGGATTTAATGAGTATTTAAGGAAAGTTCAGGTTCAAAGACTCTTTGGACCGAAGGCTTTTGAAAGTTAACCCTTTAAAAGACTTTGGCCAGAATGACATATGTTAAGTAGGTCAAATTTGGACTCCTGCTTAAGATACAACAAAAGGAGTCAAAGAGTATTTATAGAAAAGTTCAAGTTCAAAGACTCTTTGGAGAGAAATATTTGAAGTAGGTCAAACATTGACCACTGTCTGGCTGAAAAAAAAACATCAAAGGAGTTAATGAGTATTTATGGAAAGTTCAAGGTCAAAGACACTTTGGACCGACATTTGTTAAGCAGGTCAAATATGGGCCAACGTCTGGCTGTAAAAACATCAAAGGAGTTCAGAAAAGATCTTGAAATGTGTTCATAAGGACAAATATGGTCTAATCTATGGTTGAAGTAACATCAAAAGATGTCTATCAGTTTGCTTAGTAAAGTTATAGCCTTTAAAAAGAATTTGGCAAGAAATATGTCAAGTAGGTCAAATATTGACCACTCTCTGGCTGAAAAAAAAACATCAAAGGAGTTAATGAGTGTTTTTGGAAAGTTCAAGTTCAAATGACTCTTTTGACAGAAATATTTTAAATAGTTCAAACATGGACCACTGTCTGGCTGAGAAAAAGAAACATCAAAGGAGTTAATGAGTATTTATGGAAAGTTCAAGTTCAAAGACTCTTTGGACAGACATTTGTTAAGTAGGTCAAAAATGGGTCAGAGTCTAGCTGAAAAAACATCAAAGGAGTTAATTAGTATTTTTGGAAAGTTCAAGTTCAAAGACTCTTTGGCCAGAAATATGTTAAGTAGGTCAAATTTGGACCACTCTCTGGCTCAAAAAAACATCAAAGGAGTCAATGAGGATTTATGGAAAGTTCAGGTTCAAAGACTCTTTGGACTGAAGGCTTATGAAAGTTAGCCCTTTAAAAGACTTTGGCCAGAATGACATATGTTAAGTGGATCAACTATGGACTCCTGCTTAAGATACAACAGAAGGAGTCAATGAGTATTTAAGGAAAGTTCAAGTTCAAAGACTCTTTGGCCTGAAATATGTTAAGTAGGGTCAAATATGGACCACTGTCTGGCTGATGAAACAGCAGAAGGACTCAATAAGTAGTTATGGAAAGTTCAAGTTCAAAAACTCTTTTGAGCAGAAATATGTTAAGTAGGTCAAATATGGACCACTGTCTGGCTGATGAAACAGCAGAAGGACTCAATAAGTAGCTATGGAAAGTTCAAGTTCCAAGACTCTTTGGACATAAATATTTTAAGTAGGTCAAATATGGACCACTGTTTGTCTGAAAAAAAAAACATCAAAGGAGTTAATGAGTATTTAAGGAAAGTTCAGGTTCAAAGACTCTTTGGACCGAAGGCTTTTGAAAGTTAACCCTTTAAAAGACTTTGGCCAGAATGACATATGTTAAGTAGGTCAAATTTGGACTCCTGCTTAAGATACAACAAAAGGAGTCAAAGAGTATTTATAGAAAAGTTCAAGTTCAAAGACTCTTTGGACAGAAATATTTGAAGTAGGTCAAACATTGACCACTGTCTGGCTGAAAAAAAACATTAAATGAGTTAATGAGTATTTATGGAAAGTTCAAGGTCAAAGACACTTTGGACAGAAATTTGTTAAGCAGGTCAAATATGGGCCAACGTCTGGCTGTAAAAACATCAAAGGAGTTCAGATATGATATAGAAATGTGTTCAAAAGGACAAATATGGTCTAATCTATGGTTGAAGTAACATCAAAAGATGTCTATGAGTTTGCTTAGTAAGTTATAGCCTTTTAAATGATTTTGGCAAGAAATATGTCAAGTAGGTCAAATATTGACCACTCTCTGGCTGAAAAAAAAAACATTAAAGGAGTTAATGAGAATTTATGGAAAGTTCAAGTTCAAAGACTCTTTGGACAGACATTTGTTAAGTAGGTCAAAAATGGGCCAGAGTCTAGCTGAAAAAAACATCAAAGGAGTTAATTAGTATTTTTGGAAAGTTCAAGTTCAAAGACTCTTTGGCCATAAATATGTTAAGCAGGTCAAATTTTGACCACTCTTTGGCTCAAAAAAACATCAAAGGTGTCAATGAGGATTTATGGAAAGTTCAGGTTCAAAGACTCTTTGGACCGAAGGCTTATGAAAGTTAGCCCTTTAAAAGACTTTGGCCAGAATGACATATGTTAAGTGCGTCAACTACGGACTCCTAAGCAGGAGTCCATAGTTGATACAAGATACAACAGAAGGAGTCAAGGAGTATTTATGGAAAGTTCAAGTTCAAAGACTTTTTGGCCAGAAATATGTAAAGTAGGTCAAAATATGGACCACTGTCTGGCTGATGAAACAGCAGAAGGACTCAATAAGTAGTTATGGAAAGTTAAAGTTCAAAAACTCTTTGGCCAGAAATATGTTAAGTAGGTCAGATATTAACCACTGTCTGGCTGATGAAACAGCAGAAGGACTCAATAAGTAGTTATGGAAAGTTCAAGTTCAAAGACTCTTTGGAGAGAAATATGTTAAGTAGGTCAAATATGGACCACTGTCTGGCTGATGAAACAGCAGAAGGACTCAATAAGTAGCTATGGAAAGTTCAAGTTCCAAGACTCTTTGGACATAAATATTTTAAGTAGGTCAAATATGGACCACTGTTTGTCTGAAAAAAAAACATCAAAGGATTTAATGAGTATTTAAGGAAAGTTCAGGTTCAAAGACTCTTTGGACCGAAGGCTTTTGAAAGTTAACCCTTTAAAAGACTTTGGCCAGAATGACATATGTTAAGTAGGTCAAATTTGGACTCCTGCTTAAGATACAACAAAAGGAGTCAAAGAGTATTTATAGAAAAGTTCAAGTTCAAAGACTCTTTGGACAGAAATATTTAAAGTAGGTCAAACATTGACCACTGTCTGGCTGAAAAAAAAACATCAAAGGAGTTAATGAGTATTTATGGAAAGTTCAAGGTCAAAGACACTTTGGACAGAAATTTGTTAAGCAGGTCAAATATGGGCCAACGTCTGGCTGTAAAAACATCAAAGGAGTTCAGAAATGATCTAGAAATGTGTTCATAAGGACAAATATGGTCTAATCTATGGTTGAAGTAACATCAAAAGATGTCTATGAGTTTGCTTAGTAAGTTATAGCCTTTTAAAAGAATTTGGCAAGAAATATGTCAAGTAGGTCAAATATTGACCACTCTCTGACTGAAAAAAAAAACATCAAAGGAGTTAATGAGTATTTATGGAAAGTTCAAGTTCAAAGACTATTTGGACAGACATTTGTTAAGTAGGTCAAAAATGGGCCAGAGTCTAGCTGAAAAAAACATCAAAGGAGTTAATTAGTATTTTTGGAATGTTCAAGTTCAAAGACTCTTTGGCCAGAAATATGTTAAGTAGGTCAAATTTTGACCACTCTCTGGCTCAAAATAACAACAAAGGTGTCAATGAGGATTTATGGAAAGTTCAGGTTTAAAGACTCTTTGGACCGAAGGCTTATGAAAGTTAGCCCTTTAAAAGACTTTGGCCAGAATGACATATGTTAAGTGGGTCAACTATGGACTCCTGCTTAAGATAAAACAGAAGGAGTCAAGGATTATTTATGGAAAGTTCAAGTTCAATGACTCTTTGGCCAGAAATATGTTAAGTAGGTCAAATATGGACCACTGTCTGGCTGATGAAACAGCAGAAGGACTCAATGAGTAGTTATGGAAAGTTAAAATTCAAAAACTCTTTGGCCAGAAATATGTTAAGTAGGTCAGATATTAACCACTGTCTGGTTGATGAAACAGCAGAAGGACTCAATAAGTAGTTATGGAAAGTTCAAGTTCAAAGACTCTTTGGAGAGAAATATGTTAAGTAGGTCAAATATGGACCACTGTCTGGCTGATGAAACAGCAGAAGGACTCAATAAGTAGCTATGGAAAGTTCAAGTTCCAAGACTCTTTGGAAATAAATATTTTAAGTAGGTCAAATATGGACCACTGTTTGTCTGAAAAAAAAACATCAAAGGATTTAATGAGTATTTAAGGAAAGTTCAGGTTCAAAGACTCTTTGGACCGAAGGCTTTTGAAAGTTAACCCTTTAAAAGACTTTGGCCAGAATGACATATGTTAAGTAGGTCAAATTTGGACTCCTGCTTAAGATACAACAAAAGGAGTCAAAGAGTATTTATAGAAAAGTTCAAGTTCAAAGACTCTTTGGAGAGAAATATTTGAAGTAGGTCAAACATTGACCACTGTCTGGCTGAAAAAAAAACATCAAAGGAGTTAATGAGTATTTATGGAAAGTTCAAGGTCAAAGACACTTTGGACCGACATTTGTTAAGCAGGTCAAATATGGGCCAACGTCTGGCTGTAAAAACATCAAAGGAGTTCAGAAAAGATCTTGAAAATGTGTTCATAAGGACAAATATGATTCTAATCTATGGTTGAAGTAACATCAAAAG
>JAQIUQ010005144.1:0-34645 GCA_030378365.1 Hybognathus amarus
GGACAAGAAGTGAAGCTGTCTGCAATGCACACACATTGCCATTTTTAATAGGCCTCATACAGAATAGGTCATTTCATTCAGAATGAATATCAGATACTTGATGTGTATCAGTTTAAAATACCCAGCTATAATTTCACTAAGACGCAAAAAAGAAAAACGGTTGACGCAAAAACTGCTCACGGTAGCTATACAGTGCGAAATTATTCCCATAAACACTGTCGTGTAGTCACATTTGACATTAAAATGAACGCTTCATGGTGACTTATGTCTATTGAATATGCTGTTTTAGTATTATTCACACATTAATTACGCATAACCAGGAACACAACACGAATTGTGTATTAATAAAAGCTATCTTCTAGCTTATTTCATCAGATGCTCGAGGACAAACGATAGTGCTGCAGCTTTGTCTTTAAAAAAATAATTTTATAAAATATTTGTATTATTCCTAACAAACCATCTCCATGTCTCGAAAATACATCCAATACAAATTTTCTAATAATAATAATAAAACATTTCGTACATCTCTGAACCAGTTTTTCTCGGTCAGGTGCATGAATAACAGCTCCCATATTCCCCCTCCATCGTTAATGGCGAGATGCTGAACATATTTTACCCATTGTAAGTCAAAACATCTTACTGCACTGAATCTCTCCACTCACCCGCAGAGCAGACAGGTCGATCTCATCCAGACTCCTCGCAGGAGAGTCACTCGCCATGATTTTCTGTTATATTCAACAATATAATGCCCGAAATATCATGAATACAGACGCCGAGCTGATCCGTGAACTGGCTGGATTGACTTCAATCGGACCAGATGAAGCTCCCGGATGGTGCGAACTCGCCGTTCTTCGCGACTCCGGGTATAAAAAGCCGAATTAGCCGCTATATGGCCGCATATGAAGGACACATCTCGTGCTGGTACCGATGATCTGCTGCTGCGCGAGTCCAAAGCACCAGCGCGCACGAGTGGACGTGAATCAGGGCTCGGCAAGGCGGTGAAGGCGTGTCAATCACTGGGGTTTCTAGGGCGTGGTCAGGGCAAGGGGCGGGGCCAAACTCACAGTAGACACACGGGCACTTAAAAATAAAGATATGGTATGAGTTAAGATCATATACTGTAAAAAAAGGTTAAGATACTTCACAAATTGGACAATTAAACAAAGGGGTGTAGTTTATTTTATAGAATAAAACGTGAAAATGTCTAGAACCACCACTTTTTTATTTTTAGAAAAAGCATTGTTGTTATTATTGTCTTTGTATGCATGTGTTGAGCAACTTATGATGTGTAAGACCAGTCAGAAACAGGAAGCCACATTTCAGACAGCGAGAGAGTGAGCCACAAACACACTTCCTCTCACCTTCCGTTTATGTAAGCAGCGCGATTTATAAAACTCCTCCTCCCCCACACCACCTTCCTTTCGCATTTGTCTTGGCAGAAAACATCCTCTCATGACACACTCAGTCTGTCAACGGCTGTCCCATTGAATGTTTTGAGCTTGGATCTATCTATCTGTCTATCTGTCTTATCTGTATCTATCCATCATCTATCTATCTATCTATCTATCTATCTATCTATCTATCTATCTATCTATCTATCTATCTATCTATCTATCTATCTATCTATTTATCTATCTATCTATCTATCTATCTATCTATCTATCTATCTAACTGTCTGTCTGTCTGTCTGTCTGTCTGTCTGTCTGTCTGTCTGTTGTCTGTCTGTCTGTCTGTCTGTCTGTCTGTCTGTCTGTTGTCTGTTCTGTTGCTTGTCTGTCTGTCTGAGTCGTCTGTCTGTCTTATTGATTTACAAATGAATGAAATTGTACTACAGTCAGTGAATAGTGCTCCATCTAGCGGTGGAAGTTTTCAATAATTTAGTCATACAACAGACTGAATGGGGATATTAATAATTCTAAAGGCATTTTTGTGCTGGAAGGGGAAAGTTATAAATACAGGAAGCATGTATTTGCCTTACAGGAACATAGTCTTGAAACCATACTGTGTCTTTTTGAAGCTTTTCCCTCAACATCTTTGTAAAAAAACATGTTTCCCCAGAGTGAATCCCTGCCTGAATTCAGTTAGTGTGAAGCCTCCCTTGCGTAATAGCTTTCATCTTATCAGCACAGACTGTGTTATGTGTGTGCTACATTTCGCTCATTCCTCCTCACATTTTGCCACAGAACAGCTTTGTTCCTCAGTAACTTTTGCTTGTAAAAACAGGCCATTTTTTTGTGTTTGAAAACCTGCTTGGGTTCTTGCGCATCTGTTGCAACAACACTATTAGCATTAGCATTGCCTGTGAGAAAATGTTTTGTGCTGACAATGCAGTCAGTCCCATTCCCAGTCCCAGTGGTTTGTGCAATAGCCTGCCTTTATGATAAGATCCTTTGTATTTGTGTGGCTTAGCCTGATCACATTTCATGCCTTTAAACTAGATTTGCTCCCATTCATCTTTGTCACTGTTGTTTAGAATTTGTCTGAAGATTTGAGGAAAAGGGTGGCTTCTTTCTTCCCCTGTCTAATGGACAATGAATTAACTAAAAGTGTTAGCAGAACAAAATCGATCACAATGGTACACATATCATTATATACTTTGCTAGACACGCATATTATGTTCTGGGATATTAGGAGTGGTGGTTATGCAACATGTGTTTCCCCTGTGGATTCCTGTGAAGAATAAGTAGAATAATAAGCCCTGAAATAGGTTATTGAAAGAGCCTTGTGTTGAAATAGAGCAAAAATATAAGGATATTATTAAAGATAATAATATTTAATACATTTTTGAGATGGTGGTGGTTGATCATTAATGTTTCCATGGCTCTAGGTTTTTAACCATCATCTTCCCATCTACAGCCTTTCTGAGGAACCTTTAAATGACCTCATGACTCATGCTTGTGTGAACATTTTTACCTCACTGTCTTTCTGAGATTTACAGAAGGAAGTAAACGTATATAAAAACACATGGTTACATTTTTAACATGATAAAGAAATCTTACTTTTTTTAATTGTAACAAGAAAGCTTTCTCACTGGTGTGCATATCTGAGTGTTTTAGAAACAATGTTCAGACATGCATGAGCTTGAGCACAGGGCGACATGCCTTTGTGATAATCCTGGCCTTTATCTGTCTTTCTCATTTCTTTTCCATCAGACAGAAATGACACTTTGTGTTTGGGCTTGTTCTCTAAAATAACAGGCTCAAGGCAAACTTTAGGCCAGTGTTACAAAAAGAAGATTTACATGCTAAAATGGCAATATCAATTTGACATTGAAACGTATTATTTCTATGCATGATCAAGAGGCATCCAAAGTCACTCATTAGGTTTTATAGTTTAATAACTGCACTGATGTGTGATGTGATGCCCCGTAAAGTGATCTGTGCACTGTGGGAGAGGCATGTCAAAGGTCAGGAGATTATATCAGGGACTGTTGCTCAGCTGTAGCTCATAGACCACAGTCTGCAGGAAACATAACAGCTGTACATATCTCAAAGAAACAAATGCACACACCCCCACACAGACTACTGAGACAGTAAGACAGTGTTCACACATTCAGTCATTATCAGACACCCCAGAGAGAAAGAGAGACACACAGACATAATGTTTCAATTCATCTACAGAGATACTATATAGACAGATAAACAGAGACATATGAGAAAAGATAGACAGACACAGACAAATGGACAAACAAATATGCAAGACCAGATCCACCGCAGTAGTGTGAAAATCATTGTTTAATAATTATATGTATAACACCAATTCACATTTTTCATTAACATTCCAACACACATAATTTGTGTTTTTGATGATAAATATTTTGTGCAAAACTGCAATTCATGGGGAAAACTGTAAAAAGACATGAGGAAAATAAGATTGAAGGAGAATAGAAATCAGTTCCTGAACTACGATTAAAGTGCAGATACACAGTCAACAGTGCAGACATTTAAATGCTTGGCTAACAACTGTTAGAGGTTACTTGCTGCATATATTTTTAATGCGAACACACACGCTGCGATCTTTACAGTGACGTAAATCTAGAACAGTTTATTTAAAATGCTTAAAATGTTTGTAGTTGATTCAGTGCTTCTAAATAGAATGTAATAAGATGGACAGTTTAATTAAGAACGATTAGTAAACTTCTTTAGAGGTTCAGGCATCACATGTTTTTACAGTATACTGTATTGTATGGACAAATAATTGGAATAAATCTGAATACTAGTCTGTATTCTTATGAAACCAACTCAATTTGGTCATAATAGACAAATGCTTTGGTCAATTTTAGTTCATACCTACAGTAGCATCAAGTGCACAGTAAACAAATAAGGCCACCATAACATGGCAATTTAATGGATCATGTCCACTATTCACAGACCCATAAATTACCTTGAAATACAGTACACAAGGGATGCTTACACTTCATATAGTGAAATAAGAAAAGTTACACAAACATAGTTGGCACTTACATGCAGAGAATAATACATATTCAGTGCGTGTTACAGGGCACAAAACCATTTACCAATGACAATCAACAAAAATCAATATATTAGCATCCAATCAAGGGTCCAAGGTCACCAAAAATGTCCATTTTATCATCTTGTATAGGACTTGTAAGGATATTTCCTAAAACTAGTTGCATAGTGTCAGAATACATAAAACAATCAAGTTTCGAACAGGGACGAAACAAACCAGTCCGATGTCCTTAATTCCATGCGCGTAAACAACTAATGGCTGACTTCTCCCCAGATCTCCTTTTCGGTCTCAGAAGAGTCCGTTTTATAACAAGAAAGATGAAGTCATTCTTGGTACATCTGCTAGATTTGCAGTTTATTTTAAGCCTGGTAATGTTGATGGGTTCTCTCACGTCCATACCTCCATAGGCACCATGGCTTCTTTTGATCCGATGGGTGGCAGAAGGTTCTGCTCGCTGAGGAACTGGAGAGGGAACTGGACCAGGAAGCCCCGAATCTTCTTCAGCTCTTCTTGAGCACGGACAGGGTCTTCCTTCTCCAAACCAGGCTTTGACAGAGGTAGCCATCCAACTCCAGAATTGCCCGAACATCGCTGGATGGCAAGCAGCTGGAAAACCTGGAGGAGATGGGAGAAGTTTAGAGGTAGGTAGGTAGATACAGATAGATAGATAGATAGATAGAATAGAGAGAGAGAGAGAGAGAGAGAGAGAGAGAGAGAGAGAGAGAGAGAGAGACAACTAGTTATTTAGATAGACAAATGTATATACAGACAGACAGAAATATATATAGATGGTATAGACAGACAGTTATGTAGATCGAAAGACAATAATGTATATACAGACAGACAGACAGAGATATATAGATGGACAGACAGACAGACAGACAGACAGACAGACAGACAGACAGACAGACAGACAGACAGACAGACAGACAGACAGACAGACAGACAGACAGACAGACAGACAGACAGATAGATAGATAGATAGATAGATAGATAGATAGATAGATAGACAATAGATAGATAGATAGATAGATAGATAGATAGATAGATAGATAGATAGATAGATAGATAGATAGATAGATAGATAGATATATAGATAGATAGTACAGACAGACAGACAGACAGACAGACAGACAGACAGACAGACAGACAGATAGAGAACTAGTCATTTAGACAGATAGACAAACATATATACAGACAGACAGACAGAAATATATATAAATGGATATGACAGACAGTTATGTAGATCGATAGACAAATGTATATACAGACAGACAGACAGACAGACAGATATATAGATGGATAGACAGACAGATAAATAGCTAGATAGCTAGATAGATAGATAATCAGACAGACAGACAGACAGACAGAGAGAACTAGTTATTTAGACAGATAGACAAATGTATATACAGACAGACAGACACAAATATATCTAAATGGATAGACAGACAGTTATGTAGATCGATAGACAAATGTATATACAGACAGACAGAAAGATATATAGATGGATAGACAGACATATGGTTATGGAGATGGATAGACAAATGTATATGCAGAAAGACAGACAGATATAGATAGATATAAAGACAAATGGTTATGCAGATAAATAGACAGACAAATGTATATACAGACAGATAGACAGACAGACAGACAGACAGACAGACAGACAGACAGACAGACAGACAGACAGACAGACAGACAGACAGACAGACAGACAGACAGACAGACAGACAGACAGACAGACAGACAGACAGACAGACAGACAGACAGACAGACAGACAGACAGACAGACAGACAGACAGACAGATAGATAGATAGATAGATAGATAGATAGATAGATAGATAGATAGATAGATAGATAGATAGATAGATAACTGGTTATGTAGATATATAGACAAATGTATATAGAGAAAGATAGACAGATGGATAGACAGACACATGGTTATGCAGATAGATAGACAAATGTATTTACAGACAGACAGAAAGATAGATAGACGGATAGACACATGGTTATGGAGATGGATAGACAAATGTATATGCAGAAAGACAGACAGATATAGATAGATATAAAGACAAATGGTTATGCAGATAAATCGACAGACAAATGTATACACAGATTACACACTAACTAAAGTTAGAAAAGTGAAATCATAATCAAGCACCCCTTTAAACATCTGAAGAAGAAAAAAAAATTGTGTGTATAGGTTAAGCTGACCTTCTGGTAGATGGTTGCATTTCGTGCAGCTGTGGTCATCCACACCTCCTTATAAAACTGGTCACTGATAGGGTCTGTCACATCAATGCTGGGGTCAGTGTTGGCACCTAGAATCATCCTATTGATTTCAAAGGAAGTAGAAGACATGTTTGGACCTTATTTGCATGTGCCTAAAAATACTAAATGCAGTAAACAGACTTGAAGAGTCCTGAACCCTGAAACACTCCAGCCGCGATACTCAATCGAAAGCGTTCGAGCCTGATACTCCTCACCGTCCATGACTGACTTCACAGTCTGGATATCCTCGTAAATGACGGCCACCTCACTGTCTCTCTTACCCAGCATGCTCCGGTCATTGATATTGGCAGAACCTGATGGATGTAATATAGATTTTTTGATTATTATGATTGCATTAAAATTTAAATGATTGACATTTAGAATGCAATATTACATCTTAACAATAGGAGGAGCCATTGCTATTTTTTCATATTTTTATCTTGCATTATGACAGCATCAGTTTCATGATTGCTGTATCATTCCTATTAGCACATGTGCATAGATGATACAGTCATTTTGTGCTTTTCCTGTCTGCAATTTTCTATTTTTACTCACCAATGATGACGGTGTTGTCGTCGGCAATAAGCATCTTGCTGTGCACATATATCAGTTCAGTCACCAGCTTTCCCTCCAGCTCAGCGTGGGTCCTCAGACCCCCAAATGAGATGTAATTCATCCACTGATCCCCCACTGCAGAGACAGAGAAAGCAAGTGTTTTTTTTTCTTTTTCTGGTTTCGTTTGATATTTACACAGTTTAAAGGAATAGTTCAGCCAACAATGAATATTCTGTCATCATTGACATTTACCCACCCTCAATGACTTTTACTTCTGTGGAACATCCAGAACATGCAGTTTTTGTCCACACAATGCAAATCAATGGGGTCCAAAACAACACCGAATGGAAATTAATTTTTCAAACTAACTTCTTTGGTTCCACAGAAGGTTTGGAATAAGGTTAAAATTAAGATAATTAAAAACATAATTAAATAAAATGTAAAAAAAAAAAAAAAAAAAACTAGGGCTGTCAAACGATTAATCGCATGCAAAATAAAAGATTGTGTTTACATAATATATGTGGGTGCACTGTGTATAATTATTTTGATTATATAAATACACACACATACATGTATACTTAAGAAAAAAATATTATTTATAAAATATTTATATTTATATATAATATAAATTATATATAAATCCATATACAGTATATACATGAAAATATTTCTTAAACATATAAAAGCATGTGTGTGTATTTATATATATTAAATAATTCTACACAGTGCACCCACATATATTATGTACACACAAACTTTTATTTTGGATGCGATTAATCGTGATTAATTGTTTGTAATCGCATTCAAAATAAAAGTTTGTGTTTACATAATATATGTGGGTGCACTGTGTATAATTATTTTGTTTATATAAATACACACACATACATGTATACTTAAGAAAAAATATTATCTATAAAATATTTATATTTATATATAATATAAATTATATATAAATTCATATACAGTTTATACATGAAAATGTTTCTTAAACATATACAAGCATGTGTGTGTATTTATATATATTAAATAATTCTACACAGTGCACATATATTATGTATACACAAAGCTTTTATTTTGGATGCGATTAACTGTTAATTTTCATTTAGTTAAACCTAATGCGCAAAGAAACTAAGAAAGAAATATATTTTATAGTATAAAAACTACAATATAACAGTTTCTCAAGGATCCTAAACACTGCATGGAGTGTCAAATGACAGGAAAATTTAATTATTCAACAAACATCCATTTTTTGTATGGTTGCTTATATTGACAAATATGGATTAATATCTAGTAAAAACACTCACATAAAATTCTGTTTAGAAAACAGATTTTTTTTTAAAAATTTAAAAACCAAACTTTTAACAAAGCATAACTACAATAATAAGGCATTTTGCAACTTCATACAATTTTAATTTAGTAATATCAGTAGAGTAATCAAAAAGGTGTCAGGATTATCACAGGCACAGAGGTTTAGTTTAATTAAACAAGCTGAATCTGAAATACATTTCATGTTTAAAGTCATATAATGTTAGTTAATCTCTGACTCTGAATGTCTGAATTGTTTTCTCTGTATTTATTCTGTCCATTTCCAGCAGTTTAACCCATTTGCTTTGTGCCAACTTGGACTTTTTGGCATGTATTATGACACCCCTAACATTCAAGCCACTTTAGGAGCTCAATGGAGGCAAAAGAAACACTTCCTTCCCTCTGTACAACAGTAACACCAGCGGATATAGTTTCAGAGTCGTTCTGTTTCTCCTGCAGTTTAATCTCTATATATATATATATATAAAAAAATTGTGTGTATATTTTTGTATATTCTCTAAGCAGTTCCATTTGAGCAGGAGGATTGCAGCTACACAGCACATAAACTCTAACTGCATCTATAACAGCGCCAGACCAATTATGCACCCACAATCAAGCGATATGTATCTGTATTCGGGTTCGGGACACTTTGGGAACGCTCTGATCCAGTGAAGCTGCAACAATACACCAACAACTTGCTGGATAATTCAGGCACAAAGAGAAACTTCACTCCTTTCTCTCATGGCGAGTTAATAGATGCAGGCCGAATGATTGTGACACTGCAATGTGTCTGACTGCAAGTAGATGTTGCATGATAAAAACATACACAGTGCTACTTCTCCACAAGGTCTTTCACAACAAACCATTGAGAGTTTGTCTTTTACTAGGAATTAAAAACCACAAGAGGGTGCTGTCGTGCTTTAATGCTCTTAAAAAGGGTTAGTTCACCTTTAAGATGCACTGTGTAATTTTTCTGAGGATCGATTTACAAAAATGCAATATAAGATCCAAAACTATGCGTGTAGTGGTGTACAAAGACCTTACTCAATGAACCGTTGTGTTTTTATTACCTTAGAATGAGACATTTATATCTACATAACCATGTGCACCCCCTTCTATGAAAGTTGGGATATTGTGACGTCATGTTTCTACTGAGGGATGGGCATTTTTCAAAAATATTGCATTCCAATATTCGGGCTCATAAAAATCGAATATTCGAATATTCGTTTATTTAAATTATGTTTAACGTAAAAGACGTTATTTATAGTTGTTGGTTTTTTTTTACGTTTTTGTCACCTTTTCTGGACAAGCTTACAATTAGCAATACACAGCAAGCTTACAATATATATAAAATTGTTCTTTTAGTTTAAAACATTAAATAGTAGGCCTATGTGTAAACAAAAAATATTAAAAAAGCATTATTAAAAGCATGCTCAAACAGCGCAAGCGAAAAAAAGCCTAATAAAGCAAATTGCGTCAGATATCATACAGAATGTACACACATACACACGAGTCAGCAAATGATTGATTATCGTGTTTATATTGTTTCACGTTTATGTTGAGAAAAACAATAATATCTACATGCAGGGGGCAGCACTTTATGCTCGAGTGAGAAAAGACGCTGCGCTGACAGACGTTTCAGAGACACAAGAGAACGGTGTTTCTAACAGCACTTTGCATTTTCTGTTCTTAAACCGGTCTCCCTCAACGAAACTTAAATTAAGTATGTCTCAAAATCATTTTACTATTAGATAAGTTAACATCTTTGATCACGCAGGGTCCAGCTGCGTTTACCTGCCGTCGTGATGCAGTGATGGACAGCTATCTTTCCTCACTCAACTGTTTGGATTTCATGTGATTTCTCATGGTGATGATATTATAAGATTCATTAAATCAGATTACTTAATTTGATCAAAAGTAATTCCGTCTAGTAAGATCCTTTTCAAGTAATTCCAAACTTCGCGAGGCAGACGACAACATTATGTGATTAAATACAAGCAGCTTGTTAACACACTCCACAGCGCCATCCAGTGCATTTAATTATAACTGCGAGTTAGGATTTATCATGGATTCACTGCATTTACGGCCAGCAAAGCAACGTATTAAAAATTCAATAGTATTTTATTTTTCGAATAATGATTACATATCGAATATTCGAATATTTCGAAAATTCAAATATTCGTGCACACCCCTAGTTTCTACTGTAGCCGACAGCGAACGAACAGCGCTGACAGGGCGTGTTTCGTCACTAGCTAGAAGCTAGCCATAGACACCCTGAGTAGTGACTTTTCCCCTTGTCAACGGTGTAAAATATGTAGTTGGATTGTTTCATGTAACTTGTTCTTCTCCCTCGCTGTGTTATGGCTTTGACAATCAGCTGATTAGAACCACTGACCGTAAAACAGTAACGTAACATGAGTCACCAACCCGTTCGATCGCGTCTGACAAGTCGATTCTTGGTAGCATTTTAAGCTGATTCGCGAAGAGTTTTCAAAACCAGAGAAAAAAAACAATATTTTATTAAGTGTTATTTACTCATTTGTGTGTAGTAATTGGTGTCTAGGGGATGCGGAGGCACGCGCACTTTACAATCACTGTCATTTTTGCCACAGCGCACCTTTCGACGTGTCGAGTATAAACAATGCTTTACGTTTTAACCAGCTCAGCCACAGCAACAGCTCATATTAGCCAGCTAAACTTTTACTACCCTGTTAGAAAAAATTATGTAGTTGGATAGTTTTATGTCCATCGCTGTATTATGGGTTTGCTATGTGGGGAGAAATGTGCTAGTAACGTTCGTCAGGCAATCAGCTGATTACTATTATTATATTATATATTAAGAGCCTTGATCCTCACCTGACTATGGCTTTGTAAACTTTATTAAATATTTGGTTTATAATGGACTGTGGTACAGTAACCTGGCTTACTCTGGCTATTCTCTGCTGTCTCAGACGATATGTTTGTCCAGTTTTAGCCACCGTAGCTTCTTCGAAAGGGAGGGGTGAGCAGTGGGCTGAGCCATTAGTGCAACTCGCAACCAAACCACTAGATACCACTAAAATCTACACCCTGCACCTTTAAAAAGTATCCCATAATTTACTCATCCCCAAGCCATTCAAGGTGTATATGACTTTCTTCTTTCAAACAAACACTATCGGAGTTACATTAAAAAATACCCTGTCTCTTCCAAGCTTTATAATGCAAGTGAATGGTATTTTTTTTTAATACAGCACAAAAAAGCCCATCCATCCATCATAAAAGTAATCCATACAGCTTTAATAAAGGCCTTCTGAAGTAAAAAATATCCATAATTAGCGTGAGCTTAGGTGAGACGTCTCTTATGGTTCGAATAAATAGTGCTGGGTAAAAAAACTGTTGACATTTCTGTTTAGAAATTCTTGTTTTAGACTTTTAATTTGTTACCTGTTTTCTATTGTGCTCTGTCTTCTGCGCTTCGGCGTTCGTCCATGCGTCGGGTCAGAGTTCACTATTCCGCCGGATTCTCGACTTTGTATACAAAAGCCAGTGATTCTAGTTTATGAAGTTAAAATTATGGATTTTTTTCTTACAAAGTATGGATTACTTTTATGATGGATGGATGTGCTTTTTTGGGCTTTAAAATCTCAGCTGCTATTCATTCCAATTATAAAGCTTGAAAGAGCCAGGATATTTTTTAATATAACTCTGTTTGGCTAAAAAACAAAGCATGCCATATACACCCAGAACGGCTTGTGGGTGAGCAAATTATACTATAATTTATGGGTGAACTAACCCTATGAGGCCGGCGTCCCTTAGGGGTCAAGCTTTGGCTGGTTAAAAGTCCTATTAGCCCCTGCTGGTGGATGACGTAACTACACTACACCATCTGATTAAAAAAGAGCATCTTATTCCAATGAAGGGCATTATGACAGAATACATTTTCAGAAAAGAGAGATGTAACAAACTTGTTTGAGAATACAAGACGCAATAATTTATTATAAACTATGTCAATGTAGTTTTGGGATGGAGAGCCTTAAGCCTTTAGTGTATAGGTAAAAGGTTAGCATAGCAGGAAATACTTGTTTTGTTGCTCTTGTCTGTTTGAGTCTGCTTGCTCCACTCCTTTGAGACTGAAACCCATCAAACAAATCAACAAAGCCATTAATTTTTCGAAACAATGTAGACGGAAACCACACAGTTCTGTGAGAGCCTGCACTGCATTGGTCTACCACAGGAACTTCACAGAACCCCCAGGAAGAACATCTGGTTAGGGTACGAGACGGGTCAGATCTTCTGAAGAATTACAGACACACCCTGTACAGATTAAACACTGATGGGTATATATATATCTTTGTACTCACTTTCTTTCTTGAGCTGTGAGATAATGGAGAAGTCTCCTCTAATCATGGTCCTGCACAAACATGAGAGTATTAAAAAATGGCACAAGAATTTCAGAGATGACTGAAATAAACAAATTCCTTCAATGAAACACTCCCTGTTTATATGATATAAATGATAACTTCCAGCAGGAATAATATATAACTGTTTTATAGGTACAATTTAAAAATGTATTGGATTCAATACAAGCCAAGCTTTATCGCAAACATTTGAGCAATTCTTTGGTCAATTACCACAGAAAATTTTGAAAACCATAGTATAGACGTATATGGGAAAAAAAATTGTACGCTACAGTAATATAAGGTGTTATAGAATAATTGACTTACCTTGTGTGTATAGTTTTATTAAATAGTACTAATAATAATAAACTTAGTTTATTATGAACTATTAACTTAGTTAACTATAGTTTTATTAAACTATATATATTTTCTATATATGAAGAGTTTAGATGCAAAAGCCTCTAAATGCCATTTGAAATTTCTTCTAAAATGACCATTTTTATCAAGCTTGTATATGTAAGTTCAGTAATTTCACTTAAATGACAATTAATAGGTAATCTTCATTGCCATTTAAGTGAAATTACTAAACTTTAATATACAAGTGATCAAGTGATAAAAATGATCATTTTAGAAGAAAATTTCAAATGGCACTGCAATATGATCTGAACTCTTCATATATATATATATATATATATATATATATATATATATATAAAATTAGGATTTTGTAATATTTTTAAAATTATCTTATACTTACCAAGACTAATATTTTAAACAAATAATAAACAAAAAATAATAATATTGAGAAAAACAATAATATTGTGAAATATTATTACAATTTAAAATAACTGTTTTCTATTTTAATATATTTTTGAAAAGCAAATTTATTTCTATTATGGCAAAGCTGAATTTTCAGCATCATTACTCCAGTCTTCAGTGTCACATGATCCTTCAGAAATCATTCTAATAGGCTGATAGGGTACTAAAAAAAAATCAATGCTTCTACTTATTTTCTTTTCTTTAGAACGCTTCAATGACGCATGCTTTCTAGAATGCTTTCTATACTGTCACTTTTGATCAACTGCATCCTTTATTGAATTAAGTATTTTATTGTTTGTATGTATGCATGTATGTATGCATATAAAGATCATTATATTTAGTCTTACCTGTAATTGAAGTGCATGACTGCCTGTATGGCACTGCCCCCACCGGTGTTGATATCCCCCTCAAATCCAGGAAGCAGTGGTGTCACCACATACACACGGTACTTTTTACCCTCCCTGTGAACCAAACAGAAAGAACACAAGATTACTTGATCACAAGATCAATATGAGAGATGCTCTGCCTACATATGGCCTTATATATTCGATTTATCACAGCTGGCTATTCATTTACAAATGAAGAATACATTTTTGTCTTTAAACAAACACAGAGTCTCTATCTTATTGATTTACATGTGTTTCATTAAAGAAATAATGTATCTGTGTGTGTTTTAGGTGTGTGGACATACAAAAGATAATAGGGGAAGGACTGGGTAAAAAACATTGACCGCAGCTCACCGATATGCTTTTATGATCCTCTTGCAGATGGCATCTCCAATTTTATTGTGAACGACTTTGTTGTCGGCACAGCTTATGAAGAACTGGTTCTGAAAGAGGAAATGAATAACATCAGATCAATGAAATGCTCCTTTAGGACATCCTGAATGATTCTGTACAGCCACAGTCTCTGTGGTTAGCAACCAATACATCAGCATTGATTCTATTAGTTGGGGATAATATGAACAAACGGAAAATAAGTCCATTGCGTCACACACCTCTATGTAGATATAGTGTTTACTGTTTTCAATTGCGTTGACATAAGCTGTATGAATTGAACTCCTCGTGGTATTTTATACCTGCTGACCAGTCTGAGGCGGATCGTAACACCTGAGTAAAAAGAGAATTAGGATTATGATAGCTGTACGAGGTCTGATGGGAATATTGTTATTTATATACAATTTTACCTGGACATTAGTCAGGGTGCAGCCAGGGACCTGATACTTGATCTCATTTGCAGTAGTGTGAGATTTAGGAAGGAGGTACGGGTACGACAGGGATCTGTATTTGGGCTTCATGATCTGTAACAAGTTGGCAATGCAAATACAAACATATTCAAAGCCATGTTTATGATATTTGGGAAGTTGAAAAATCTTATGGCGTGGCATGTAAAACAATTAAAACTAATTCCTTTTAAAGTATTATGCATGCAGCTTTGACATAATTTAAAAAAAAAGAAACTGTGGAATATTTTGTACTTTTAAAATTATTTTAATCACACGCAAACATGCACACACACACACACACTGGCCAGTTAAAAAAAAAACACTTTTCTTTTCAATTTTATCTTGACTACACAGAATATTTTGGAAGAAGGCATGAAGAGATAAGGCACTAAGACACGCCAATATTGATTTCCTCACCTTTGTGAAATTCCAGCGCTGAATAAAATGGCGTGCAACATCTCTGGCTGCTTGCCCATGAACCACTGAGGCAATATCATGCCAAGGCATTCTGGGAGTTATGTGCCTGTCAATAAAATCTCAAAAAAGAGAACATTGCAGAAATAAATGCACATAATATGAATGCTTAAAATGTCTTTTTTAATCATTTATTTGTATGTATTATTGTATTTATATTAGGTGCTGTCAATTTGACCATTTACTGTCGACGTTCACAGCAAACCCATTTACACGGCGTTCAATTTTTTTATCAGCGCGAATTAACTGTCCTTTTTTAACGGTCTTGTCCTAGCAAACTTTGTACTTTTTTCACATGCTTTTGCAACAGGACGGCATGCGTCCTGAATCCTGATCCATTTCGGCGTCTCGCGCTCGTCATCCACTCAAAGCCGGCTCGCAAGCCCAAACGAGTGTGTGCGTCGTGCCTGTTGTTTTGTTATACGGTCTAGCTAGATCCGCCTTGCGCTTTGGTTCGGAGAGCAACAAAAACGTCCTCACCAGCAGCACAAGCAATTGAAATGAATGGATTTCAGATCGCAGGCAGCGAGGGCGTTTTGTGCCGCACACACTCGTTTCAGATTCTGCGAGCCAGGCCAAATGAGGTGACGCTACGTTTTGAGTGGATGGCGAACTCGAGAGCGCGCGGATCTGTGTGTTCTGTCATTGTGAACTGAGCTATTATCATCGCAGCACGTCCAGTCTGAAACACCACTTGATGATGGCCAAGCAAGACACACACACAGATGATGCGATTCTCCACCCCTCGCCAATATCAGGACTCGTCAGTATTTCTTTCACCCTTTATATTGATGGGACAGTGTTGCATTGTGTCAAGAATTATTGGTATGTTAGTGTGAAATTGAACACTATTCCAATGTTATTTTCAATAATAATAATAATAATAAAAAAAACATTTGCACTGAACAAGCCAATGCCACTTTCCCATGTTGAATAAGAGCATTAAAATGAGAAAAAAATTATGTAACAAAAAGAAATCAAAAGACATTTTAAGGAAAATGTGCGATTAATCGTGAGTTAACTATGACATTAATGATTACATCACGATTAAATATTTTAATCGCTTTGACAGCACTAATTTATATGTACTTATGTTTATATGAATTTAAAAAAATCATATAAAAACATTAAATGCTGTCAATCTTTAGAAAAATTACTCACCATCAAAAGGTTTATCCAACTGGATCCAGTCCTTATGCACAAAGTTGCCAGTAATCTTTGCCGTGCCAGAAGCCAGATGTTCCTATCAGGCCAATAACGTCCGCTTGCAGATCCTGTGCAGCTTCAGCCTCTGATATAAGTGTCAGACAGCAACAAATAAATACCCAAACCAAAGAGTAAAATTAGTTTTTTCATAAAATCATGTAAAATCAAAAACCACACCCAAAACAACTTTTGGTAACACTTTATTTCGATTGTCCACTTTAGACATTCTACTAACTAAGTAACTTTTCAACTACATGTCAACTAACTGTCATTAGAGTATTAGTAGACTGTCAGCTTAATATCTTCTAACACTTTATTTTGTTGGTCCCCAACAGACATTCAACTGACTATAAGTAACTTGGCGACTACAAGTAAACTTATTCTCCTAACCCAAAGCCTAACACCTAACCATAACCTAACAGTCTACTATAATATACTAATACTCTAATGAAAGTTACTTGACATGTAGTTGAAAAGTTACTTATAATTAGTAGAACATCTAAAGTGACTATTGAAATAAAGTGTAACCCAACTTTTTTATGGAACACATGTCATGAACCAAGCAATCCATTGCTTTCACACTGCTGAGTTACTACCGCATCAGTCCAGAATAAATAATACACATGCTTTGACTCTGCAAGACATTGGATATTCTGCATCTAACTCATCTGGAAGAGTCTGCAAGAATACAATCTGACTGTCGAAACACAGCAATCCACACAACGCTTCTGAGTGTTTTGAGAGGTTGCCCGTTTGACATGGACGATATTTAACTTCTAATAAAATAGTTCTTTACAACTCAAATGTTGGGCAATCTCTCATAGAGCGGCACACCCGAGAACGTCTCACCCAAGCCTGATTTCTACTCACCACTTGGGCACAAGCCAGGAGGGCATGGACACCTCAGCTCAATACATTTAAGAGGGATCAAATTTTGGTGGCTGCAAATACTATTAGAATAACCTAAAGAAAGGAGGCATCCTTACAACCTGGACAAACATTTGAAAACAAATATAGATTCTAGAAAAAATATTCATGAGCACAAGTATATCTAGTTAGAAGCTGTTGCAACAACGCGTTTTAATATCACATTAAATCCTCAAACTCCAGGTTTCACACACAAGGCTTAAACTAGTCCCAGTCTAAAATGCATGTTTGAGCTGTTTTAACTGAAAACAACTTGCACTGACATACTCTTAAAACATGTCAGTGACATTGTTTTGTCTCAAGATGCACACCAGTAATGTTTTTAACCTTCAAATGGTCTTCGTTTCCTATTTACACTTCTGGGCTTCAACAATTGATTGAGTAATTGTACAAAAAATATACATTTTTAATCATACAAATAATATATCATTTTTTTGTTTACTCCTCATCTATTCATTAATGCTGTGTTTTTGGAGATATAACGTACTTTTGTATCCATATACCACACAATTCCTCAACTACACCATTAGCTTGCATGTATATATTATTTTTTTATAATACTATAATAAAAATAATATTTTAATTTATAATACATTTATGCTCTTGAACTAGGCCTTCATTTCTGTGTAAAAATGTCAGATTTATGCCGGATTTTATTTATTTATTTATTTATTTTTGACACACGAAGAAAATACATTTATTTTACTTTTTTTTTTACATTTCCCATTCATTTCAATGTGGGGTCATATTGACCCTAAGACCAGAAGTGTAAACATTTTTTTACATACCTTCAGAACAACCAAATCAAGCCCAATTTTTGTGAGTGTGTATAGATAGATAATGTATGAAAAGTCACAAAATCTTATTCCACTGAGATGAAGGGAACCCTGTTTTTTTATTAAGTAAAAGTTGATTGGGTTGTATAGATCCCATGACCCGAAGGGCATGTTCATAAAAGCTACTTAAATGTCCTAAATGAACTAAGGCCTAATCCTAGTTTGTGAAACCAGGCCAATATCTTAACTAAAACCGTATTGATTCATGTTTATCTGCACTTATGGTAAATACTGTAAAACATTGCATAAGATGGTCAGTCATATGAAAGCACTGCCAAAAGGCATTACAAAATCAGCTGTGAAGTGTGATAACAGCTGAATGTGGGAGTTTGGGTCATTAACGTGTCACTAGTCAGCATTCGCGAGCGTTCCAGAGACGGGGGCGTACTCACTTTCTTCTGAGCTCTCGGCGCTGCTCACGCTGTCTGTAGGTGCCAGCCCGTGTTTCTGCAGGTGTCTACGGATGCTGAAACGGGTTCTCTGGTTCTTCCCCTGTCCTTTTAGTTTTGGCTGGTCCACTGTGTTAACAGGTAAGCTTTTGCCGTCTAATGTGCACCGTGCTGGGCCCGTTTGATGGAGCAGCCATAGTAGGAGAGGCTTCAGAAGCATTCTGTGACAAATAATAAAACATCAGGTTAAAGATAAGTATATCCGCCATATCAGATCTGCCTCCATTTAGTTAGCAACGCCCCACTTCCTATGATCTTATCAATTCCCAGCAAACAAAATCAAGTCCTGCTCTAGAAGTCGTTTCACTAAGTCTCATGTACGTTTCATGCTAATAAGAATAAAATAAATGACAGCTATATATTTTAATAAGCAAAAACTTGCCAAAAACATAACACTAAAATGGAAATTACATAAATACTGTAATAGTAAATAAATAATACTAAAGCAACACTGTGTGTCATAAAACATTAGACTCTAAGACCCAAACCTCTGCAGACACAGGAAGAGTCCTGGTGACACTTCCTATGTTGATGTCAGCCGATGCTCCCGATCATCCCAGCGTCCGTACGCCAAGTCAATGCCTCCCACGAATGCCACCGATTGGTCAATGACTATAATCTTCTCATGATGCGCCCATAGGTACACGGAAGAGGATACGTGGTCAGGGTGCCTCATTACCTGAGAAGAAAATCAGTTTGTTATTGACGAGTCTTTCCTTCTCTTTGTTTCTTTGGGGTGGTGCAGCGGTTAAAGATGGATGCAAAAGCGACGAAAACTACAACTTGTGACTAATCATGTTGTCAGTGGTGACAGTCAGGAAACTTTCCATATACAGCTGTCAGATTTCATATTTTTAGAGTGTGAGTGTAATAATGATCATGTGATTTCTGATTCATGAACAAATGACTCGGTTGATGCAGTTCTTTTTAATGAGTCAATCTGTAAATCATTCAGAGATGTTACTTACTTATTATTATATAATATTATGTCACTTTAGGTTTGTTCATATGACAATGTTTCATTTAAGATGCATATTCACAAGAGATTTGTTATAATAAAATGTTATAAAAAAAACATTCAAATATACATTCAAATAATTCAAAATATATATATAAATGATAGTTGAATCAACTTGGTTTGAGTGACCAGCCAGAACCATAATCAGTATTTTACATTTTTACTTTTATTTTACTTTTCTTTCAAGCAGGCAGAAATATTCTTTTTATCTATTTTAATACATTTATTTTTTAGTCATATTTAAATTGCACAAATACATTCAGCATCACTAAAGCCACAGCATAAAACAAAAATAATAAAAAAATTAATTAGTTAATAAATAAATAAATATATATATATATATATATATATATATTTTTTTTTTTTTTTTACATAAAATTCAACTATTTTTACAAGAACATTTCAATGATTTTCCCATTACTTCAAGATATTATTAATTCCAATGACTTTTCCATGACTGAATATCACAACTGTAATAATCGTTCATCCACGTGGTGAAGATTACCCCCAATCACAATTAAATTTCACTGGTTAAAAATTGCACTCTCACATACATATTAAACATCAAATATGCTTGAATTGTCTATAATAGTGGGGTTTTTTTGCATTCACATTCCTTATATGTATTAAATAGATTAATCGCATCTGACATATATATATGTATATATATATGATATATATATATATATACACACATATATATATACATATATATATATACACATATATACATATATATACACACACACATAAACATATATATATATATATATATATATATATATATATACATATATATGTATATTTATGTGTGTGTATGTATATATACATACATACATACATACATACATACATATATATATATATATATATATATATATATATATATATATATATACACACACACACACAAACTTTTATGTCAGATGCGATTAATCAATTTGACAGCACTAGTCGATTAATGAACTGACTTTGTTTTATCTGACCTTGATATTGGGGTGAAGCTGTAGTAGTGTTCGTTTGCTGTATTCGCTGTTTATGCCGAGAGCCAGTTCCACCTCCTTGTACAACATAACAAATATCCGCACACCTTTTTGCTGCAATAACAAACAGTTCTTTATGGTCAGTACAGCAAATCCACCAGTCAAAATTAATATATAACCACGAACAGAAAACACAGTGGAATGTAAATTATTACATGAGAACAGTGAATGGGAAGGTTTTATTGCTGGCGCAGTAAAGCCACAGACAGATGTATGGCGTTTCACTGCAGCTATGGGTTGGATCAACTCACCGCTAGCCGTTTCAAAATGCAATCGAGTCGCCAGCGGTTGCCCTTGACGACAGGCCTCTTGAGGAAGATCTCAGGGCTCAGCCTGCATCGACACACACACACGACCTCATGAGCAGGAGAAGCATTTGTAACATAAAATATGCATAAACGTCTCAGTCTCACATCTCACTGTCACTTACATAATTTCAAATGTATTAAGCCAGTGAAAAAAGCAGACACACACACACACACACTGGAATCTCACACTTGCAGGATGACTGAGTGATGCTGTAACACAGCACCAGGCATCTGTCTGATGAAGGTAACAGATCTGTTTGGCCATTGCTCCCAGCTGAGAGGGTGCACACAAAGTATACAACTATCTTTCTTTTCCTCTCTTTTTTCTACTACCTTCCTTTGAGCTTTCTCTCAGTTCATGACCTTATTGTTATGACAGGTTAAATGTATAAGCGATACATCTCATCCATCTGTTGTGTTGAGAACGTGACAGGCAACAATAAACTATTGTGATAGTCACTTGTTTAAATTTTCAAGGTTCTCACACTTTTGGAGCAATAAACTTCCATAGCAATCTGTGAAGTCGATTAATCGTGATTAATAGCATCCAAAATAAAAGTTTGTGTTTACATAATATATGTGTGTTGTGTGTATAATTATTTTGTATATATAAATACACACACATGCATGTATATATTTAAGAAATATTTGGATGTATATACTTTTATATATATATTTATACAAATTTTTCTTAAATATATATATGTATATGTGTGTATTTATATAAACAAAATAATTATACAAACCACAAACACATATATTATGTAAATTATGTTATTTTGAGATGCGATTAATCACAATTAATCGTTTCACAGCCCTATTCCATTGCTTTAGCAATCATTACTGGAAAAGAATTTGTAATTTTATTTTATTATTATTAAATTAAATACAAAAAGATAACTTACAATAAAATTCATTAACTTAGTTTATTAATAAATAATCAATAATACATATTTAAATACACTGAAGAAAAACAAAAACAATTAAACAACTAAAAAAAAACTTTGTTGATCATACATGAAATAATTTCTTAAAAAGTCATGGTAAAATATGAACAGTTCAGATGCAAAAGCCTCTAAATTTGAAATTTAAATTTGAAATTTTCTTCTAAAATGACCATTTTTATCAAGCTTGTATATTTAAGTTCAGTAATTTCACTTAAATGACAATTAATAGGTAATCTTCATGCCATTTACGTGAAATTACTGAACTTTAATATACAAGCTTGATAAAAATGATAATTTTAGAAGAAAATTTCAAATGGCACTTAGAGGCTTTTGCATCTGAACTCTTCATATATTATTAGTTTTTTCAATGACTTTTCCATGCCTGGAAATTACAAATAACAATCTCACGTTGAAATGATAATTCTCACTATTAATGAAATTTCACTGGTTTAAAATTGTGCTCCACATGCAAAATATTAAATATGTGTAATGTTGTAGTTTCTCATGTGCATTCCCCTTCTATTTGGACAGATAAAGTGCTTGTTGTTTGATGCATTGGTTAGAACATTGATATCCTAAAGTAAAGTCAGTATATCCCTCAAAAAAAAAAAAAAAACTAAAAACTTCCTAGAAACTGGGCAATGTTTGATTCTCTCAGAATATCACTGAGGAAACATTAACCAATTCAGTTCACCAGACCTGTATGTGCATTATTTCTAAAATGAATCAATAGTACCCAAAGGAAAGAGGAATGTATAGGAAGGGCTATATCTCAACATACCACCAGTCAGTGATAAAGATCTCCTCCTCTGCCTCTTCCAGAGCATTTGCCACATCCTCCATGTACTGCTTCCCATTCACATACCTGAAACACACACACACCCAATCAGTCAAATCAATGGGTAAGGCTGATAGTCCCAAACTCACACCCTTGCTGAATTGTGTAACTTAATTACACAATTTTCATTATTCAGGGAACAAGCATGCTAATAGGGCTTAATGCTGCAACAATGAACAACAAATCATCTACCCAGACCAGCAGTGAAGCTGCTGCCCTAAGATATCTCGCTTCTCCACAGGGTCAAAAGAGGATGGAGTCTATGGTTACACTTTCCCTCTCATTCTCTCAAGTTACTCTTGTTAAACAGGCTTCACCTGAAGACACAGCAGCAGACGGCTAAAGCTTTCACATGTTTGTCTGTTCTAGAAAACCTGAGATATGAGACGTTTGATTTTTGATATTTTCTGGATAGTTTTGAAACACATCAACTGAATATTGTGAGAAAAAGTTGAGAAATAAAATAATAACATGACCACTAATATAATAAAGCTTTGGTTTAATTTTTAATTATAAATTATATTATAATCACTAATATTATAAAATAAAATATTAAATTATTTTTAATTAATAAATAATGTAATATCATCTGAAATGAATAAATGTACAATTTAATATAATAGCCAATACCATTTAATTTAATATAAAACTAAAGCTAAAAGTTAGCTTAGTAAACCCAAATTATATTTTTATTTATTCAAGAAATAAACACTAATATAATAAATCACTAACATAATATAATACAGTAAAATAGCTAATATAATTTAAGCTAAAGTTAGCTTTAGTTTGCTTAGTAAACCCAAATTAATGTTTGTATTATATTATTTTCAATAAATAAATGCTAACATAATATCAGCATAAATGAATTAATGTAAATAAAATATATTATAAAGTAATATATTATAATAGCTAATATAATGTAATATAATACTAAAGCTAAAAGTTAGTTTAGTTTGCTTAGATAAACCCAAATTATTATTTTTTTTCAAAAATAATATTATCAATAATGAAATACAATACATAATAAAACTAAAGCTAAAAGTTTTAAAATGACTTATTTGCCTACTTTCTTTGTGAAAGTTGTTGCCACAGGGCAAAGGCTTTGAGGGGAGGTTGCCAGGGTGTTGCTAGGTGGTTAATTATTGGACCAAGTCAAAAGGGCCCACCGCTAAGCATCTATGATATGATCTTTTCAGACATCGGATGCATGTAAAAAGCCATAATTACCATTTGGATGGGATGTTCGTCTGTTCATTGGCAAAGGAACCATATCGGTGATCCTTAAGAAAATTGCTGCCATACTTGCGCACAAATTCATCAATTGCCTGTCCCCACCAGCGGGCGTGACGGTAACTTGTGAACTTCAGCACCAGAGTCCTTCAAGAAGCAGAAAGCACTTTCATATCATCAAATATTGATGGTGCATGTCAACTGCATTTTGCCTTAATGACCATGAGAGCCTCAGTTCACACACCTGGACAGACTGTCTATGCGGAACCCCGTGCTTTGTCTCAGTCTCTTTAGTGTCCATTCTAATGCCGAACGCCTTATCCATCAGCAGGACGAAATGAGATGGCACCTGTGTCTGGCTTCATGAGGAGTAGGGAGGAGTCCTTCACCACCATCCACCTGGAAAGACCAACAGTAAGACATTATAAGAAGGGATTTTCCATGAAAAGCATTTTTCTTCATTTTTAACCAAGGTGATTGTTGTGTGATGCAAGCTGAGAATGAAAGACACTGACCGTTTGGACCAGCGGTAGCACATTTTGCTGTGGCCACAGCAGTTCAGTCCAGGAAGACGGTGACCCCCTGACCTTTTGAGAACCATACCCTCCCTGGGAAGGAAACAAGAATCAATTACAAAATTGCAATTATATATTTATAGATAATAATTTAAACATTTTTAGCTAAAAAACAAAGAGCTCTTACAAGCCTTTTGGTCCCAAATCATGAATGAAGGACAGCTGACTCACATCAAAATTCCATCTATGAAAAAAAAAAAAGGGATTTGTTAATGCATGTAAATTCAACATACCTACTGAAATATTGTACATAATCCAAATATATACATACTGTTGCATGGTAGTTTCTATACATTGGCATTTTAAGCAGCTTATTCAAGTAGTCTTCAAGTTGTTGTGAAGAAAACCACAATGTTCAGACACAAATCATCTGAATATGTTAGCAGTCTTTCACTGAAACAGGAATCTGACTTTCCACTAGAGACTTGCTCTTCCCTGGCCAGTTCTTCGCCTCCACTCCTGGGTAGACTTGGCATGTGCCGTTCATGTTTCGGTTTATGGTGTGCCTTCTCTCCGTGTGACTATTTCAAAGACAGAGAAAGCGATCTTAAGATTGACCAGAAGATTTGACATCCTACTTCTCCCTCTCTCTGTAATTTCTATTGATATATATATATTTTTGTGTATGTGTATGTATGTATATATATATATATATATATGTATATATATATTTTCTTATATGTGGAGAGTTTTCATGGCATCTGTTTGTATATAGTTCAGTGATCCTTGATCTGTATCTGGTATGTTAACTTAAAAAAAATATATATATATATTGATCACGAAAACACTGAAATAAATTCATATTTAATAAAAAATAAAAAATAATAAAAAATTACCAGAAGATGGCAAACGCACTGCATAAAGTCAATATGTAGACCAGTAGTGTTCATGACTTAAATGCTGCCCTGTAGGCATGATGAGACATTGGTCCCCTTTGCACAGTAATACCAGCAAATTACCAGAATGACTTAACAGCTAAAAACACAAATATGCTGTTCACAAAAGCAATGGTGATATGGCTTTTTACCGAATAAGGGACCATTCACAAATCAGCACCAAAATACCAGTAATATTCTGTGATGTCAGTCATCAGAAATGATCTTATTTAATTATTTACTAATTGCATTAGTTTCACTATCTGTTCAATTTGACCACTTTTGTTTTTACTTCTGCTTGACAGGTGTAAGGTGATGATCACACATATTATCCAACTGGATAGCCACCCTGTGCTTATGATTAGAAAAAGCTGCAAGATAAGGCACAAACGGTCAAAGATGTCCAACTACAACATATTTACAAGGAAAACTTTTTAAAAAGCAGAAAAGTGAAGCTTGCCGTAAACAGTGAGAAGTAACTGCATCATCTCCATCAAGAACTTTATGACTGGCTCAAAGCAGATTAGTTTTACATCAGCCCATGCATGCTCATAACGGACTCTTTATACTTTGTTCACACACAGCATCATAACGGTAATTTACTGGTAATATTACAACTTCTCATAAAAGTAAATTGCCAGATCCAATTTACTGGTATTTTTGAAAGGGTTCACACATGGGGCCAGATTTATTAACAACTTGCACCAGTGCAAATCCTCTTTTGCCTTTAAAAAACTACGGTCAGGATTTACTAAAGAACACGCAGTGAAAAAATTAGCGCTGAAAAGGCGTGGAGAGTTATTTTTGCGGTTGATCTTAATGCATATGCATTTAATTTAATGCCCAAAAAAGCATGTCTTAACCCAGGTGCTATTTGCGATGCTAGATTGCGTTGGTCATTGCATTGGTTCGTGGTTTGACTTGTCGTGACTGTTTTCAAAAGATGGCTCCTGTCTGTATACACGAAGTGAACTGTCTTTATAAAGTATCTTCTTATTAAACGGTCTGTACACTTACAAAGTGCATGTATGGACCATCATTATGTTACTGAGTTAGTGTGGGGCTATTTTGAGCCTTGTTAGTGGTATAAACTAGCGATTTGTTTTTACTTAGTAAATGCCCCCAGTACTAGCATTATATGCTAAACAGTTTTTAGAGATAAAACTCTTTACATTTGATTATCATGAAAACAAATCTCAGAGAACGGTTGAACTAGGATACCAATGTTTTATTAGACCAAAGGTTCATTTTGCGCCTCGGAGTTCTCCTTTAATTTGCCGCGCCGTCACCCGCCAGTAGTATCACGTGAATCTCCAGAAATTTTCTCCGGAATTGCGCTCTCACGATCGCCCCGTTGAGAGTAAATCAGGCCCATGATCTGATATTACCAGTAATTTCCCTGAAAAGATCTATATTTGTCAAAGTTGGCTACTGATACATCCTTTTGTTGGAGTAACAGTTGACACTTATGTTTAGGGAAAAAAACATGATTATATATAAAAACCATTCAAAAGTTTGGGGTCAGTACTATTTTTTGAAAGAAATGGAATAATTTTATTCAGCAAGAATGCATTAAATTGATCAAAGACATGTATAATGTTACAAAAGACTTCTACGTTTCTATTCATCAAAGAATCCTGACAATACTGCATCATGGTTTCCACAAACATATTAAGCAGCACAACTATTTTCGACATTTATAATAGTAAAGAATGTTTCTTGAGCACCAAATCAGTATAAGGAAGTTAAGGATCATGTAGGGCCCTATAATTTCTGCGATCACGGAATAAAAAAGCACACTCTTTTTACAACTAAAATAACAGTAAAGGTAAAGAAATTAAATTCCCAAAAATTAAAACGGAAAAAACGGATTTTGCAGAAATTAAACGGATAAAACAGAATTTGGGAAAACATAAAATGGAATTTGGGAAAAAATAAAACGGATTTTATAGGGCCCCAATCATGTGATACTGAAAACTGGAGTAATGATGCTGAAAATTCTGTTTTGCATCACAAGAATAAACTACGTACAAGTTGTAATAATATTTTACAATATTACTATTTGTACTGTTCTTTTGACCCAAGCATATAAAACAATATTTATATTATATAGTATATTAAAAATATATTATTTTCAAATATAACATAATATAATAAAATTAAGTTACATGTAATTGTTAATATATTCATTTAAACATTATACATTATTATAAATACATAATTTATATAATTATAATAAAATGTATGATCAGGTCACCTGCGGGTGGGCAATGGAATTCTGAGGAAGGTCTTGTAGGCACGGAGTTCCCTGTGAAGCTCCATAAAATGTTTCTCCTTCCTCTTTACCAACCAGGTGAAGTTTCCGTGCCTCATTCTCGAATCTTAAACAATGCCGGAAGCGCCTGGAGACAAGACCAGCCATCAGGGATTTTCATTTAATTTTCATCTCCGAAAATTAAAACCAAGAATACACTTCTGTCATCATTTACTCACTGTTATGTCGTTCCAAACCTAAATGCTTTTTGGAACATAGTGCATAAGTCTTATGGACCACTTTTATGTGCTTTTATGGTGTCTTTTTGGACCTAGAAAGATACGTTCTTAACGGTCATTGTATGGAAGGAGCTTTCTTTAAAATGAAAATTAGAAAATTTGGGTTTGAAACAACATGGAGAGCACATAATTAACAACAGCATTCCTTTAAGATTTCAGCATTTACTACTTCCAAAACATGAGTGATGAGTGTTTGTCATTATTTTCTGAAAAACAATTTTGCATGTGCTAAAGTATTTCCAGATATGGTGTCCAAATCTCCAGGGCAACATGTAAATTGCTCTGGCAACCTTTAATCTTCTGTGAAACAAATATACCTCGTCAGCCCACATACTAACACTTCATGAGAGGGAACAGGAGTGGGAGATCTCACCTTAGAGACGCTTCTCTGGGCCGTGAGGTTGAAGCGATCCTGGGCAGAAGCTGAAGCGTTCCACCTCCAGGATTTCGGCGGTGATGGGGAAGCGCAGTAAGAACATCGCGTGCCCCGGTCTTTAAAGCCTGTTGTTTTATACACAGCTGAGAAGGGATACGGTTTTCTGTGGACAAAATACTTCAAATGAATACTATGACAGACATATACTTTTCAAAAGTTGGGGTCAGTAAGAAAGTGTATCTTCTTCTCACGAAGGCTGCATTTATTTGAAATATTGTGAAATATTATTACAATTTAAAATAACCATTCTCTATTTTTATATATTTATTATATATTTATATATTTTTTCTGATCTTTGGTGCTCACTGCTCAAGAAACATTTCTTAGTATTATCAATGGTGAGACAGTGAGACCTCTATTTGAGGCCTCATTTGAGACCTCATTTTTTTGTGGAAGCCATGATTTTCAAGATTCCTCTGATGAATAAAAAGTTTATATTTAAAATATCAATTTTTATAAATTATTGTAAAAGTATTTAACATCTAGTTTTGTATCAAATTTAATGCATAGTTTCTGAATAAATATATTAATATTTTAAAAAATTGATCTTAATTGATCTTGATCTTACTGGCCTCCAAATGGTAGTGTATATGAATATTTTCTTCATTTAACTTGTTTGTCTCCTCTGTTGGGATTTTGTTTGTGATTTTATGTGGTTCTTTGTTTCTTTTACCTGTACTATTGGGATCCGCGCCATCAAACTCCTCAAACTCCCCATCGCCGATGTCAAGTTCTCGTGTGTCCAAGTTCTCCATGATATCGGTCATATCATTGGCCACCAGATGCAGGGTGCTAACCGTGGGTTCTTCCTGTCGCAGCATGGCTAACAATCAGCCTGCTGGCCAGGGCTGCTCCTTTAAGACACAAAACACATTTTTAGCATGGGAAATGAGGAAGTAATAAAACAGTGTTTGCTCCTGACAAAAAAAAAAGCCATAAAACATTTATTGAATGGAATGAGACAAGATATTCATCTTGTTCAAACACTGTATCCAAAATAGGGAATGTCAATCTAACGAGTGTGTGAGCATGTGTGTGTGTGGTTTGACGTGTTTGGGGGAGGAGGAGGAGGGAATGTTATTAGAAAAACTCATTCAGCACTGAAACAGGAGACAAGTCTGTGCTGACTGTATAAAGTTGAGAACTAAATCGGGGATAACAGACAACAGTCTGCAACCTCCATCCTGTTCCTCTTTCCTCCTAATTGCTCACAAATAGGTTCGGGAAGCATAAAGACATCACATACAAAACCAAAAATCCCCCTTTTGTCCAGACACACTGCACGCACCCAAGCAATGCTATTCATTAATGTCACAACAAACCTCACCTTATGCACAGTCCAGTGAAACACACAAATTAGAGTTTCTCAGTGTGAAGATAACTTTTACTCTGTTTAAAACCACTGAAAATAGAAATTGGTTAGAAAGTTGTTGTTTTTTAAGAAATGTGTACTTTTATCCGTAAAGTTGCATTAAATTGATCAAAAGTGACATTGAAGACACTTAGATTGTTACAAAAGATTTCTATTTCAAATAAATGCTGATCTTTAAAACTTTCTATTCATCGAAGAATCCCGATTTTTTCAGGATTTAAAGGCACACCAGGTAAAGGTGCATTTGACTTTATTCTCTTTTAAACCCCTGATAGCAATAAATTCAGCTCAGCACGTTTCTTAACAACCGCTTTTGATGATGTTCTTGGAAATTTGGCTGATCCTTTACGCAATCTTGGACATCAACGCAAAGATTCTTTGCTAATCTAACAAAGGCCTTGTTTATCAGTTTTGTTCAAGGTAATAAAAACAACAGTTTTTCAGTAACGGAAGAATATGTATGGTATTTGGGGTAAAAGGCGTCAAGCCCCTATATATATATATATATATATATATATATATATATATATATATAAATATATATATATATATATATATATATATATATATATATATATATATATATATATATATATATATATATATATATATATATATATATATATATATATACATACAATGTGTGCATGTGTGCTCAACAAATTCACACACTTTTTCATGGAAAATTTAATTTCAAAGTGAGATATTTCAAGCTTTTGTTTGTTATAATTTTGATGATTATGGCTTACAGCTTATGAAACCCCAAATTCAAAATTAGAATATTGTAAAAATAATATCAAATCAAAATAATCATCAAAAACGAGTCTATATATTTATAGCGAGTCTAGTTGATTCCTTTTAAGTTGAATTACTGAAATTAAATGAACTTTTGCACAATATTCAAATGTTTCTAGTTTCACCTGTAAATATATATATATATATATATATATATATATATACTCTATGTAGATACATTTATAGTTATTTTAAACTATATTTGACAACATTAAGTTTTTTACTGTATTTTTGTTTAAATAAATACAGCCATGATGAGCATAAGACTTTAAAAAAAAAATCTTACTCTACCCAAACTTCTGAATGGTTGTGTATTTTTTAGACATAGCCCTTTTTTAATTCTCTTTTATAATCATATCAAACCTATACTTTTTCATATCCTGATTACAGATTTAAGAAATTAAGAAATGCATCATCATAATAGTGGTTACAATTTTCCCATTTGTCTTTCTAGGAAATGGCATGTTATAATGAAAACATCGGTATGAAATTAAAATCGTTCACTCTTCATATCAGTGACCACACAGAACAAAATGATGAGGATGATCACTTTTAACCTTTAGTCTAATCTAGTCCTCAGAATTGACCTCATGACATTATGATAACACTTTAATCCACTCTAGACAAGGCATTCTGTATGTGAGTGGGTCTGTGGCGTCTAAGTGAATGTTTCTTGCTTAATGAAATGACAAGAAAGCCATCAAAGCCCATTATAATCATTCACATCCTCAGTAATAGTTCAGACACTTCTCTGCTGAATATGAGCTGTTAGCTGTCATTAGGAAAGAGTGGATTTTCGTAACCACAACAGCAGGACTAAAAAAATAGATCTGCTCTAACTTCCTTTAAGATGACTCGCTGATGCAAAGGCTCTAACAGAGAAGTTTTAGAGAATAGAATATTGTGAACGCTTCACTCTCAAATCAGACCTGGGTTCAACTATCGAGACACACACAGTCATAGTCACACTGTGATATTTCTCTATGAGAAAGATAATACAATCACTTTTGGGAAAAACATGATATACGTCCACAATGCCTTCCATCTACAACACCCTCAGCAACATACACTAGACCGATTCTTCTGACTGTACAATAAGCTGATCATTATTTTCATCTTGTAGATTACTGAAATGGTTTAAATAAAAACAAAACTAAACTAATCTGTCTAAATAAATTAAAAATAAAACGTAGATAGTAGGGATGCTCCAATCGAATCGGCCAGAGATACGGTCTCGGCTGATCATAACAATTTTTGACTCGATCGGTACTCACTAACTTGGCCGATCTTACAAACCGATCGCGGTTCGATGACGTCAACGCGTGAGGACGTACGTGATACTTATATTGGAGAATGTTTAATTAAACCTTATTTGTTACATCAGACTTCTCCATGTTGGAGTTTAAATGTTTCTATTTATTTTTATTCTCTTTAACATTGAACAATGTTTAATTAAACCTAATGAGTTGTATCAAACCACTTCAATTTGTTCTTTTAGGAGTTTAAATGTTGTTTGAATTTTTATTTATTTATTTTGTCCTGCTCAGACTTGTATTGGACGATGTTTAAGTTACATCAGACTTCTCCATTTTAGGAGACTAAATGTTTATTTTGTCCTCCACAGTATTGGACAATGTTTAAATAAACCTTATGAGCTGCATTAAACTGTTCCATTTTGTTTATTTGTCTTATATTAAGTCAATTAAGCATCGAATCGGTATCTTGATTCTCGAGCCAATCACCATGACAAGAAATCGTACTCGGTATACAGCTGCAAACACTAACCGGACATCCCTGAGTAGATAGTACTTAGATGAACTTAGGTATCACAACATTAAAAAGGACAAATGGATAGTCATTTAGAGATTTGATAAAGATTACATTTAACAGTGTTAATAAATTATCCGTATTTTTTTTAAACAACTAATGCCTGGTTCAGATTACACGTTTTTAGCCCGATTTTGGCATCATCGTTTGACGTAGGGTGTCGTGGGGATTCGTAAACGACAACGGGCGTCGGGACGCAAGATTCGATCGTATCATCTCGCAGTAGTGTGTCATAGTGGGAGACAACCTACGTCGCGTCTGCGATGCTTCACGATACATCAACGCAAAAAGACTAGCATGTTTAATTTTTGTAATGGTCGTTCACGACGCTTCCATCACATGTATGAGGTTGACCAATAGGAGCACATCTTTTCTGTACACAACTTTCAAAAATGGCGAAACGAAAGAGAGACTATGGTGTTAACGTTAAAACTAAAAGTAAAAATATATAAGAAAACAATAGTTTACCTCAAGTTCTCTTGGAGGATTGACAGCCCGGTACTGTCCTCTTTGAGCAGGGTTCAAGTCTCACGCAATGGCCGTGAGACATACGCAATTCAACCAGTCCACACGCCACACCGTGTATTTCTCACGCTGAAAAGGCAATGACGAGTAATCCAGTAACGTGTCCATTGTCCGGTTTTCCTGAACACAGGACAGCTAATACAACACTCACCGCTTCATCCATTGTTTGTTTACGTTCATTTCCGGAAGTCACGCGCTGAGTTTCGCTTTCTCATGACATCACGCGCCGTTAAAGACGGCATGCGATGACAGGTCAGGAAGCAACGTGTAAGTCTGACATTGTGTCTTGTCCACGACACGAGAAGATTCTTATTATTCAAAATCGCGTAATCTGACACAGTGACTATCGTAGCAGACAAAAAAAACGTGTAAATCTGAACAGGGCATTAAGCGTTAGATGACGGCAAAGATAATCTAAATGTAAAAATAGGGATATGAGCTTGACCTAAAAAAATCCAATATCAACCAATTTATCCAGCATCAACTAATCTTAACTAAAATACTGTCTGATATATTGCGGCAACCAAACTAAATGGTGCATTGGAAAAATGTTAGATGTGGATGGATACTCTTCAATGTCAATGGTCTTTCACGATTTGTGTACTAAAACAAAGTATTTCAAGGAAGCTGTGAAGTGGAAATCTGCTGCTTGAGTTATTGGTTCTCATTGACCAGCAATAACAGTTTCTCCAATAAACATCCAGGGATGCAAAAAGAAAAAGCTCAATTTGGTAAATGTGGGCTTATATTACAGTGATGAATGGAAACCTACTATAAACAGCCATTCATAGTTTGCTGTGGGTAACAGAGCTAAACAACACATTTGCCAAGGTAACAAATCACACAGGTTTAACATCATGAATAACATTCTAAGAGCAGAACGAGGACAAACACTAGATTATGCTTTTCCTAAATATACTCGTGAAAACGGACATATGCAATTCAAAGACTTATTCAAATATTCCTCGTTTTATGTAAATCAGACAGTCAAATAAACTTGAGTTCCAGTGAGGGCACCTGTCACACACCAATAAGCCAATCTCGCTCACATTGTGAGGTTCCAAAAGCAGCTTTTTACAATTTACATTTCAGTGTTGCGTAGTCTGCAAAACACAAACTCACACATCCACCACTTCTCGTACTGCTACTGACTTTCGCTGAGAAGTTTCACCTCCATCAGGATGTGGACACAGTTCAAATAAGATGAGGAATGCAAGCACGCATTCTAACAGTTCTGGAAATCTCCCATGAGTCCTCACTGATGCACCTGCACACGTAAGGGGCGGACAGTGATAGACTGGCTGAATAACTTCTCAAAAAGAGCTCGACTGGAAAGCAGCAGAATCACATTCCCACCAACACTACGTAACTGAACGAAGTACATTGACA
>JAQIUQ010005145.1:0-60000 GCA_030378365.1 Hybognathus amarus
ATCAACACAGCGTGTTTACTTGACGCCGTTGACTTAACGCTTACATTACTGTATAAAAATATATGACCTATCCCAACCCCGTTCCTAAACCTATCCATCACTGGGGTTAATACTATTTTGAGTCTTCCCCTGCCATCCTAGGAAAAAAATATCACTCCCCAGGTGTAGATCTACATTTTGCTTCATTTCGCTTGGACATTTAACGGCGTTCACATACACGCGGAATCACTCGGACATATAATGCGTTAGACATACACACGTATAGCTCAAAATGCGTATAGATAACAAGTGGCCTGTATGTTTACGCAAAAGTCATGATGTCACATTGTACCCAAAAATGTTATACATGAAACCCAAACAAAGTATTATTTGTCAACTACCCATTTCTTGACTGCTTTTTTCAGTGGCCATCTGCAGGGGGCATGAAATCCCAGCTGCCTTTTATGTGATGGCCATCGATCTACTCTAAAGCCATGCCAGTCTTCCTCAGTAAGGTTGAATGTTTGAAGCACAAGTGCACATCCCTGGCACATCCGTTCATAGGGATCTCTGCATGCTGCCGGCAGCTGGGGGTTTGGAGGAGCATGGCAGTTATGCAAAGCATGTGGCAAACAGTGCAGCTCCTCCCTGTGTGTGAGTACTATAGCCCCTGTGAAGTGCTGTTGTGTGGACGTCTGCTGCTGAGTAATAGCAAAGGCTTGGCTCCCTCCTCAGAGACTCCCAGAACTGAGTGGGGAGGACTATGTGGTCCTGCTTCATAGAGGATGTACTTCTTTATACTTGTTTCTCTTTTGTGGGTACATTCCCTCTTTCATGGACTGCTTGTGTAGACGATTATTCATCCTCTTTCTGTCTTTCTTGGCTTTCGACAATCCTGTGCTCTGAAAACTTCTCATGCAAAGCATACACAAACTTCAAAAGCCAACGCAGTCGGCTAGGGAAAAACAAAAAGATCAATTTTAAGGGTGAAAAACATTATTTATGAGACAATAATGCTTTTCATACCTCATTGAGTGGCCTATTGTGCATGAGGCAAAACTCTTGCCCCTGCCTCTCAGCCAGCTTATCCCAACAAGTGACTCCAACTGGGCATTGGCCTTCCCGGACCTGGCACCTTTACGTGGAAGTAGCGTAGAAAGCACTCACTTTAAGAGAGGGTTGGCGGCAAATGTGTGTGACTATATGCAGTCGTGTTTGTGTGGAAAGTGGAGGTTAATGACCTTTTTCATTCCTGGTGTGTTGCTCTTTGTCAGTCAGTGAGAGCCGTGAAAGCATCTGTGCAGGTGCAGCGGCAGCACAGGCAAATGTGCTCAGACAGGTGAGAAGATAGAGTCGGGCATAAGCTGCCATTTCTGCTGACTAGAATAAGTATTTGTTTGCCATTAATTTAGCAGGGGATCAACACAGATTGCACAAGCCTCTTTTTTGGGCTTCAATATGGAGCTCCTCCTATGGCCCATTCTGTCATGTTCATGGTATCATTGCAGTTCAAGTTTCTTTAGAGTGCAAAGAGGCTGAGCGTGTCCCTTCTTTCTCACTGTGTTGCGTATGTGGGTGTTTGTTTGGCTGGCTGATTGAGCCAGGATGGAGAACAGGATTAGAAGTGAATATCCTCCTCTTCTTTGTATTTGTCCTCTGGTTGTGTTGCTGGAAGCCTCCTAAACAGAGCACCCAAGAACTATGCTCTCTCTCTCACTCTCTCACTTTCTCCATCTTTCCGTTTCATGTCTCTGTCTTTCTCCTCCTCCATCCTGCTGTCTCATCTCCCCCTCTTTCTCTCTCTCTCTATCTTGCTCTCAGTCTGCATACAAGCATCTAGGCCTGGAGCGTTTCCCCCAGACTCAGAATGGAGCTAAGCCGCTGAAGCCCTGCTGTAATCGTGAGGGATTTCCCGTGATCAAAGGCCCTCTTTTGTTCTTCCAGGTGTTTGAAAAAGTTAAAACAAAAAGTGGGTGGAACTGTCAGACCGTTCTGTGGTACAGCTAGGCTTGGCATAACACTTCCCTTTCTCCTAAAAGGTGCTGGAAAGAAGATGGCCTTTTGCAGTGAATTCTGAATGGATTTCAAAACACGAAACTGTGCTGAATTATTGCAACAGTCTCAGAGGAGATATCGTCGAAAAAATAAAGCATAACTTTATTCATCATTTTCTATAATGCCAAACAATTAGCCTTTGTATTGGATATTTTAAATGATTTGCTTAAAGGGATACTCCACTTTTTTTGGAAATAGGCTCATTTTACAACTCTCCCATAGTTAAATAGTTGAGTTTTACCGTTTTCAAATCCATTCAGCCACTTTTCTGATATTTAGAACAATATTAGTAAACAGACAGTTTCTGGTCTCATTGACTTCCATCAGTAGGAAAAAAATATACTATGGAAGTCAATGAGACCAGAAACTTGTCTGTTTACTGATATTCTTCTAAATATCAGAAAATCAGCTGAATGGATTAAAAACGGTAAAACTCAACTGTTTTAACTCCTATTTAACGCCTATTTCCAAAAAAAGTGGAGTATCCTTTAAGCTCACAGTATGTTTGGTAATCTAATCGAAGCTTATGCAAAGTGATGCAAAGGAATTATTAATTTATTTTTTTAACCTTGCATTAAGTTATGCTAGTTTATTGCTGCATCATCAAATCATTTCTAATGAACATGGATTGAATCCATTTAACATCCAACATGAATAGAACAGAACAAAAAAACATGAAATAAACAGAGCTTTTAGGTAGTTGTAAGAGTTTTCAGGTACATAAATAAATGTATAAAATAAATACATATATTATTATTACATTGAGACATAGCTAAATTCTACTGTGCAACATTAATTTATAAAGTAAAACTGAGCTTTTATTTTAACGTGTTGCCATGAAGACCTTTGAGTTTCTGTGTGTTTATGATTTGACTATATATTTTCTCAAATAAAACGGTAAAATTCTCACGAAGTGACTCTGGAAGATGAAGCACTTACATTGGTGCATCTTTACAGGCAATATGCCATCCTTTAATACCGAAAACATTGTCATCAAATTTTTACAGTTAATTTCTGGCAACCACAGCTGTTGTTTGTTTACCGATAAATTTAAGAGGATTTTTATGAAAGTCAATGGGGATCAAGTTGTTCTGGACCCTATTGATGTGCATAATATGGGCAAAATTAAAAGTATCTTTTCAGTAGAAAAAAATTAACATCATTAATTTGAAACAAAGGAATGGTAAAATAAATAATGGTAAACATGTACAAATTTATAATTTGTCTGTAAATTGTCCTGAGTAAAAGCATGAGAATATGTGAAATCCTGTTACATTACAAACGCAATACAAAAGTGAAACCAAAGAACACTAGATCTGGAAAAGAACAGCAATACGTCCTTGACTCGTAGTTCACTCCTCTCTTGTCATTGTGCCCTCTACTGTTTTCATTTGGATTTTATGGAAAATTAGCTACCCTCTCTTCCAAATAATCTCGGATTTTGCTAGCATGAGACACAATCTTTCATGAGAGATGACACTTGCTCTGGGCTTGCTCTGCGATTGGGTAATCAATCACTTTTATTGACAAAGGTAGATGAAATAGTTAGTTCAGTAAAATTGAACATCTGCAAACGGTGAGCTGGAGGCATTTGGTGGAATGAGGGTCAGTAAATCAAATGCTTGAAAATAACCCCTGCAGGCTCTCCTATGAGAGAGATTACCTACAAAGATCCGTTTCCGCCCACTGTTGCCTGTCACTCTCTCCAATAGATGTGGTTTTCACAACTACACCGTCTGGCTTTGAGGATAGAAGGTGCTTGGCAACAAACACCGGCTTAGTGGGAGAGGACATGCATTTTCAGAGACTCAGTAATTGACACAATGTTTCAACCGAATTTGTCAGGGAATTGCCGGGTGTTGTCACTTGAGCCTTTAAACGGTCAGTTATTTTACCTCAGAGAGATTTTAACATCCTCTAAATATGCGTTTTGGCCATTTTCTTGGCATATTTAAAATCAAGTGACACCTGTTTGTCTATAATCTTTGCAGTGTACTGTAGGTCTACCCTTCCTCCTTTAATTCCTTCCCTCAATTTCTCTCGGTGCCCATCACTCCACCTCCCTTTCGTCTCTTGTCGTGTGCTGTTGGGGTTGTGTGATGCCATCTGCCTGCCTCTTGTGAGAGAGAATTGAACACCTGCAAATACAGTAAACAATCAATTTATCAGCAGCTCAGGACAATATGCACCTGCCAAAGTGTGCACACACACTTGAGCACATCACACACACACACACGCTCCTCCTCCTTTTCACAGTCAGTAACAGACCATCAGCCGTTCAGCAGCCAACTGGATCTTGAAGCCTCCCCCGCATTTACATATGACTGCATTTGTTTGATTTTGATGTTGCAGTAAACACGTCTGGTTTCCAGATTTTCAGTATTGCATTTAATTGACCATACGTTGAATGTTGTGCAGTTGCATTAGCTACTTTATGTCAGACTCTTTCAGTTGAATAAATTCTTCTAATTAACCTGTACAGGTTGTTTGTGTAGCCATTTTATTGCAGGTGCTATGCCTGGTATTACAGCAATTCTAAATGCAAAACAACAACAACAAAAAGAACGGCATTCAGCCAAGAGTTAGATTAAAAGAAGAGCTTGTTAGTTAACATAAAACCTAGATTTATTCAATTCTGAAAATAAGAATGAGCTATGTGAAAGTCCTCCCTGTTGATACAGTGTGTTGCTATTTCCATATCAGCTGGCCTTGTCCGACTGCTCGGAGAAGGTCAGTGTTTATCCGTAGTGCATTAGACACACAGCCTTTGTTTCCCGGCATGTGTATGATGAAGATTACCATGTTTCACCTTCCATGCGCTGCTGATACAGTTCAAAGATAAACATGAAGTTGAGCTTCCTTGTTGTTTGCACTCTCTAAACTTACCTACTCTGATCTCTGTTTTAGAGGCAGTTTAGCATTGGTGGGTTCCACCATTTTGTTTCCACCAAATTGTGCAGTTTTAAGATATAGGCTGCTACATATTCTGATATTAAGACTTGAATCCCACAATCTCATTGTACCTCCAGCCTGCTAGCTTTACTGAAACATACATCCAGATATAACAACATTCTCACCAGTGTTTTTCACCCCCCTGCTGTGAATGCTGCTTCTGTTCTGTCATGCAAATCTAGCTTATTGCTCTCATTGTGTCTTTCGTCAAATTTTCATGTGAGGTGAGGTCACAGACTGGGTGTTTGTTGAACCGCATGGAATGTAAGAGGACAGAACTAGTCCATATCCTCAAATCCACATGAAGAGGATTTTGGAAGTGGATAAGATTTGTCATAATTCAATTTTGAGATCATTGTTCCTCTTGTGGCTGATCTAATTGAGTCACTTAAATTTGAGCTTCCCAGATTACAGAATTGAGTGCAGAATGACAACACAACTAATCCCATCATGTCCCATGATTCCAATATTCTATATGTTTGCTGCACTGTAATTAATTAGAGTGCTTCATGTTTTGTTTCATATTATTTTATTGCATTTTTGTGCTTTGGAGGAAGAATGTCAGTAGTGTGGTTGACTATTAGTGAACAATTCTGTTTTTGTTTAGTTTCACCTTAAAGGGTAACTAAACCCCTGGGTCAGAGCCTGACTCCACCCACTGGCAATATTTGAAAAAGCTGAAAAAGTGGGCCGACCCCGGCGGAGATAGAGTGGACGAAATAGATGCTAAAACACTCTATCCTGATCGTTCTCGCAATTCCAACTTCTGACTCGCTACAGTGGTTTTGACTGAAACAAGCTGGTTTTTATAATGCCGAGGGCGTAGCTTCGTACCAAGAGCGTGGTGAACTGAAACGTGCATACGTCCACGAAGAACCGCCAACATCTAATAGGAAAATGCAACTGGCAGTAGCCACCGTTCAACCTGAAGAGGGCAGCACTAAGACGTTTTTACACCATATATTGTAGAAATAAAACACTTAAAAAAGTCACTCAAATCAATGACTGGTATTAATGAAGATCCATTCTTACAGATCATTAACTAGAAAAGTTGGTTTAGGGTTCAGTTGCTCTTAATTATTAAAATTCCATATGTGAAGAGAAAAAGAGATTAGATATGCCAAATGGCGAGATAGAATCGATAAATCTGTCTTTTGATATATGCAGCAAAAATACAATATACAGCTCAACAAATGACTGTTATATGAGTTCAAAACCACAAAGCATTTATTTTTTATTTTTTAAATGGAACCAGCTTTGAATGAGAATTGTCTGGCAGACTTGCTATTTGTGTGGATTGTCCACACTTTCTATTCTTAAAGAGTGTTAGCTTTGTCGTTCAAGCATCGGTGAACAAAATCAGTCTTAGTGTTATTATTGTCAGGTCATTGATTTTAAAGACCCTGTTTCCCTTACACTTGGTAGGGTAAATAGAACTTCTTTATAGCTTCAGCTAACATATCTCGGGAGGCACATCTCTATGCTTGCAGATCAGGACCTGTATAGAAATGAATTTAGATTGCATTGAAAGTTGTTTAGTTTTAGATGCAGAACAGCTGTGGTTTCACACCCAATTGCAGCTATATGCTAAGTATGAAAACACAGCTCTAGGTGTTAACCTACTATAACAACCAGCACAAGATAGACCATCATGCTTAACTCTTTTGTCATGTGTCCCTAAAAATAGAGCCATTTGGCCAGACGCTTGCACCCAAACCAGACCACACTCCACTATCACTGTCTGACTGTCTGCACACGCTGAAGCTTAGCTAATCCAGAGGTCTACAATGACCTTTCACCATCTGTTATGGTGGTCTGCAACCCCAGTTCAAGAATTGAGTGTCTTTTTTGTCTTTTCCATCTGTTAGTAAACAAAGTGGTCATTTCTAGATCATTCAGCGTAAGCAACCTGGCAAAATAGGATTTTTTAAGAGGATAAATTCCTTAAGTAATTCAGGTCTTGTGATGGTAGGTTTCACTGGGGCTCCGTCCCTCTGTGGGATGCTGGGGCGTCTGTGTAATTGCCTGTTTTTAGAGGGCACAGTAGTTCTTAACGCAACGACCGTTCTTAATGCCTCTTCCCTCTAATGAGTAAAGATAAGACAAGCTGATGGATCCTGTGAGGATTGGAGCCGGCTGATCTGAGATGGCAGCGTACTTCATTACAGCCTTCGCACCCCAGCCCAGCTCTTCCGTGCCAGCTCACGCTCAGCCTGCCATCTCCTGCAGATGCTTTGAACTCAAATGCCAGACAAGTCAGCAATCAAGAGTTTCAGCTCTCATCGCTTTCAGAGTTGCGAGACGCTGCCAGTCGGGCTCAGCCCGAGAATGTGGAGCATGGCCTCGTCTTTGTGCTAATCCTTCACATAATGAAGGATTTAACATGAAACCTAGGTATTTATGTGTGATGGATGTCTGGAAACGTACGTTTACGTTTGCAAATGTTGGGTTGACATTTCAGATCAGTTGGTCTGGCTTGAGGATTAAAAGTCTGGGTTTGTAACCCAAAAGTTGTAAGTTTTAAACACAAAGCAATCCATTTGAACCTAAACTAAAATAAATTGCTTTAGTATAAAGCAGAGGTGTCCAATCCTGCTTCTGGAGGGCCACTATCCTGCAGAGTTTAGTTACAATCCTGATTAAATACACAGAACCAGCTAATCAAGGTCTTCAGGGTTGGTTGTTGTTCCCTATATACCCTCATTCATGATTCCCTATAGTACTCCACTAATATAGTGCACTGAAAGAACGTATAAAAATCAATGAGTGAATTCGGGCACTGAGTGCACTAGAAGTTCTGCAGAGGGCATATTCTGGTGTGACACAAGAATTCAAGTTCTTGGAGACTCTCTAGTCCAGTGGGTAGCCGTTGAGTGTACATCGGTTGTAGGTCAGGGGTGTCCAATCCAGGATGCGTTTCCCAAAAGCCGTTGCAAGTTTAAGTTGACTGTAGAACAATTGCCACCAATGGTCTCTACGATCAACTCTAGCTCTTACAATGCTTTTTGGAAACGTAGCCCTGCTACCTTTTTAGAGGAGGTCCTGAAGACCTTTTATTAACTGTTTCTGGTGTTTAACTAGGTTTGGATCTAAAATGTGCAGAACATTGTCCCTCCTGGAGCAGGATTGGACATCCCTGATTGAGGAGCATTATGGAATTGAATGAGTGCAATCGATAATGTCTCATATGGTTTTGGACACCACAACAAATTGCTGTCCACTCAAATAGTGCTCTACATAAGGGTATAAGAGACATTTTGGACAGCTCTTAGAAACTTCCAGGCAAATGTGTTGGGGCAGTCTAGAGCTAAACTCTACTCTGCTAGTCATTTGGCCCCCAGGAGCATGATTGGACAACCCCTTTTGGATGTCCTAAATGCATATAATGAAATCTTTAGTATCTCTGAGGACATGCACATGGTTTCACATGTTTGGGCAAAACATTCTGGTAACGCTTCCTTTTACAGTCCAGTTACCTATGTAAATACTATGTACCTTATTTTAGTAACTACAATTACTGGGTAATAACTAGTACTAACCCTGAACCTACCCCTAAACCTACCCCTGTTCCATGTACTTACCTTATATGAGCCAGTACTTTCTAGGTAAGTACACTGTAAGTACACTGTAAGTACTGTACTGTAAAAGGAAGCGTTACCCACATTCTCATCCCAAGACGTCATCTAACTGACACTTTTGACCATACGTCAACATCCAACGTTTTAGGGTACCCTTTAACATCAGTTAGATGATGATCCTAGGCGTCATCGAACTGACGCTTTACCTTTAGCGTCAGTTAGATGATGCAGGTTATGTTTAGGTCTGGGTAGGGTTAGGATTAGATAGCATCATCTAACTGACGTTGAAAGGGTAACCCTAAAACGTCGGATGTTGACGTATGGTCGAAAGCGTCAGTTAAATGACGTCCTTGGGATGAGAACAGGCTGGTCAGTTTTTGGGTTTAATGACAAGCTCTTATGGGGTTTCAGTGTGTTTCAAGGCCTTATGCATGCTTACAGGCAGGTTATTATCATTATCTACAAGCTAATTGATGATTGTTAGCCAGTGGTTCAGATGCTGATGTCATATATCAGAGTACCATCATTCATCACCATTAAATGTTTCTTTCTGTTCAGCATCCAAAACTCAAAGGAGTCTCTTGTGCCTAAATTTGTACTGCTTACAGAAAAGAAGCAGCTTTGGATAATAAGCACACACAAAATAACATTACTGCAAGTCGAGCAAGGAGTTTTACAGTGGTTTGCATTTTCCAAATGGAATTAGAAGGGGAAGATGAGAGCTAGAGGGAAAGAAGACGATGACTGCGGGCTTTTGTACCGAGCTGATAATGTTGGGTTCAATTCTCTCGCATTGTCTCCCCTGTTCTGCATGGATCTGAGAGACAGAACCGGCTCACTGGCTGTTTGAAACGAATGAAACTCCTTGTTCTCCTCTTTCTTTTTCGGAATTGAGTTGCCATGCTTTTCCAGTGCTTTCCTCAGCTGTATAAGAAAGGTGGCAGCAGGAGAAAGATTGAACACTTGTTTATTTGTTTCCATCTCATCACAGCAGCAGCCCCAGGGATCACGCTTGACGTGAAGCCACCCACAAATGAAAGTTGTCGTCTTCGTGTGGGCAGTGCTTTTTCAGACCCAGGCCGCATTGTGAGGGAATGGAGGGGGTGGCGTTTGGCTGTGTAATCCGCATGTATGATTTGTGTTTGGGGGTATTAAGCCAGCAAATCAGGACGACTCCACTGGCACACCAAACTGATATTATATAAAACCAAAGCAGATTAACAGAACAATGATTTAAAAAAAAAATAAAAAAATCTGTTTACACTTAAATGGTCGTTTATTAATATTTATTAATAGTTTAATGTGTTCTGGACAGATTATCCAGATTGTTAGAAGTAAAATTCAGTTATTAAATCATTTCTTGTTCTGTTGTGGCTAATTTTAGACTTTTAGGGCTATGTTTTGAAATCTGTTTTGCCATCTGATTGACGAGCTCTTATTTCTTACAACGGTCATAATATATTCCGATGGTTCATCAAGCACAACTGATTGCCAGGTTGGTGCGGCATTTGAATAATGCAAGACAGGAACGTACTTTTTATATTACAATGAGAGATATTTGAGCTCTTTTCTCAAAGCTCTTGCCACACAGGAAATTACACTGGTATATAACCTTCTTCCTTTGCTTCAAGTATCAAACCTTTTAATTAACAACATATGAAGCACAGGAAGAAAATATAAAAATGTAGTACAGAAATATATATATATAAAAACTGATCACAAATGAATAGAAATAGATGAAGTGGAAATGCTGTTAGCCGGGGCTTCTTAAGGACCTGAAGGAGGATGGTGAATTTTTGCTCTGCAATATTAACATGACCCTCAATTAATCCACTCTCTGCTTGCTAATCAAACCCTAAATCCAAGCAAAAAATAGCTTTTCATATACCGCAGATTGCTTTTCCTTTTTAAAGTGAAACCTCTCACCCTTCCGCTTTCAGATGCCCAGATCAGGCTAAGCCTTTGAGATGCTGAGAGCGAGTTAAAAACAGGCACTATGAGAAATCTAGTAGAGATTGAGGAGGAAATTGTTTGCCGCTGTCAGATGGATGGATTATAAGGGTCACATTATGGCTATCTGTGTCCACCGGTAAAAGCGACAGCTTCCTTTCCATTAGTGCCGGAAACAAAGCCAGTGAGAAATCAGCTGAGTGGATTTCTCTTCACCATGTTGTTCTCAGTGCCAGGTCCAGTGGCTGTACCATCAATGCCAAACTGCTGAGCTCAACTTTATTCTAATGAGGGTCAGGGATTGTGCTTCTTCCACATGCAGGTGAATGGAATTATGAGGGACAGAGCATATTTATCAGACTCCCATCTCTGCTTCTTGCAGACTGCAAGCCTGCAACTGCAGCAGACCATTTGAGATTTCGTCATGGAGGTTGAGAAGGCACATGATGAGGAGAGAGAGACGTGGGGTGTGTTCAAAACAGACGGCAGCTGATTTGCAGGTCCAGATGGAATCTGCAGACTGTTTTCTGCATTTTCTTAACTGAACGTTGAGGGAAAGTAGTGGAATGATAGACAAAGAAATTATGTTTAAAGATGTTAAACAAAAATGTTTGCTGATCTAAACAAATGGCATGATGTGCCAGCTGTTTGATGTTTTGTAAATTTACTGAGCTTACTTGCGGTAGCATTTTCCATGTGGGACAGATTGTGTTTTGTTTGAAGTTATAGTTACCTCTTGTTAACTTGTTTCAGAGCTCCTTTCACTACATTATTATCTAGAACAAATTCAAGTGAGCAGAGAGATCTAAATTAATAGTTCCCATTAATTAATTAATCCTAGAGATGCGCCAAAACGAAAATTCGAAACCAAAAAAGAGGAAACCAAGGCCGAAAACTGAATTACCGAAATAAATTATGACAATTATTAGTACCATTGCATTTATGGCTATGACTGTGTACAGACTTTACTAAAATCAAGGAAGGCATTGCAATTGCATAAATTAGGATAACATTTCAACGCATTTCTCATCACTTAGCGTCGATATAGAACGCTATATGACAAAACGGCACTATACTATGCACATGGTACCCTTTATCCGTTAATATAACACATGCTGAACATTTTCATAGAATAAATCAATTACAAATTATGCACATTTTTATTTAAAACATTGCAACAATGCACAGTATAAAACTCATGTGTACATTAAATGGCCTGCAGAAAGGTCTTAAAATTAACTGTTCTCTCATAAAAACAAAGCTGAGCATGAACTTCTCATCACACCAGCACCCAGTTTGCATGTCTAAATTAGTTGCTGACATTTTAAAAATGAGCATGCAATATCATAAAAAGCCTTTTTAATGAACAAAGATCCATGTTTAATAAAAATGTACATGAAACTTAATGAAATATGTTTGGCGAAATTAGAAAATATTAAGAAGAGCGTTCATTTAGTCGTATAGGCCTACACACGCGTTCCTATATACATTTTTATGTAATGTCACAAGTAATAATCTCAGGGTTTACTGGATTTTACTTAAATTATTTTTTATTGGTGGTGGTATACTAAATAATAAAAATTGTCACGTGTTTATCTTTCTTCTCACTGGTTGCGGTTTCTGTTTGTGTCATCACAACATTTCGGCCGTATTGCTTCAGTGATAAAAGTCTTTCGGATGAAAACCGAAAATGCCCTTTTGGCCCATTTCTGGGCCAAAAAATTTGTTGGCCAAATATTCGGTGTATCCCTATCCCACTTTCACTACCATTCTGAAATAATACTTACATTTTATTTTAAAATAAATAAATAAAAAATCAGGAAAAATAGTAATTTGTGAAATGTTGTTCTTTTTCAATATATTTTGAAATATAATGTATTCCAATGATGGCTATACATTTTTAGCAGTTATTACTCCAGTCTTCAGTGTCACATGATCTTTAACATATTCTAATATTCTGATTTGGTACTCAAGAAATTAATATTATCATCAATGTTGAAAACATCATCTTTTCTGAATAAAAGTATTATCTTTCTTTAAACAGTTGATTGACCCCAAATAGTTTGAACGGTAGTGTACACATTATCTGCTCTGAAGCACACTCATTCACTCTTGCCAAATTTCATGCGCTGCAATTGTGAGTTATCACAGCTTTTCAAAATTGATCAGATGGTTGCATTTCAGATGACAGGATGTTATGCAAACATTTTATTTGGTCTTGTCTCGATGGCCTCTTGCCTCCAGATACTGTCGTTGAGAGAGAGGGAGACAGACGGATAGAAGCATAAAACGCATCTTATTCCAAACAGCCCTGAAGAGCTTTAACACACTCCTTCCATAATTATCTGAGTCAGATGTTGATTACATTTTGTCAACAGAGGGTTTTCTGTTTTAACCACAGACCTGCCTGTTCACGCAAATGGATATACTGTAACTGATTCGTACTAGTTGCCAGCTGAGGTAAAAGTATCTGCTTACCTCAGAGAGCATGGCTGATGTTCGTACAGCCACTAATGAGCAGTTATCAATCAATATGTCATTCAATAAATTATAAACAACTTCCTCTGCTATCTCTCTTGAAATGCTAATGGGTTTTACCGTCTCCCTCAAGAAGACCTGCAAGGTTAAAGTGTGCTGCTCTGGATTCTCTGTTCTCCATAAACATGTGCTGATTCATTTACGAGCAGGGAATGTGAAATTGGGCCTGCCTGCTTATAAATCATTGGTTGCTTTTAATGTTTGATGCATTCTCATTAAGATAAATGTGTCTTATTCACCTCCACAATCAATTTGAGATTTTCACATAGATTTAAGAGGTTTAAATTGTTCTCTGTTGAGTTGAGAGTGCCTGCATCCTTGAATAATTGAAAATGTGAAATTAACCTGTAGACATGAATAGTTAGGAGGTATTTTGAATTATTGAATTCCTATTTAGATCTTCCTGTTTTGCTCATTTTCACTTTATCTTGTTTTCCTGTTTTGTCTTCGATCAGTGTAACCAGGTACGTGTCGTGGCAGAAGAGACAAATCAATGCTCATGTTTCATGGAATCGTGTGCATCAGGATTTGTCCAATGGGATTGTAAAGTACAAGTTTGGATCCATTGGCTCTCTCTAGAATGTAATATTAGCTAACTTATTACTGAATACAGAGCAGTGGATGAACTCCTTACCTCCTAAAGTGAAATGTTAGGAATTCTTTTATGAGACAGTAGTACACATTATACAAATTATACTGAGGAAATAGTATGTTAGTATACTTTTAAAAACATAGCCATTGTTTTGGGTCTGTGTTTGATGCCCGTACCAAATGGGATGGAACTGGGTACCGTACGGGATTGGTACCATAGTGGTCAATGGTCGATATTAGAGTTTTTTTTTCTAAATTATTAGGCCCTGTTTACACGAGAACGCTCGCGGTTGAAAACGTAAAAATATTTTATTGGATGTGCCTTTCGTTTATATGGCGACGGCGTTTTCGGGGCTTAAAAACACAAAAAAGTGAAACCACCCTCCAGAGTGGAAATCCTGAAAAAACGCTCCACCGCCTAAAATCACACACTTTTGCGTCACAATATGGACGCAGATTTCCCACCCAAAACGCTCGTCTAAACGCAGAATAAAAAGTGATAACGCAACGCCGCCTTTGCGTTTTCTCTTCAGAATGGTTCCCGTGTAAAGGGTAAAACGCAAAAGTCTGCTTGACATTGAAGGTTGTACGCAGGCACGTGGACTTGGTGTTGTTGCGTGGCAGTGCTCCACATTGCCACCTAGCCGCCTGGAGTGCATACTACATTGAATATCACACACTTTGCGTCACAATATGCACGCAGATTCCCCATCCAAAACGCTTGTCTAAACGCAGAATAAAAAGTGATAACACAACGCCACCTTTGCGTTTTCTCTTCAGAATCGTTCCGTGTAAACATAGCCTAAGACATTTAATTATGAATGCAGTCAATGCGCACTTGTCCTATTTTACAACAAAATACCCTAATGTTCACTTTAACAATACGGACAATTAAATAACCCTGTTAGATGTGAATAGAGTGCCGAAGTTACGACGTCACTGAGTCTGCAGGCCAAAACGTGGAAGTGAGTTAGCATTTTAGCTATATACCGGTTCTCTTGCTCTAAAGTCTTTTGCGATTTTGAATGGGTTTTTGCTAAATTGCCTAAAAAAGGTCTGTGATGAACAAAGCCTCAAAATATTTTTACGTTTTGATCTATGACATTGAACACACAGTCATAACCTGCTTGTGTTTTTTAAACTTTATTGTGTCTGCTTGTGTGTTTTGTTTTTTACTTCAAAATGTATATAATTTGGATTAATTTGTAAAGATCTTGATAGACAAAATCTTATTTTATTCTAATAAAAATCTCTTATCATATCACAGATCTTATTTTTTGTGATTTTCCAAAAGTCTATGGGGAAAATGCATAGCTTTTCAATTCGAGGGACCCATGTGCCGCTGGCATTCGAGTTTGTCGTACAAAGTGACGTCATCACTTCGGCACTCTGTTAAATGTAATCTTTAGCAAATTCCAAAATAAATATCCATTTTTATATGCTGTGGTGCCTACATTCACTTTAAATGGTTTTAATTTGAAATGCTGGCCATTTATCAGTTCAGCTAAATATAAAAATAATTATTGCCGTATTGGTAGCAGACAGAATCATTTATATCATCCCAATCCTAGTTCAGGTGCAGCTGTAATTTTGTGCCTAAGTTTTAACTATTAAGATTCTCACACTGACTCTATTTGTCTGACTTTGTCTTTGGTGATATTTATTTGTTGTTAAAGATGTGCTCTATGACTCAAAGTGATTAGTCACTTGATCTTTTTTCAGTAAGTGTATTTAAATTCTCAAGCTCATTTCCAGAGCTTTGGAGTCTTATATTCCTGGAGTTCCCTCAACCATTCACGAATTCCCTCTAGAAATCCTGATGCACGTAAGGTGGTTTCCAGGCCAATGGAGGGCAAGCGTATTGGCATGTATTGAGATGCGGCCATGTGTGAGTAAGCAGAGGCCCTCACTGTGTTTCCATGAACTCTCAATGAGCTTTCCGAACTCTTACCCCCCTGTTTACGGCTCACGTGGCCGTTTACTGTAATTTATCCAGCTCTTTGGCATTCAGCCTAATGCCATGCTGATGTGTGTGACCAACCGCCGGGTTTACGGAAGAGGGTCCTAATTAAGAACCGTAACATACATTTCAAATTCCTGTTTCATGGCTGGTAACTGGCACTCAGTGGGTGGAGATGCCTTAGTTGAGCATTTTACCATGGCACATGTTCAAATCAAGCACCCTCTTTCAACAGCTTTCCGCTTAAACATATAGAGTCGGTTCTCTTTCAAGAAAGATGTGGGGAGGGCAGAGCAGAAGAGTATCCTGGTGACGATCTGGAATGCATTGTTGTTGCGCACTCATGCAAATGCTTCATTACATTGTGGCTTTTCAAATTGTGCAATTTCACAACTTAAAGGGATAGTTCACTTTGAAATACATTTTTGATATGTTTTAGCTTACCTCAAGGGCATCCAAGATGTACAGTAGGTGTCTTTGTTTCCACAGTATTTTCAATTTTGATATATTTAGGTCAAACTGTTCTTGTCTATCAGTCATATAATGGAGGTATATAAGCTAAAACATATCAAAAATGTATTTCAAAGTTTTAATCTGTCAAGTTAATCAGTAATGACTTTCGCAAGTACCATACTTGCACTCTTGGTGTGTACAGGCATGACTGTGTGCTCGAACAGGAAGATGTGGTTCCAAATTTGTGCTTGTACATGTTGTGAAATGTTAAGCCCTAAAGAGATTAATCTCATGGATTTGTTTGATAGATCACATTCTGTAGTGTAGTCAAATATTTAAATTATGTAGTGTAAATTTTCTACATCAAAAATTTTTGTCAGTTGGACTTGAAGTGGTCCAGTGGCGTTTCAAAGCTGATGTTCTTAAAAGCAGGATCCAAAGCTCATTTAGACGGCTCATTAGATTCCTTCTGCATGCTCATTTATGGGGCTGCTCCGTCTGTGAGAGCCCTAGCAGCATGTAAAGGCAGGGCAAGGTCAGACACAGAGAAAGAGAATACAAAATAGATCTAAATCTGTAGTTAAATCTTTCTGAACTAGGAGACATGACAGGATATAACTTGATCTAATACTTCATATAACCAAGGCCAGATTTATGCATAGGCATTCTAGGCATGTGCCTATGCTTGCACATCCAGGGGTGGTCCAATTTCAATGAGGAGAAATAAATGCTAAAACTATGTAATACAATTTAAAATTGTCCTCTAGCGGTGATGTTTCAGAATGCAACAAGAGCGCTCGTGCTGTGTGTCTAGATCTCAAGAGCGAGCAGTCACTACCGGCCACACTGGAGACTTTCAACACAATGGCGAAATCATCACACAACATGCTGGAAACTGAATGTAAACTCCCACTGCAGGTACAACAATAGCCTACTTTTATCAGCTTGACGTTGAACTAATGCTTTGTGCTCGTACCATGATAATGTTAACTGCATTTAGCCGACATGTGGTGTTATAAGCCATTTATTTTCGTGTATCTTTCACAATTAGCAATGTCAACACAGGTGAATGTATAATATGATAACGAAAACGGTTAGTGAACTAGACTGAACAGTTTCAGTGTATCAGTAAGATCGTAGGAAGTGACATTACTGTACTGAACGTGTCTGGAAATGTGTATAAACAATATGATAGTAGTGGATGAGTGACGTTAGTCAGTAGATCTAGTAAATAAAATAAGTTACATCCTAAAGCACCGACTTTTTGTTGTCCTGGAACATTCTTTTGTATTCATGTCATGTTTCATGTAGTTTACCTTGCTATTTCACTGGAGTTTACTATGTTGATCCGCGTTTTCGTCCGGAGTCGATCAGATTCACGTTTTGCCTGACGAGCTTGGGCAGATAAAACTTTTTTGTTTTTTATATTTATGTGGAGTTTGTGTTGGAGTCTGTGTTGTGCTGGAGGCAGGACGTTTTGGGCTGTTATCAGACTCCATGTCGTCAGCTGAAGTGCCGTTGGTCGTGACTGTATAGAGACTGGATAGAGACATGGTTGACTGGATAGAGAGGCGGGAGCGCGCATGCACGTCACATCCTGATGGATTTCGCAGGAAATCCAACCAAGAGACCTCACATATAAATATGCTAATATTGGCCTTCAGAGGTAAATAGCAAAATCCCTGAAAAGTGGATCATTGCATGTGTGATTACAACCCCTTCAAACACAGGCAATAAAAAAAAGGATTCATTTTATAAAAAAAGTTACATATAGAACCTTTAACATTAATCTTACACACACACATAAAAAAGAAACATTATATTGCACTTAATTTTAGCATTTACACTCTTTCAGTGCCATCGGCAGAAGCATGCTGGGAAAAGATATCCCAGCCGTTTCAGTTAAACTTAAGTTTGTCTAAATTAAAATAAATAATTTCATAAAACTCAAAACAATGAACAGTCAGTTTACTTAAATATATCAGTTCTGTGAACGTGAAAAAAAGAAAGTGCTAGAAAGTGCTAAAAAATAGAATTAATTTGACTGAACTAATTCGTTGAATTTAAGTTTGTCCTACTCAAACCAATTAATTGTTTTGATCAGTTAGGGTTTACAGTGTAGATAAGACCCTTATTCATCATCTGGTATCAAGTAAATTATCAGCAAAAGTTTTTTTTTCAATTTTTTTTTTTAAGTGTACTACTCCTTTAATATTTGATTCCTTTTTAACCTTTAGGCGCAAATGAAGATTGGCTATATCATTTTATTTTTGTGGGCTTTTTGCCTTTTTGACTGAGTAACTTCTCCAAAAATAAAGCATTTTTCTTACCTTTACCTACTTTTATCCCTTGGAATTTATCATGTGTGTCAGCCCCTGACATCAGTGTCACATGAAATCAGGGAAAGTCAAATCCACTTAAAATCGAATATTTAGCTGCTTTCTATCAATACATCAGATGGTATAAATGTGCCTGCAGTGAGAGTGGGAAAAAATGGAGTGCATCATACAATGATGGGTAAAACCACATCCCTCCCTGCTTGTTCTGCTGTAAAGCACAGATTCATGTTGATAACAAGAGTAATTGGATTATATTCCTCTTTCACATCTCTGCCAACGGAACATCTTCCTGCTGATCGGAAGAGCCATACTATCCCCACTGCGTCTCCAACTCAAATGTTTCTGTAGCTCGAGTTCTGTGTTCTGCTTCAAACTCTTTCTCCTTCATGCATGTTTGCACATGTGCGATATTCGACTTGTTTCCAGCTCTTCGCTCTGTTCTAAAACTAGTGAGCTCCCTCCATCGGCAGAAGTTGTGGGAATCATACAGTAGGTCTCAACTCAACAGAAACAGATGTTCCTCAAGGTATGGTGGTGCATTCTGGGATAAACTGTTTTTGTCTGTTATTGATTGAGTGATTTGAAGAGTGAATGGTTAAGTTTGGTTTTATTTCAGAGACAGAGGTTACTCAAATATCAAATTATGACCGCTATGATGGAAAGTGTTACAAATGAATGTTCAATTTAAACTAAACAAAACAAACAAACTTGTCTGTGAAGTGTAGCGAGACGACCCCATTAGAAGGCAGCCCACTGTTTAGGTAACCCACTAGGTAGGAAGCATCTGAGTTCTGAAAATAAAGCTTTTATGTATCGGATAATATTTGGATTACCGTTCTTTATTCGTAATTCTGTAATCTCCATCCACCGCCACTTTTAGTTACCGTTTTTCTTCTCGTCCACCCTTTTCCCTCTTTCCCGGCTGGAGCCCCATTAACCTAATAAGACAGAGAGGAGAAGCAGATGATCTGGGTGTGACTGTGTCATCTCTCCCCAGGACGAGGAGGTTAGCCCTAATCTGAACCAAATGAGCACCTTGCCTTGCCGCTGTGATCTTCATTGCCGTCTCCGCGGCTGAGGCATGAATCAGGTTAGATTTAATCACCACCCCGCACCCATCGCCCTCATGTGAGTCACGTCTGGCTAAATTAAACCGAGCAAGGGACTGAGCTAGCCACACTCTCCCTCGCTCAGCCCCGCCGAGGCCCAGCGCTCAGCCAACGTTCACCGTGACCGCACTGCCAGACAGCTCTCGACTCCCTCTTTGTCTCTCTCACTCACTCTCTGTGAGTGAGTTTTTTTTTTTGCCTGGCTGATACATTTCATAGAACCATTAATTGATTTTTTTTTTAATTGCCAGTCTTGTTACGCCAAAGCATGCTGTTTCATTTTCAAGGTGTTGTGATGATTTATATACAAAGGCCCTTTAAGGACACACACACACACATACAGAACAACTCTTGCCAGGCGCTCTTGTAGCCCTGAGGGATGCCCAGTTTGATTGGCAGACATTTTTTTTTCTTTTTTTTTCTGACTGGCACACTTTGGCATATGTGCTCCATAGCTTGGTTGCAGAGGCGGGGAATGTTTTCCTGGGAAATTAAACCCTAGCCAAATTCACTTTGTGGTTATTTTATTCACACACGACACCATTTGTGCATTTTGGGGTGTAACAATTTATCGTGCCACAATATATCGCAATACAAAAATGCAACAATACGTATTGTGAATAGTGACAATATGTATCGTGGATAGTTCCCTGAAATAAAAAATTTCTGTGTGAGAAAAAATTCAGTTTTAGTGTCATTACTACATTAAACTACTATATGTAATGTTAATTGACCCTTTGCTAAGCCACGCCCGAAAACTGCCGCTGGCCAATCATGTCTTAGCAACCGTAACTATGCGGAGGTCTGGCAAGCTTTCTGAATGAGGGAAACAGCTGAAGCTTTGTGCGTATGGATTGTGCAAAGCTCGATACCGGGATACTAAAAGTTTGGATGGGGAGAGGAATTGTTTTCCTTCCAGAAAATCTAAAAGCCAAGGATAGTAAATGATTGGCGTGATCTTGCATCTATGTGCGAGACCCATTCACAACTACTGGTAAATGTCGACATGCTTAACAAAAACACCTATTGCTTGCAAAATATTGAAATATTGTTCTTTGGTCATAATGATAGCAAGTAAAATAAGACGATTAAAGAGACAGACAAAGGCTCACTGACATACTTTAAAATATATTTCAGCATTTTGTTAATCAACGTCCTACTGACGTCACCCTTACTAAGTAACTTAACCCAATCCGATCCGCGGCTCTCCCGGTATTAGTGTTATTCCACAATATTTATTTATAAGCTGTTTGATTTATAATTATTAAGATTATTTTAACATATCCTGCTGTGTATGAACATAGCTGTTCCTCAATTTGTGTTTTCCATTTGAACGGTCAGCGTATGAGGCGCTGCTGCTTGCGATGGGTGCTAGGAACGTTAGGCTTTGACTTCAATTTTTAAGAAATTATTCTCTAATCGGTTGCATATAATGTTGTGGATACATCCCTCGAATGCATATCGTAGTCCTTTTGTCTTGCTCTCTCTAGATTTTCACTTGTTTGCCAAAAATTACTAAAATCCATTGGAGAATGTCTGACACCGGTGCATCCACACTATATTACGATGGGCCAGCCGCGAAAGCTTGACAGGCATAGCAACAGTAACTAGGGAGGGCGGGGCTTAGCGAAGGGTCAATTACAATGCATAATTATGCCAATGGGGGAATATTTGTGGGTGCTGATAATCCCAAATAACGTATGTAACTTGACCAGTAAAAAGTGTCCGAATTTTTTTTAAATATATCTAAGTTACATATATCTAGTCGGAAAAAGTGCAAGAATATTCAGCTTCAGAATCATGAATATTGTATGTATGTCACCATTGTCCTTGGGTTACAAGCACCAAGTCCAAACATATTCATTTAAACCCACAATGTAATATCAAAGTTAGCATTTTAATCAACAGTACATTTTTTGTTAACCTTTTACCATATGTCTTGTACAGTCTGATCTCATGTAAAATATCGTATCTATAGCACGAATGGCATTTCTCGTGGCATTTACTGTATATGCCAAAAACAGTTTTGCGTGTATATGGCATGCATTTTTCGCGTGCATATGATTACGCACTTTTTGGCGTATAATACGCGCGAATTCCCCACCCCCTCCCCCCTAAACCTAACCCAGGGTTTTTAGTGCGTACCATCTACCGCAAAAACACTTTTGGCGTATAAATGGTACCAGAAATGACATTCATGGTATAGATACGCATCTTCATGAGACTGTGTTGGTCTTGTAGTATCACAATAATATCGTATCGTGAGTTCAGTATCGTGATATGTATCGAATCGTGACATGAGGGTATCATTACACCCCTAGTGCATTTGTCCAAACACATTTCTTTGTGTTTGCTCACCTTGCTCTAGTAATTCAAGCAGAAACTCTCTGAGAAGTGAGGAGGCTTGGATTGCTGCTTAATTTAAAAATAGTCTTTTTCTGCCTAGGCTGTGAGAGTGAATGTCATATTCACATCTTTTCGTCATTTTTACATTATCTTTTTTTGTTGCAAAGGGAGTTGAGAGCTTAGACAAACTTATGCAACACTTGATTCTTGCACTCTGTGAGCTGTTTGGTTAAAGCTCAAGGGCTTAATTGAGGAATGTGATAAGCTTGAAATATTCCTTTTTGATGACTTAAGAGCATACAAGATGTGATGATGATACAATTTTCCCTTTGTCTGTTTGTGTATCTCTTTCTTTGTCTTTCTCATGAATGCTGTTTTAACACCAAGCGCAAACTTTGAAGACGTCTCGTTGAAGCGAGCTGTAACTTATTAATCATGTGTGGTTCCGGCTGCTGACTCCTGCACTTCTGAATGCAGAAAACTGCAGGACTGTAAAGAAACTAAACTAAGCGATTGAAAAGGTCAATCTTGTTCTGTGTGTTTGGAATGAGCCAGGTTAGCCCTCCTTCCCGTTCATTTTTCCTAAGAGTATAGCTTTCTATTTATTTATTCACCAGTTCTTGCTTTGCCCACACTGTCAGTCTGGCCTCAACCTCACAGGATCTTGTCATAACATGTCTGTTCATTTAATATGCAATGGATGTGAACCCCATCTCTTTTTTCATAATTAACTAATATATCTTCCCTCCATCATCCGTCTTGCTCAATCATGCCATCTCTGTCCCCATCTCTGGCCTAGTCAAGAACGCTTCAGCTTTATCATAGGGTAGATCGCTCTATAATCTCAAGGTGAAGAGCTAATACCATTTCCCCTGTGACCTTTAGCTTCCCTTCTCTGAGCAGACCAGACTGTGACGGCACCTCACCCCATCTTCAATTAATTCCCCACTCTTCAGAATCAATCCACCGACTCTATCTGTTCAGTCTGAAAGCTCTGATAAAGACCGAATCCCTTTTACAATCTGGTGCTTTGACACTTCCCCTTCCTGTCTACTTACTTGCCACCCTCATAGAGAACTTTCTTTTGGATCCAGAATCTCTCTCTCTCTCTCTCTCTCTCTCTCTTCTCTGTTTTTATGTTTTTAAATCTCTTATATACTCACTGAATCTGCTTTTATTGACCAAAGGTACATTTAAAACAGTAATATTGTTAAATATTACAATTTAAAATATTTTTAAAATGTATTTATTACTGTAATGGCAAAGCTGAATTTTCATCAGCCATTACTCCAGTCTTCAGTGTCACATGATCCTTCAAAAATCATTCTAATATGCTGATTTGGTGCTCAATTGTGATACAGAATTATGGATGCTCAAATATTAATAACAATTCTGATTATAATAAACGTTGAATGCAAAATAGAGGAGTAGAAGATGCCACAGTTACCTTTCTTAGCTTACTTGTTAAACATTTGGAAGCATTTGGAAATGGGTCTTACTGTTAAAAATGCCCATTGTAATTGGATTTGTATTTGAGTCTGTAGCTGTGTCCTTAGCCTTCATGGGATTTCCTAATTGCACAACCAGGTGTTCCCTATTACCTCTTCTGGGCCAAGCAACAGTGCGAGAGTACAGCTGCCATACAATTTGCAAGAGCTCACTAAAATTGGACAGTTGAAGACTGGAAAAATGTTGCCTAGTCTAATGACATTCAGATAGTAGAGTCAAAATTTGGCGAAAACAGAATGAGAACATGGATCCATAATGCCTTGTTACCACTGTGCAGGCTGGTGGTGGTGGTGTAATGGTGTGAGGGAGGCTTTCTTGGCACACTTTAGGCCCCTTAAATGCCACGGCCTACCTGAGCATTGTTTCTGACCTTGTCCATCCCTTTATGGCCACCATGTACCCATCCTCTGATGGTTACTTTCAGCAGAATAATGCACTGTGTCCCAAAGCTCTGAATCATTTCAAATTGGTTTCTTGAACATGACTATGAGTTCACTTTACTAAAATGGCCCCCACAGTCACCAGATCTCAACCCAATAGACCATCTTTGGGATGTGGTGGAGCATCCCACAAATCTCTATCAATATGGGCCAACATTTCTAAAGAATGCTTTCAGCATCTTGTTGAATCCCATTGCCATTTATATTTTAAGAGATCTATCATGGCCTGGTCATCATGACTTTGTCACGTGTTGTGAGAGTCCTACCTTCAATTAAACATCAAAGACAAAATATATGATCATTGATTTTAGAAGACATGCCCACATCCATGAAGTCACATCGAATAAAGGTCAGACAGTAGAATGTATTCAATCCTACAAATATCTTGGGACAATTATCGACTTAAAAATTAACTTTGAGGGAAATTGAAAAGCTTTGTGTAAAAAGGAGAACACAGCTATTTTGTGTGTGTTTTTATTATTGTATTATTTTAACATTGACAGAACCATGATGGTCTTATTCTACCATGATTTTATTGAATTAATTTTATCTTTTTCTTTGGTGTCTTGGTTTGGCAATCTATCTTTAAAGAACAGAAACTCTACTGTAAAATCAAATTGTTAAAAGGTCTAGTAAGCTGATTAGGGTCACAATTTAGCCCAGTTTCCCTGTACACAGCAGATAACTGGCTCAATTTTAAATGATGATGCCCACCCTCTATATAGTGAATTTCAGCTTCTTCCTTCTAGACCAAGGTATATAGTCCCAAAGTGCAGAACAAAGCGGTTAGAAAAATGGCTTTGTCCAAGCAGCCGTCAGAGGAACAAAATGTTACAAAATACCAAATTTATTTAAGATAGAAATATTTTCTTTCTTTAAAAAAAATCTTAAATTAGGAATGTTTTGATTCTTTTTTTAGCATTGATCATTTTTCTTAAGCAGCCAATCACCATTTTACTATATGTTTGATTAAATAAATTCAACCTTGGTGAGCATATAATTTTTTTTTTTTTTTGCTGGTGCTGAAGTCTAATGAATTCTTTATATTGCCTTGTTTTCATGCACTTATCTTTTTATTAGTCCTATTAGTTGCTGTGGGTTAGTTTGTCTGTTAGAAAAATAAGGACAAAGTAATTTTCATTAAAAGTTTATGGAGTGCTTTAATTCGCAGAGAGCAATATGTTTGAGTTGATTATATTGCTCTCTGTGAAATCCGGCATCTAAAAACAAAGCTGCACCCGTCGCAAGGACATTATAAACCTGAGTATAATTACACCCATTCTGTGCGTTTCACTATTAAAATTGAAGTGTTTCTGTTCCCTGTCTGGAGTGGCTTGTATTAAATAAAGCCAAGAGTTCAAAACCACGCAGTAGACGACAGAGCCATTCAGACAGGGATAAAAAAGGCGACAAAGACTGGGAAATGGAGAAAAAAATATTTCACAGCCTTTTTTTTTACAAATATACACACAACCCACACACAGCTCATTCATTACAGTCACCCATCTGCCATGGTTGGCAAGCAAAAACACTGTGATCGCACACACTGGGGCCTATTACGAAGTTCTCCTGAAGCTTCTCCATAATTGTTTCACCTATGAAGACAATGCAAAACAGCTCAGGTTTAAATACACATCATTGAGTTTTAAGACCAGAGGGATATGGACAGATATCGCTTGGGTTGATTCCTGCCACCACCTGTGGTTATGGTGGAGTTCTGGACTTTGACTCTCACTCCACACACACGTGATGTCGCAAGTGACCCAGGCGGAGTGGTTTGCATGAAGGCTACAGATGGTTTAAACATTACGTTAAAGGGTCATTCGACCTCTGGAAAGATGAATGTGTATCTAAAATTGACAATTTGTGTACAAGAAATGTGAAATTATTTTTGAATTTGGAGCCTTCTAGACTCAGAAAAGCCAGAAAATGTATTTTTTGTTTATGTGGATGAAAGACAACAACTCCCAGAATGCACTTGCTTCGCTGCCCTAGGAGGCCACGCCTACCGGTAATAGCGCAGTAGTTAAACAACAAGTCTAGGTTGAGTCTCGAGTGAGTCTGCCCGAAAATGTCGAGATTTTGACGAGATGACGAGAATGTCCAGGGATTCGGCTATTGCGTTCTACAGTCGCCATTCGTATCATGTTTACTGTGGCGAGCAGGACGGAGTGAGGGCCTGTGGAGAGCGACGCAGAGGCCGGTCGCGTGATTACCGATGAGAGACACCTGTGAGACGTAAGTTACCGGTCTCCGTATCTCTCACGGAGGAGCAGGGAATTTTCTTAGCAATGTTAAAACGCACATCAACCGATCACTTGTTTAGCGTTCATGTAAACACTACATTCAGATTCACCAATCAGAATGAATTCAGTTAAATTGAAACAAAAGCTGTACATGTAAACAATGCATGGCGACTGCAGAAAGCAAAAGCTGAATCCCAGACATCAAGGCCGGACATGTCCGGGAAAAAGAGGACGGTAACCCCTAAAGTTACTACTCGGCTTTCTCCACAGAACAAGAGCCTGCTAGCTTAGCTTCCAAAAAAGATGGCTGACACTATGTGTAATCCCAATCCTCCATAATGCATCCGTCTGCGTATTCAGTACCTTCGTCCATATTTTCAAAAAGTTTCTGCCGGTGAAATCAAACGCACTGGCACTGATCTGTGATTGGTCTGTTAGCGCATTAGGTCCAACCCCCTATGGGCGGGTTTGAAAGGGTGGGATCTAGTGCTTGTAGTCTTTACAGAAATCTCCCCTCTTACACTTCCTCCTACAATGACGTAAAATGACGATTTTTGCGTCATTGTAGGAGGAAGTGAAAAAGGTAAATAGCAGATTTCTCTCGTCTAAGGAGATAATTAAGAGAGTGTTGCACGACCATTCAATAGTATAACTGGGTTTCTAACAATGGAAAGCTTAATGCAAATGGGTGGAGTGTCCCTTTAAGGATCAATATGCTACAGTTTTGCTTAAGTTCAATATTATTATTTTAAATAATTTAAGCTATAAAATGGCAGAGTTAAACTACTGTAGTTAAGCTTTAGCTTTCCTGTAGCTCAAACAGTAGAGCGTTGGCGCTTGCAACGCCAAGGTCATGGGTTTGATTCCCAGGGAAAGCAAGAACTGATAAGAAAGTAAATGTGTAATTTGAAATGCAATGTTAGTCGCTTTGGATAAAAGCGTCTGCCAAATGTAAATGTAATATCTATGCAGGATTTTTTTTTTTTCTTGAACAATATTTTTTCCCACTAATTCCATATCTGCATTCCACTAGGTACATAAAAGCTTATGTAAGTCCTGGAGTTGTTTTAAAACTCAAGTTATTTCTGGCCTTTGAAAATGTAATGAGGAGTAAGATATCCCAAATTAACCTTGAATCAAAGAGAGAAAAAGTCAGTTTATCTCCCAAGCGGCATTTGTGGTTGATTGTGTATGCTTCTTTTTTTTTAAGGGAGTATTCCTCTTCTCTTTCTGTCTGAGTATCTGTGGCTGGCTTCTTTCTGCCCCAGTTTGTTCGAAATGCAATGTTGAAGCCTCCGAGAGAGACAGTAACTCCTGTTCTTTTTGTGTGTGTCTGTCTGAAGCTTCTAGAAGAGCTGGACTCTTGTGCTGTGCTGAGGGAGTCTGATCACCGTCTGTCTGTGAGCATATCCATGAATCATTACGGTGACTGCAGATGGTCGTAGGCAAATACAGCCGTAAAACACGAGGAATCTGTTGTCATTTGGTTGGCTACTACCTTTGACTGCTGATTATTTCTCAGACCACGTCTATCAAAAACTGTATATCAAATAAATATTAATTTAGCTTAATTGAATTGTGTTGTTTCTCCTGGAAACCTTACTAGAGGAGGAAGTCTGCAGAAATGGAGGGCAAAAGGCAACAGATTTATAATAGAGATGGGAATCAGCGGGGACTGGCTGAAATGATAAATCTGTATCTTGGTCAGAATATGATAATGTTGTGATCATTCTTTGTTTTATAGTTATTGGAAATCTTTTTTCTTTCATATGCGCTGGACTCACGGAGCTCATTTGGTTTGTGTTTGTAAAGAAATAATGGAGTGCAAATCTGCTGCCATAGTAGCCGGACCTTTTTCAACCTTTGCCTTAGAAACACATGCAAATCTTGTAAAAATAAATGACACATAAGTATACTTTTAAAAAAGAGTACTTTAAAATAATATACTTAAGTGTGACCTGAGTGTAATGTTTACAGAATTGAAATTAATAAGCTGAACTAAATGGCTAGAATATAGAATGCTTTTTGACTAACATAAGGACTTAAGATAACAACACTTAAGTGGGACTCTGTAATTTCATAATCACTTCTATTATCTTCAAAATATAGTTAGTGTACTGAATGTACGGACAACTGTTTATGATAAACTAAAATATACTTTATTGTCATTGAAATTGTCATGTATTGAAATGTTGTAATTACACATTTGAATGGATACAGCTGCAGTTTAAAATAAATTAACTTTAAATGTAACACCTAATTAGAGTTAAAAGGATAATCAAGTACATTTAGATATATTTTAGCATGTTAGTCAATGCATCAAAATAAACCATTACAAAATAAAAACCAATGACAGAAGACTGACATATTCTGTTCAGTTAAACCCAACAGCTCTATAAATCATTATTGCAGTTTACCGCAGAGACCCAGGATAAAAGGAGAACACACATTTTATGTAATGGCTCAAAATTTAAAATTAAATGCAAAATATTCCATAAAGCAACGTTTAAATGTTTAATTAGGTGTATTTCTGGAACTCAAATGGTGCAGTAGGTAAAGATGTCAGTTTTATTCATTAAAAATGCAATATCCTGTGCCCAGCTTTTGTGGTCTCTCCCTGTCTCTCTCCTTTTTAAAGACTGTACACGGATTTACTCAGGAATCTCATAGTCTATCACCAGCCAGGACAGGAGCTGTTAGAGTTAGAGATAATGTTATCTGAACCTAATCGACAACACCTCCAGTCGGCCTTGCGCTGACCAGCGGGCTTCCTGAGTGCCCTTTAAATGCTTTGGGGTCAGAGTGTGACATCTTGATTTACTTTTTTAGAAAGCATTTGTGTGCGTAGTAATGTAGTTCAGGATAACACTTAAAGGGGTAGCCATTCCAAACCAATAAGGCTTTGGTTAATCTTCGAAACACAAATAAAGGTATGTTTAATGATCTGCTTTTCCATTGAAAGTCCAGGTGACAACGTATAAGATCTGAAAAAACATCATAAAGATGTCTGAAAAAAAAGTAGACACATAGGGTGGTTTAATCCAAATCAATGCATTAAATCTGTACATCTAAATTTAATCTATTCATAATATAAAGCGAACGTATCTCCTATCTTGTATAAACCATTCAATTCCTATAGATTCGTTTTTTTATATGACCTTTTTGAATCTTAAATACAAGACCCTGTGGATCTATGTTTTTGTTACTTGGACTTTCAATAGAGGTACAGAAACCTCTCTGCATTGTAAAAAAGAATATGCTTTATCTAATCAATAGAATTGTGGCAACAGATTACAAGCAATATTATTAATTAAATTTAACAATTTAGCATTGAGTAATAATTAATCAAATTATTCCTTAAAAGTTAACCATTTAAAATGAGTAAAGTTTACACCAAAAAATGTAACAAAAATATCTCACTAACAGACAGACAGACGTCAAAGAATAATTAAGAACTCTTTATTTTATAATGCCAACATTGAAGACAACAAGCAGAATCACTGAAGGAGAAAACCGTAATTTTAAAACAAACACCGATCACCGTAATGGTGACTTGAATTTATGGGTTTTTTTTGGGTCGTTGTTGTAAGTTTTACTCATTTTAAATGGTTAACTTTTAAGGAATTAATTTGATTTAAGTATTACTCAATTCTAATTTGTTAAATTTAATTAATAATATTGCTTGTAATCTGTGGCCACTTTTTTTTTGTTTAGATAAAGCATATTAATTTTTACAGTGTGGTTTCTCATCTAAAAGGGATAGTTCACTTTTACAATTAATTTCAAAGTGAACTATCCCTTTTAATTTGTGTTTGAAGCTTTAAAAGATGAGTAAATGGTCACAGAATTTTCATTTTTGTGCAAATGATCCCTTTTAAAGTTTTTGAGAGCTGTATTTTTTAAAACAAAGTTCTTAGAAACGAGGAGCGTTTGACCTAAACGTTCACACGACTGGACTGAGGGTTCACTAGCGTGGAGAATGTCACGAGCACAGAGCAGCAGATGGTAGAACTACACCCAAAGAGAAAAGCACCTGGTAACTGCCTTTGTCCAGACACACAATGGCTGCCATGGGAGAGTCATTACGGCTCGATAGATGGGCCGTCTCTAGTGTGTGTCCTCACATCCCCATTGTTCCCCTGTGGTTCAATCGCTCAGAACTTTTAGATAAAAGGTCAGATGATCTTCTCTCATGCCTGTCTTTATTGCAAGAGAGACCTTGAAACATATCAGTCATTTATATTCCTTACTTCTGATTCTTTTTCAGAAATGTCGCCCGTCTGGCCTTAAATTAAAGGCTGACATTTTGACTTTCGATTTGCCACACAATAGACCAAGATGCCGTGGTAGGTTATAAAGATGAAGTTGAGAAAGAAAGAATCATGTAGTTAAAAGCTCTTTCAAAGAGTAACAGCCATCAGAACATGTCTCGTCTTCCTGGCATTAACGGAATCCATTATTTAAAGCTATTTATCATGAATGGGCTTTATGCCTTTAAAATCTTTAGAGGTTTATATTCAATGCATTCATTCTTTTCACAGAAAGATGGAGCAGTATAGTAATCAACTCAGAAATGAAAAGATGTTGAAGGACGGAGATGGAGAGGAGAAAGCGTATAGCTGTCTCTGTAGTTGGAGATGTTTTTGAGAGGGATGTAGTGTCAGATACGGGACACAGAAAGTGATGGTGGCAGGTGAGGAGAGGCTCTCTCAGCCCACATCACGACTCTGGAGCCGCTGCCACATCCACTCTGCCCACCTGTCTCATGCAGAAATGGGAGGAAAACCATGGTGACATTTCACAAACACGTGCAAGCACACGCACGGCAGTGACGAAGTAAACATGACGTCCTTTTGCTGCTTCAAATGCACAGAAGCACATGTGACATTGCTTTGTTGCAGCCGAATGGAATGCAGGGGTCTTGAGGTTTTTTTTTTATGTAACCTGACGCCCACCCCAAAAAATAAGTATATAGAAATTAAAACTAAAGGCTTTGAGATACCATTTTACAGATAAGACGTATGGCTCTGAGCTTCCACATGCATCTTTACACAGAAAAGAGAAAACATTTGATTTGAAATTCTATGGCACCACTTAGTTTATCAAATGCCAGTGCTGGCTTTATAGCCACTAGGCTACTATGCTATTATGTGTCTACGACAAACGCGTACAAACATTATGGACCTGAATTTTGTAATAAGATCGGTAAGAATAAAGTTTAAGATCTGTAAGATTTTTTTATGTTTTTAAAAGAAGTTTCTTCTGCTCACCAAGGCTGCAATTTTTTATATAAAATACACAAAAAAACACAGTAATATTGTGAAATATTATGACAATTTAAAATGACTTTTTTATGTTAATATATATTAAAATGTAATTTATTCCTCTGAAAAAAAGCTGAATTTTCAGCATCATTACTCCAGTCTTCAGTGTCACATGATCCTTCACAAATCACTCTAATATGATGATTTTATGCTCCAAAAACATGTATGATTATTATCCATGTTGAAAACAGTTTTTTACATTTTTATTTCAGGATTCTTTGATGAATAGAAAGTTTTTATGAACAGCTTTTATCTGAAATGGAAAGCTTTTGTTACATTAAACACTACCCTTTAAAATATTTGGGGTCAGTAAGAATTTGTATTTTATTTTTGGGGGAAATAAATAAGAAATCAATACTTTCTATTCATCAAGGATGAGTTACATTGATCAAACGTTACAGTAAAGACATTTATAATGTTAGAAAAGATTCTAATTAAATAAATGCTGTTCTTTTGAACTTTATATTCATCAAAGAATCCTGAAATAAAAATGTAAAAAACTGTTTTCAACATGGATAATAATCATACGTGTTTTTGGAGCATAAAATCATCATATTAGAGTGATTTGTGAAGGATCATGTGACACTGAAGACTGGAGTAATGATGCTGAAAATTCAGCTTTTTTTCAGAGGAATAAATTACATTTTAATATATATTAACATAAAAAAGTCATTTTAAATTGTCATAAATTTCACAATATTACTATGTTTTTTGTGTATTTTTTATCAAAAATTGCAGCCTTGGTGAGCAGAGAGACTTCTTTTAAAAACATAAAACATCTTACCGACCTTAAACTTTTGACCGGTAGTGTAATAAAGTTGTAAATGAATTTTTCATGAATATATACTTTATGACGTTATTTTTTGATTTGATCAAGAACGTAAACCAATGCCAACGCTGTTTGTGTATATAGTAGCCAGTCAGTTTGATGCTATTGTGTAAAACAAACGTGTATTAAGTAAAAAAAAAAAATATATATATATATATATATAGGCAAATTATCATTTAGAAACATTTTGTAAGATCCGTCTTCAGCGAGGTTCTGCTTGCCTCTCTTCATTGCCACTTTCTGGGTCTGATCCTGGCTCATACTGATACTGCAGTATCAGACACCATTATGTACATAATGACAGGAACACATATGCAACTTTCGCCCGTTAAGATAATGGGCGTTAAGTATCCGGACAACGTGCGCTACAGTTTAGCCAATCACAACACACCGGCCCAAACTAACCAATCTGAGCCCACTGCCTGTTTCTGAGGGAGTGGTTTCGTGAGACTCAGGAAGTCAACCGGTCATTCAAATGACAGAGGAGAAAGCGGCTGACAATAAAGGTGAAATTTATGAAAACTAAGACTTTAAAAAAAAGAAAAAACACAAATGCATGTTATATTGCACCCCATAAACACAATCATGCAAAGACAAAAAAACACAGCAATAAACAGTAAACCACCTCTTTAAAAACCACCCAGGTTCCAGACGTGCTTTCCAGCAGCATAATAGATTGAGAACAGAACCTCAGTAGATTTACATCGATTCAGATACAGTAGATCTCACATATCAGTGGGATCCTGAAGGTTAACTGGCACTGTGCATATCACCAGACAGCTGCATTCTGACTTAATCGATACTTAAACAGAATGAGCCTACCCTTCGTCTTTTTACCTTTCACATGCGTTAATGGACAAATGCACAAGATGTTTTACAGGAAAGAGGCTTTTGTGAGCAGATGATGCACTTTAATTGTGTGTCCCCATCTAACCTTTTAAGGCTTATGAGGGAAAATCAAACTCATTGAAGATGATTTAAATTTGAGCTCAGATGCGACTCTGAGACTCCTCTGATTTTGAATATGAATTTTTTGATGTATATGCACAAATAGACACATGCTTAAAAGGAACTAGCATACATTCTATATTATATTACACAATATAAGCTGTTTTTTAATCGATTAGGGATAGGTCTGCATTTATGAAGGAGACGGGCATATGCTTTAATTTCTTCTAATTATTTTGACTTCAAATATGGATAGGTGCAAGTCAATGGCGATATTTCAGCAGTAAGGAGGTATTTTACAATGCAGATCTTGTGTTTTCGAAAGAAAGTGACAAAAAATGGAGTTAACTAAGGTTCAGGAGATGGGCCACGCCTCAACCAGTCTCAAAACTTCTTAATCGGCCGCCCCTTACAGTGCTGTTTGGCTCGTTCTCTGGAACCCTCCTTACCCAACCATCTCTCGTCCATTCAACCATCCATGTCATTCCCTCTTCTCTTCCCTTCCAGGTTGTATCGGAAGGTCCTAATTACTTGGCCTACATTGAACTGAGATGATGCCCCCACTATGAGTCTCCTAGCCGCCAAAACACCAGACACCCAGATCAACCTGACTTCCATCCTCTTTCCCCTTCCACTTCATCCTTTCCCTACTCATCCCCAACTCTCTTCAATACCAGATTCACCTGATTATCACTCCATTTCCCCTTCCACTGCATATTTTCCATGTTCATTCCCAGCTCTCTTTAATAAACTAAATTCCTGTCATTCATGGTTGTGGACACCTTTCTCCTTGCTAGAGAAAGGTATTTAATGATTGGATCACATGACTAACTGTCATGTGAAACTCTTGCCATTAATATGGCCAATAGTGCTTTCTAAAAAAAAAAAAAAATGAACAGCTTTTATTCCAGACATAAAATGATTGACATGTGCATTTAGTCTTTACAATTACAGCAATGAATTAAATGAGTAATTTTCTTTTTCTTCGGGTTTTAAAGCAGAATAAAGCCCTATTAGGATGGTATTAACTTTACAAGGGTAGATGGAGTAATGTAATTTTAGCACAGGGTGTCTGTAATATTAATGGCCAATTCACACTAGATAAGATATCTCAGTAAAACTGGCAGACTTACCTAACGCTAAAAGATGTTTACGTGCCTCTAACAAGTGCTTTCGATCTTCTTTCTGATCTAAATGGAATGTGGAAAACACAGACTTATGCCACAGACTTATCCCAGTGTCTTGAACTAAATGTTTTTTTAAGCGTCTTCATATTTGGAAAAACTGGAAAGCTTCTTTTAAACAGGAAATGATGATATAGTTACGTACTTATTTACAGCGGGTCTTTTTGCACTGGTTTAGTATAACCTGGGGTCATTTTTGGAACCTTTTTACTGAAGGTAAAATTCACCTTAATCTTTACTGACATTGTCCGTAACAGGACTAAAATCACAGAGAAGCTCTGGTAATTAGCTCTGGCAACCTCTCCATGTTAAAGGTACAAGATGCAAGATTGTTTCGCCACCAGGGGTCGCTAACCTCTTACAATAGCAAAGGCTTATATTAATGACTGATATTCCGCATGAAGCAGAATTATGGATCTTGTCGTCAAGATGATGGATCTTTTATGGATGAGTGAATACATTGATGTTTTTCACATGACTGTAGTATGAAGCAGGGCGCGATTGCTAGACGTACACCAGCGCCACACGCAACACGAGTCCCGCGGATATAAAGGAATAAGGATATTTAATACTACTGAACTACACGCTGAATTACTCGCACGGATAAGTGTATTAGAGGAATTAAACTTGAGGTAACACAGCGCTGCTTCACTTTCTAAACCAATTTCACTATCGCACTAAATTGCATTTGAGTGTGTTGAATGTCGTTAGCTAGGTTGTTTGTTGGCTGTATGAGACTAAGCTAGATTAACATTAGAGAATAATATACAGATCATCTTCTAACTTTTCATCATGTTGAACTATATAACATTGATTAGTTTTATGTACATTGATTTGCTCACCAGTTTGCTCAAGTAACATTCAACACTCACGTCTCTGTCAAGCCGAAGTTAGTCGCGGACGTGGAGCTCTCGGCATCTCGAAAGATGTTGATCTTCGTTTTAGTCCTCTTTTTGTCTCAAAGTCTACTTGCTATGGTCCATAATGTTTGAACAAAACCCTGCTAGGGACGCTCACGCTGTTGTGCACGCATAACGGCCATAACCGACCCAGTTGTCCACGTCTGTCGCCATGGTTACTATTGCAGTACGAGGTCAAACCTGGCGGAAACCGGGGTAACGCTGATATGAAGTCATTGACTGGCGACTCCTCACCCCTGCTCACACGCCCCGTTTCCTTGGTTAAAAATCGCAATTTTCTCACAATTTACAAATAGTTGGAAACATTTGGGATATTGTAAGTAATCAACTAAATAAAATATATAATATCGGCCTTGTGGTTTTTGGATATTTTACTGCAAATATCCTGCATATTGTACCTAAACTAGTCTCGTTAGAATAGGGTTTAAGACTTTTGTTTTTATTTTGTCATAAATTAGTCTTGCTGGACATAAACAGCAAAAGGTCTTATACACAGTGTAGTATTTTCGTTGCCACTTGGAGAGAAATGTCTAATAATTGTACACAGTATACGTCCACATATTTGAGAATGTAAATGGCACTTATCCTGACCGTTTTTTTTATTGGCAAATCAAGTGTTTTTTTTTTTTCCTTAAAGCCTGATAATCTGTCCTTACCCATTGAGGTGCGTAATTCAGACAATCAGATTATAGTTTGCCAGGTCGAGAAAGTGCATTCCAGTTTTGTGCGCCAAAAGCATCAGATGGACTGTGAGTGAGAGTATCCAATAATGAGCAGCACATCTGATTAAGCAATTTGACACTGGCCAAGTGGAGTATATCACTATATATATATTTGTATACTAATACTGTATATCTATCCATCCATCCATCCATCCATCCATCCATCTATAAATAAATAAAATGTGATATATCTGGAGGGAAACACTTGTGTGTGTGTGTGTTTAGATTTTTTTTTGCATGTGTTTAAACATGTACGACATGTACCATTATAAATATTTCACTCGACATCCACAGATGACATGTTTGAGGGTGTCAGAAGTCAGCACATAAGGTGATGGTGCTGCGGTGGGATCAAGTTGTATGCTGGTAACTGGAAATGTGATAGCGTGAATCCCCGTAGGGTCATGAAGTGCCGTTAACTTACATTCATCTTAACAACTTTCCAATGTTGTTAACTTTTACAACATATTTGCTAGCAAAGAGGTCATTTGCATAAGCAATAAGTCATGTACTTTGTCTGCTGGTCTTTTCCATTCCACATTAATGTGCCTTCACAGACCACATTAATCCATCAATGCAAGTCTTCGTTCTAGAATGGTAATAGTTTGCCACTGAACACTGAAGTTGATCTTTATCCTAAGATTGTGTGTGTGTGTGTGTGTGTGTGTGCAATCCTACACTCATGCTCATCCATTATTCAATGAGATGTATTGACTACCTGCCACCTGTCTGAGGCGTCAGGCCCACCGTCACACACCTGACTTTGAATGCAAACGGAGTCAGGTGTTTTTGGACATTTGTTTTCCCTTAAAGTCAGAGTTGACCTATGTGTGTGTGAATGCTGCAATATGTGTGTTTGTGTGTATTCTTGTGAATTGCAATGAAATGGGAGGTCGTTTAAATTCATCAAGGGTGTTTGGTCACTTTCTTTCCATTAATTTTTGTTTCCAAATGAAGAGTTTTTCCAAATAGGCTTCATTCTTGTCTAATAAAAAAGCATATGCTTGTGGAATATTAATGTGGGTGTCAGATTAATTTACAGAGTTTTTGCACTTAGCATATTTGTGTTAACAGTTCGAGCTGAGTTTTTTTTTATCAACGCATTATGTATTCATAGGCCTTCAGATGGACTGATTTTTGTAGTGAAAGCTGTGCATATCTCAATCCAATAGAGCATCTTTGGGATGTGGTGGAACGGGAGATTCGCATCATGGATGTGCAGCCGACAAATCTGCAGCAACTGTGTGATGCCATCATGTCAATATGGACCAAACTCCCTGAGGAATGCTTCCAGCACCTTGTTGAATCTATGCCACGAAGAATTGAGGCAGTTCTGAAGGCAAAAGGGGTCCAACCCGTTACTGAGCATGGGGTACCTAATAAAGTGGCCGGTGAGTGTAGATGTACAGTACGAAAAGGTTGTTTTTGATCAAAGGTAAGTCTTGGTGGATTTTACATCGCAATGTCAAAGTAGTATGCAATGTAGCGATTTAATGAGTCTTTCTTGGTTAACATAGCTTTTGATCTGAATGTGATTGTAGAAAATTTAATCACGGCAAGTGTGTGAGCTCTGTACAGCTTAACTGAGTTACTGTTTCAGTCTGTGTGAATTAAAAGCTCATGATGATCTGTTTTTGCCAAGCCGATTACTAGCAAGTTCCACTGCTACTGTTTAGGGGTTTGAAGAAAACCACTCAAATCGTGTGGTTTGTTGAGGAAAGGTATGTCATAACTTTCCTAGCCTTTAAACCAGATATAATTGGTGAATAAATACCATAAAGTTACATTGAAGGAGGGACCCAATCAATATTTACAGTATGAAACCAAACTCAAATGGTTCAAACCGGAATATTGCAAAAGCAATTTGGTAATCTAATATTGTAATTGGTAAATTTAGTTCGGTCATAGTTTAAGTAGTTTTTCTTCTTACAGATTAAAAAAATGCATTTTGGACATTTCAATTGCATAATACTATTGACCTCCAACATCTCTCTTTTTTTGTAGCAAAATAAATAAATAAATGTACTATTGCAAAAACAGTTAGGGAATGTTAGAATGTATCAGTAAATCTAACTAATGCACATTTTGGATTTTTTTTTCCTCCATCCAGCATTTCTGTATTGGAAAAATCGAATTATTGTTTACAAAAAAAAATGAATCTAAGAATGTATTTGGTAAATGTGTTTCTGTCATAGTTTTAACATAATTTGTCTTCTTAGAGAATACACGTCTGAAATGCATATTTATTTTCCATCCAGCATTTTCTACAGAAAACTATTTAGTGGTTTAAGAATTTATTGAGTACATACAGTATGTTTCAAGCATAGTTTGACGTCTTACTGAATAAATATTTAACAATTTTATTTCTTGAAACGTATCATTGAATTAATGTTCCCAACCAGCATGAAAATATGTAATTTGAAGCCTGATTTTAAAGACATTTGACTAAGTAACCACTTAGAACACCCTAAAAACATTAGTTTTGTAGTACCAAATTAATTATGTATGTCTTCTGATTTGTCATACGACACATGACTGCTTGGCATAGGATCGTGTTTTCCTATATGTTTAATCATGTGATTCCTCTCCGGGTCTCGGCAGGTGGTCCCCAGCCTCTTTTAATATCAGTTTAACAATATCTGATTACATCCATGTAACAGGATTAAGAATGCCACTTGCATGCCTCTGTCATGCCAGTTCCCAGTTGAGCTTTCATCAACATGCTGATATACCAGGATGCACAGGCAGTTTGTTGGTGGGTGAATGAAGCATTCCCTGCTGCTGAGGATTTAACTCTTGACAGGCAAAGCCCGGAGCCAGTCGTGACGTGCTAGGATGAAAGAACAGCACGTCTGACAATCTGCTTATTGTTTGGAGTTCTACAGGGGTATAAACACATTCTGTCATGATGATTGATTCATTATGTTTTTTGACCAGAAAACATACTTTTAGTAAATTCAACCGGTATAGTGTGACCAGTGCAGCCTTATTCCTAAGTTCACAGATTTCTTTCAAATTAAATAAAATACAATAAGAGAGAATCATCAAAGCAGCTTTAAAGGAGTAGTTCACTTAAAAAAAAAAAAAAAAAACTTTTGCTGATAATTTACTCACCCCCATGTCATCCAAGATGTCCACATCTTTCTTTCTTCAGTCGAAAATAAATTAAGGTTTTCGATGAAAACATTCCAGGATTTTTCTCCATATAATGCACTTTACTGGTAACCAGAGATGTATAAAATACTAGAAACCCGGACTTGAGTAAAAGTACAAGTGCTCTATCAAAAAAGTGACTTGAGTAGAAGTTGAAGTGCTCTTTAAGCACCACACTTAAGTAGAAGTACTAAAGTATTCAACATTTTTTGTACTTAAGTATTGCAAGTAGTTTATTTTAAAATTCACTACTGAAATAATAAAAGTACAAGTATTGTGTCATGTAATTATTAAAGAAAGCAGTCAAAAGTTTGAACTAGCAATCAAATTACAGTAGGCGCTTTGCGGATACAATTTGTTTTGGCGGCCGCGAAAAATGTCAGAGACAACCCCTGCATTAGTTGTCAATGTGTGTGTCAATCAATACCATTACCCTATAAAACTGGCGTGTGATTTAGGCAGCATGAAAGCCAACTTGCAACGATGATTCGTAAAATGTTTATAATTGTAACGAGTAACTAGCAGAACATTAAAAAAATATTGAAGTAAAAGTATTAAATTCATTGAAAATATCTACTGAAGTAAAAGTAGAAGTATGAGAAAAAAAACAATACTCTAGCAGAGTAGACACTCTAAAAAATGCTGGGTTGTTTTAACCCAATTTTGGGTCAAATATGGACAAACTCAAACATTGGGTTAAAAATGTAATTTAAAAATGTAACCAAATGGCTGGGTTTGTCCATTTTTTATAGTGCAGATACACCATTTTAGCACTTAAGTACATTACTTAAGTAGTTCTACTTCATTACTATACATCTCTGCTGCACCAAACGTAGTGCAAACTACAAACTGTTCAAACGGCTGTTCAAATGAAATAAGGGTCTTATCAAGCGAAACGATAAAAATATAACAAAGTTTAAGTTTTATAAGCTCAAATGGTCGCCTTGCTCTGTTCTGTCGTGATCTTTGGTTTCAAACTTGTTCATCAAACTGAACTAATCTTTTTCCGAGTCAATTGTTCGTTGAATGAACAAAATGCACTTTTGAAAAAAGATTTGTTCGTTTTGACTGAATGAGTTCTGAACAGGAGAGTCACTGACATGCATCACAGAACAGAGCATTTGTGCTTATAAAACGTAAACTTTGTTATTTTTTTAAATGACAGATCGTTTTGCTCTGATAAGGCCCTTATTTATTATCGGTAAACATCGTCCGCTTAAAGCCTTCGAACAGTTTGTAGTTTCTGCACTGAAACTGTCTTTTGGACATTGAACCGTTTGGTGGTCAGTAAAGCTCATTATATGGAGAAAAATCCTGGAATGTTCTGGAAGACAGATATTAGCAAATAGACTCAGCGGAGGTGTGATGCTTTTGGGGAGGGGCCTATTTGACTTGCTGATTTCAAATATCAACAGTGTTTACCAGAAATTGCTTACTGTCCCTTTAAAATGACTCGGTATCTTTCACATATCTATCCACTGAACAACAGGAAATGTGACTGCATCTTTATCGTTCATATAATGGGTCTGAGAAACAGAAAACACTTAATTTAGTCTTCTTTTGTCAAAACACACACATATTAGAAAGCAGCTTAACTTGCACGAAGGTAACTATAGTTAATTTTAAAGCGTGTGACCATGTACAGGTATCGTGCTGAGCTTTTTGCCTGCTTGGCAGGACCACCGCTAGGCTATCCCCAGGTTGCCCGCCTAGAAGATTAGAGGGCCTTATTCTCCATTTAGCCCTTTAACACCTGCTTTCTCTGGTGGGCGAAACTCGCTGCCGACAGGACAGCTGGGCTGAGCACTTTATTGAAAAAAATATGCAGATAATTGTTTTGGGCTCTGCAGTAGAGCAGAAGCCTTATAAAGACCTTTCAGATTCCCCAGTGTTTAGGCCGGTGGCATTTTAGGACAAAAAAGAATCCATAAAACAAAGAAAGATGTGGCTTCTGTCCTTTTCAGGTCAGGAAATATTTATTTCTTTTTGACATGCAGTGACACTTGAAGGCTTTCAGGGGGCGGTATAAATTAGTAAGTGAGGGAAAGGGATATTTGTTGTAAAACAGTGTAGACTAGGTCAGCTTTTAGTATCTGTTGGGTTGCATCCTTCTACAAATTCAGTGGGGCAGATCTTCTCAATTCGTTTTTGGCAGCCTCTGTTTGTGTGATGCAGATGCCGCCACTGTGATTTGCATGTCTTGCTGAGTGTGTTTACACATTTACATCTCATATGCTTTGAGAAACAGAGACCCCGTCGTCTAAGTGCCTCTCGATATCAAGAGGTTTGTAGGTACGTCTGTAGGCTTAACCACTATCATCAAGCTGTAGAGCCCTTCCTCGATTGTGTTTACTTCACACCTCTGAGTTAATGTTTTACACAAATGCTTTCTAACCAGCGTTGATTGCTTACTTTCTATATAATTGTCTATTGTCAATGCTGTTGGTTTTCATAGCAAAAAGATGGAAATATATCCAGACGTCAGAGTGACGCTAAGTGTCTATTGTCTTATTGCCTAACTGTTTTTGCATTGCAGATTTTGTTCGACCTAATTTGCTGCCGAGGGGAAGCTAATTTTTGACGTTGTGACACTAAAAACACACCATGTAATTTCATCATCTTTGTGCATTTTTCTAAACCATCGGCATGACAGCTAATCCAAGCTTTCCTCATGAGATCATCAAGATCGTTGCATTCAGACTGAAAATGGCAGGGAAACAATATCTCAGTATGTGGGCTTTGTGGGATAAATGATTGGTGGACACCTTACATTCATTCATATAGACACATGATATACAGTACATCACACACAGTCACAGAGGATGTGTAGCCGCTTAGTTTGATAGAGCACCTGCTGTGGTGTGTGTACTACAGGATAGGTGTCTATGCCTACATTGACTTTATGGAAAGCTGGATTGCAATGTTTTAATCAGATTCAATGCTTTTGTCCACTTGTAAGGCATCTGTCCTTGTTCTGTCCTGATGACAGAACATTCCTGTAGTGTGAATGTAGCCTGTAGTACTGAAAATTGCCTGCTCTGGTGACCCTGTTAAACATGTGACACCACTAACTCAGCAAAGCAGTCTGGAATAATCACATCAGTCCATTCTTTGGTCTCACTGTTTCTCTCCACACCTCTTTGTATTCTTCATGTGTGTGTATGTAGGCCTTTATAGTGCCTGTCCTTCTGCTGCCCTTCCTGTGTTCATGGGGATCTGCTACGTCTTCTTGTTTATCTTATTTTATTCTCTTCCGTTACCTGTGCAAACAGGGCAGATAATTGTGTTAATGTGGTGCATGAATCACCAATGCAGCCATGTGAGAAATCATGGCAAGGGGCTTCGTGCAGCTGCCGCTGAGTCGTACAGCTTGACTGCTGCGTGCAGTGTCTCTTGTACGGAACCTCTAAATAGAATTCATCCCTCAAGTCTATTTTCAATGCACATGGCTAATTGTTCTATTCTGTCTTACCTATAGTGCTCTGTGACCTAGAGTTTGATTTTCTGTCACTAATTGATCTGTGCTGTCATTTTAAATTATGTGAGCCTCAGTCTGTGCGCTTGAAGGGTTTGAACCGGATTGAGACTTGCCGGCTAAGCCATGACGAGTTTAATATTTTTTACAGCTGTCAAAAGATTAATCGCGATTAATCGCATCCAAAATAAAAGTTTGTGTTTATAGAATATATTTGGGTGCACTGTGTATAATTATTTTATATATAAATACACACACAAGCTTGTATATATTTAAGAAATTTTTTCATGTATATAGTGTATATAGATTTATATATAATTTAGAGCCTAATCTCATCCTTTGGCGTAATATATTCAAGTCAAGTTAAGTCAAGTAATATAGGTGACGCCATATGACGTTTCGTCGAAATACTACGTACATGACACCCTTTGAGCGTCAATATAACACGCAGAACCCAAGGCGTCATAAAGGTGACTGGCATCCTTTAGCAGTCAATATTACGACGCAGACCCTACTCCAGACCAAAACCTACCCATAACAGTGCGTGTTTATTTTATATTGTATTTCGACAAAATGTTGAAATGTCACCTATATGACGCCAAAGGATGAAAATGTGTTGATAAATTATATTATATATAAATATATTTTATATATAAATTTTTTTTTCTTAAATATACATACATATGTGTGTGTGTGTATTTATATATGTATATATATATATATATATATATATATATATATATATATATATATATATATATATATATAATAATTATACACAGTGCACCCACATATATTATGTAAACACAAACTTTCATTTTGGATGCAATTAATCACGATTAACGTCGACAGCCCTAATATTTTTACATATTCTGCTTTTGATGGTTTTGACATAGACTGTAGCAGGTACAGTAGCTGGACAACCAGAATAAGACCTTTACTGCCGCCGTTCTGCTGCGGCGCTAAAATTTGGGGTGTATTTGCTGCCTTTTGCCACTAAGAGGCGCTACAATCGGAGACTTTGAAAAGTGTCTCTTTATTCTCGCTAATGCTTAATCTGAAGCCGTGCCGTTGTTCAGCGGTCAGTGTGCGTGTGCGCGAGGAAGCGCTCTTCAATCTTCTCATTCCTCAATAGTTTAACGTAACCCATTATATTTTTACTGACTGCAACATAGGCCTATTTTAACTTTTGATTCATAAAATGTTCTGCTATTCTATATTCTATTTAAAATGTCGGCTACTTTTACATAATTACGTTTGCTTTCGCTAAATGTCCCTTTGCGGTACCTGGTGGTCAGGATGACTTAAAAATGCAACTGGTTTATTTTTGCCGACGGTTGTCGTGGCGGTAATAGCCATTCTGGTTGTCCACCTACTGTATATTAGGGTGCTGTCATTTTAACACGTGATGCACATATCTGACTATCTTGAACTTTTTTAAACTAATTTAAGACTGTGGATAAGTGAGGATATTTGCCAAAAACAGGCATTTTGTCTTTTTTTGTTTTGTTTGTTTTATTCAACTCAAAATCGGTCTGAGAAGTGGTTACTCTGGGTTTGGGCCAAATTCCTCTGAGAGCATGGCAAATGCAAGTTTATTTTTGGTGAAACTGCAAGGGTAGCCAAATGATGCCAGAGAAGAAAAAATGGATGCTGTGTTAATTAAAAAAAATATTAATCACATAAATGAGCATACTGTTTTTGACACTCCTAATATATATGCATCTAAATATTACAGTATCTACAACAAGAATTTGCAGGTAAGTATGGTTCCCTTAAACCTCTGTGTTTTAATATTTGACCAAGAATTAACATCTACAGCTGTCTCTTATCATTTCAGAGACCTCAGATGGCGAGATGTGTGTTTTGGGGTTTCTGGCGACAGGTGGTAAGACAAATGCGCGGGAAAGTGATTAAGTGAGTCGAGTGGGAAGATTAGAGCTCAAATATTTTCTTTGGAACAACCGATAGCGAAGGTTCAGGGGAGGTTAGCAATGAACATACATCTCTTTGCCAAAACTTTATCTACTCTCATTCATTACGGATCATCAGGTGTTTTAAACCTGCCTATCCGCTAGATGAACAGTCGTGTTTATTTCCTAATTAAGGTTCATAATCCAGAACGCTGTCATAAACGGCTGCTGTAATTGTTTTGTTCCACCAATTATGAAGTGGTAATTGATGGGCACTGGGGTGGAGAATTTGTTGCTGTTTACTTTTCTGGGATAGTTATGTGGGATAACTTGTTATCCCAGAACCACATGTATATGAGTGTTTATGCGCAAACATGCAGTTGTATACATTCTACATAATGATCCAAATAGATATAGGTGAGATGCTTTTAATAATCGCAGCTAGAGTGAAACAACTGTTGGTTGTTTACTGTCCTCTGATCCCTCAGTGCATTTATGTAACTTGTTTTCCTGAGAGCAGAAATGAGGTTTTGTAGCCCTGGCATGCCACTCTGTTTTCCCATTTGAGCTCCATTGTGAACGAGAGCTCTCCATCCCAGCACAGGCCGTGCTTCCTCTCTCCCGGGCAGCCAGTCGGGTTACTTTACGGCCCTGCCAGCCGAACTCATCAGCGGCAATAGACAGGATCCGGCTGGACAAAAGAGATGTTATGATGTAGGTTGAAGTCCTACACACACACAATAGTGTACACCTCAACACCCACCAATTCATTTGCCGCTTTATTGGCTGCTTTCTGCTGTTGTGTTCAGTGATTGTTATTTTTTTTCTTCTCTCTCTTTCTGTCTCTGCCTCTCACCCTCCCTTCTCACTTTGTGAGCTGAATTCCAATTGCGGAGTTGTTAGACGTCAGCATCATTTGTTCTTCCTGTCTTGAATAATTTCATCCAGTCATACACACCTGATGCTGTTTGTTTTATTTGTTTGTTAAAGGTGAGTGCCCATATTTGTCGTGGCCGCTGCTTTTGTCCTCTCAGGTCTCCGTTATCTCCTTTAGTGATTGTTCTTGAAAAAATGTTTTCCTCACTGTACATTTGTTTCTATTGGACTCCATTGGTAAAACAATAGCTCCATGGATACTGTGTTTCAAAGCAGTTTTGTGAGTGCGGGCTAAAGTATCATTCTGAAATCTGTATGGTTCAGCCATTTAGTAACTAGAGTTCAATGATGTTACTATACACTGTTCACTTATACTATGCATTTGATTTGAGTTGCTGTTAGCTTTAGCATGTTTAGCTTCTAGATAAACAAGATAATTGCACTACATTTCACTGCTTTTTTCACCGTGTGAATACACTAATTACTACAAAATGGCATTGAATGGTGTATAATGCTAAATAGGATGCATGTTAGTAGTGCTGTAGCGGCGCGTCGATGACGTCGATGCTTCGACGTCAAAATTGCATCGACAGTCATACTTTTGCGTTGACGCTTCTTTATTTATTTATTTTTTGCATGTTCTCGGTGGTACAGCTTGCCACACACATGTGGAAGACCGAAACATTGCAAAATTGAGGACGAAGACAACTAGAAGTGAATGTGCCATCCATTAAATGAATCGCACACAGTAAACAAACCCTTAAGAAAAAAAAAACTTTGCAATTTAGAAGCGCAAACTGGGTGCCGGTGTTGGTGAGACGTGCAGCTCGGGCAGATTCGGCGTGAAGTCGTTCATCCCGGACGCGGTGCTGTTACAAAAAAAGGCCTACACACAGCCAGCCACAGTCTTCCTGGTCTTGTGCACCCAATGCGTCATTTTGCCACGCGCACATTCGCGCTCCGTGCGGACGTGTTCGAAGTATAAACAAGGCTTTACTCCGTGTCAGCACGCGCTCTGATCAGTAGGTGCACAAACCTCTCCCGATTCATCTCCAACTGTAGCAGCCTCCGATCACACCACTAACTCCGCCTCCGTTTCCCTCCTCGCTGATATTAATATTTCAACATTCTCTATGATAAAAAAATGTTTGTAAAAAAATATTTTAATAACACGGTTTTGGCGGTTGTAGAGTTATAATAATGGTGTTCAAATACATAACAGTAGACTAACGTTAGCCAGCTTATAGTCTTGATTCAGTATGCTAGAATTTATTTGAGATACACTGTTTTTTATTAATTGAGCAGCAGAAAAATATTCTTTATATTAGTCGTCTAATTAGTCATTAGATTAGTCGACTAATCCAGAAATAATCGCCCAACTGAATCGTTTAGTTAATAATCGTTTACCCCAGCCTTACATGTTAGATTTGTTAAGATGTTCTGGGTTGTTTGTTTACTGCCCCCTTTCATAAGATCCAAACTAATGCAAGTATTTACAGCGCGTTCTCATCCCAAGGCGTCATGTACTGAGGCTTTTGACATTTTGTCTACATCCAACGCACATGGCACCCTTTATCGTCAATATGCAATGCAGATATACAGGCCAGAAGGCGCCTCCTCAGTGGTCTAACCCTAAACCTACCCCAGAACTAAACCTACCATAACCAAACAAAGCTCTATGTGTGTTATATTGACGCTGAAAAGGGTGCCATGTGCGTTGGAATTAGACGAAATTTCAAAAATGTGTCTGTATGACGCCCTGAGAATGAGAACGCGCGGGTATTTAACAAGGCCATTTGTACAAAAATTAGTAAGCATGAATGTCCACCCTAACCCTGAAACAAGCTTCAGTTAAACGTAAGCAGATTGGATGAAAATGTACATGAGATTATACCGATTTAAATGAATTAGCCACCAATTCAGCAAAATGTAAACTAATTGCCATGGTATTGTTGATAACCCTGATCCTAAATATGGCTCAGGGTTCTCTTTCTGTGTGAAGGTCCACATACTGATAGATTAACACGCACAATTTTTAATCTTTTTTTATTATCTCCAAACTCCAGCGAGTCTCCGTTTTCGAGGAGCAAAGCTGTGTTTGTCTATGACAGTCTGTGGGGAAGCAGACCTGCTCGCTCTTTTAAGAGGCCCTGATGCATGAAGTGCTGCTAAATTACATATCATTTGCTCGTCTTTTCATTGGGCTTAAATGGGGCTGTAATGAACCTTTGCCGGCGTCTCTTGATCTTTTGCTGCCGTCTGATAGTGAGAATGCTCAGTGATTGTATGTATCCCTGTTTGTGTGTGTGCGTTTTGGGGACTGGAAAAGGCCTGACATTGGCCTCTTTTAGTCACAATATGAAAGCTCTGACTAATTTCACAGTTTAGTTAAATTTTACAGATCCTTAAAAGATGTGGGCCTCTATCTTATGCTAAATAGATAGTTAATGCAAGTCACTGTTGCAGTGTTAAAGTGTCTGATTGCCTCATGTAGAATACTTTTTGGTCGACACATTCACGCATAAGCGATTAACCTCGTTGAGAGAACTGTCTTTGATGTATTTGATTATGAAGTGTGTACAGTCCAATAGGGATAGCACAAACAGCCTGAGAGGGTGGGGAACAGCACACAAACTTAACACGAAGCACACACTGTATTTGAGGAAAGGAGCAAATGAGGCCAATGAGTACACGATTCCATCATACATCCATCATCGAGTTCATGGTTTGGTGTGATATGTGGAGAGATTCAGGAAGCTGTGTGTACATTTAGGATTCTTGTGGTTTCTGTGACTGAATATGTGGTGTGAATGACAGACATAGAGGACCCTCTGAAGGAAAACAATGTAAATCTATACTGTCTACTTCGGGAATCATGCTTACAGCAATAACTGAGTCATAGCAACTATGATGAATGAATTACATATCTATAGGGGAGCGACGGGGCACAACCTAACGCGGGGTTAAATGTAACACGGACCGTTTACATAATTCATCAGGATCAAGCAGGTTGTCTTTCCGCTATTTTTCTCTTGCTGCCAGAAGACGGTCTCCCGCAAATTCGCGGAAAGTTTTGATTATATTTCGTGAAGATACTGGACAAAGAGTGTTTTGACACCATGAAAGTAATTTTTTTTCATCATAGGTTTTTTTTCGGTTTCTGAGTTGGGTGTATACGTTTCCAAATCTAACTTTATATTGCCTTAATCACTGTCTTGTTGGCTCAAACATAGCGCCGTTTTGTGAACATGTCAGCAATTCCTAGCGACTGTTAAGCTAGGATTAAAATATGTAATACACAGCGGGGTTGGTTGTAACCGAGTGTTACAACTAAGCCGCCAAGTGTACAATGATAAACAAATGAAAACGGAGCCACACAACTTTTCAGGTTTGAGTATTTATTTATACATTTAACTTTGTTAGACTTTCTCAATGTTGGAATCTAAAATGTTTAAAATTTAGTGTACTATGAATGATAACTTGTTTATTTATTAAAAATATGGCCTGTTATTAATGCAATAAACCCTTTAATTTTTTTTTATTTTAGGCTTATTTCTATTATTATTACTGTTATTATTAATAATAATAATTGTACATGCAGCTGCCACACACAAATCTAATTTAATTGCAATTACAATATTTATAATTTTATTTATTTTTATTTATTGCAGCCCTTTTTCTATGTCTCTATCCATGATATTGATCCATAACAAAAGGATGATTGGATGATAGATATCTTAGTTTAGATTAGATGTATGGATAAGATTAGTTCTTAGGATTTATCATGGGCTCGCTGCATTTAGCGGCCAGCAAAGCAACGTATTCAAAATTCGAATAATATTTTATTTTTCGAATAATAATTACATATTGAATATTTGAAAATTCGAATGTCCGTGCACATCCCTAGTTTTTAGATATTTGTTATACAATGAGAGTTAATGAGATTTACAGTACTCATTAATAGTATTGGGTGTAATGCATTACAAGTAATGTTTTGGTTGCTCTTGTAACCTTTGTTTCTCTGGAGGGTATGAGACGTGTTCGAATTACGGGCTCTTGGGAGCCCCAAACATATAGATGTAATTTGCGTGTGGGACATGTCCCCACCACTTTTTGTCAGGGTTGATTTTGTGGTTGTGGCTACTTTAAGGGGTAGTTCACCCAAAAAAAAAAAAAAAAAAAAAAACGGAAATTCTGTCAGTATTTACTCACCCTCATGTTGTTCCAGACTCATAAGACCTTCGTTCATCTTCGGAACACAAATTAAGATATTTCTGATGAAATCTGAGAGCTGGATCACTCCTGCATACTAGTCCATAGGCTTCTTGAGGGATTGAAACTTGCCGGCCTCAAAAAGTTATTAAAAACATCGTTAAAATAGTCCAAGTGACTACAGTGGCTCAATCTTAACTTTATCAAGCGACGAGAACACTTTTTGTGCGCAAAAACAAACATAAATAACGACTTTATTTCAACTATTCATTTCCTTCTGAAAAAAAGGAAACTTTGTTATTGTTTTAAAATGTGAATTACACATTTACAATTACAAATGTGAATTAAAGTTTCCTTACATTAGCTGACATTAGTTGGAGTGCCAACAATTGTTTCTTTCTCTCTGTGTGTGTGTGTTTTGTTAGCGATGTGGTAACAAAGTGTTGTGATCCAGTGAAGATGAAGTGTTTGGTGTGTGTAAAGCTGTTTGATTGTTCTGATTGCATGCAGGGTAACAGACTGACATCTGCTTCTGTAAGAGATTATTATTCTCACACAGGAAATAAGTTAATATTCTCCTCCTCAAACCTTTATGATCATCGAAGATGATAAATGTTCTGGATGCAGACAAAATCGAGCTAGACACTGCATCCTAAAGTATGTGCGATGTGACTGATGTTTCCAGAGACAAGTAATTTGTGTTTCCACGCTGCGAAAGCGTGATTGTGAGATCAAATAAAGTATTTCATGAACAGAGATGAGCTTTTATCGCTTTTTTGTTATCAGGCATTTCCCATTGTCATCTTTGTGCATCACATTAGTTTTTGTTACTTGCAAACTCATCTTTTGTTTACTCCAGTCTGTAATTCCATTCTGTGGCCGTTTACCTCAGTTTTCTAAACACCGCTGAAACATTAATGTTAAAAGAATATTGTCAGTGGGTGATGGGAGCAGCTGTGACATGTTTGTCAGCTGACCCACTTTTGCCTGATTATGAATTAAAATTGAATGATGGCATCTGAGATTGGCAATTAAAAATGCATGGGGTGCCACATTCAGAACCAAGAGGCCAAACGCGCAACGCAAGTGTTTCCTCCGGCCTCCTACGGAAACCATAATTCACTACTGGGACTTTAACAATTGATCTTAGTTTATGTTTCTTAAATGATCCTTTGTGAATGTTTTTAAGAGGAGAGCCAAGTTAAGTGTGGCGTGACTAACTTCCTTTGACTCATGTATTAAATGTTAATGTAGTGCCATTCTCTTCCTCCCTGGCCAATGTCCCAAATCTACTCACCCACCCTGTGGTTAGCAGCAACGTCCAATGACGCTTCCACAAAAATCTGAATGTCTGAGAGAAAGAGTTCATTTCAGGGACCTCTGTTTTTCCCTCTCTGTCAGTTTTGTTTGAGGACCATCCATTCAAGTCATTCAGTCAGTCAAATTATTTAATATGCACAATTAGTATTTTAGTATTTTTGGATGGACAGCTTATTGTATTCAGTATTTTTGGATGGACAGCTTTTGCCCATCTCGCTTTCAGAAAAAAAAGGTACAAAATCTGTCACTGGGGCTGTACCTTTTCAAAAGGTGAACTTTTGTCCATGGTCCTAAATTAATATATACATTTTGGTGCCAATATGTACATTTTAGGTGTTGATATGTACATTTAGGTTCTAATGAGTACATTTAGGTTCTAATATGTACATTTTAGGTGCCAATATGTACTGTTTTCAGGTGTTAATTTGTACATTTTAGGTGGTATTATGGACATTTAGGTGCTAATATGTACATTTTTTGGTGTTAAGTTGTACATTTTAGGTGGTATTATGGACATTTAGGTGCTAATATGTACATTTAGGTGCTAATATGTACCATTAAGATACCAATATGCTAATAAGAACATAATATGTGCATTTTAGGTGCAAATATGTACATTTTAGGTGCCAATATGTACATTTTAGGTGCCAATATGTACATTTTAGGTGCTGATATGTACATTTAGGTGCTAATGTACATTTAGGTGCTAATGTACATTTAGGTGCTAATATGTTCATTTTAGGTGCTGATATGTACATTTAGGTTCTGATATGTACATTTAGGTTCTAATATGTACATTTAGGTTTAATATGTACATTTAGGTGCTAATATGTACATTTAGGTGCTAATATGTACATATTAGGTGTTTATATGTACATTTAGGTGCTAATATGTACATTTTAGGTGTCTATATGTACATTTAGGTGCCAATATGAAACATTTTAGGTGCTGATATGTACATTTAGGTTCTAATATGTACATTTAGGTGCTAATATGTACATTTAGGTGCTAATATGTACATTTTAGGTGCCAATATGTACATTTTAGGTGCTAATTTGTACATTTTAGGTGGTATTATGGACATTTAGGTGCTAATATGTACCATTAAGTACCAATGTGCACCTTTTGGTACAAAGTCCTTGAAGGTACAGCCAGTGTTAGCTTTTGGACCTTTTTTCCTAGAGTGTGCTACTGTCACATCTGTTACACTTATTGGAGATATTTTGTCATATTATCATTTTTAGTTATTGAGTTTGTTAAAAGGATAGATGGTGTAATTATTATTATTATTACTATTGAAGGATAACCACACTAAAAACAAAAAAAGTCATATAAAAGATAGTATGCAGTATTTTCAGGTAGTCAGCTTTGTACATGTTTTTTGAAAATGCAAATTGTTTTTGCATATTCAAAAACCCGCCTCCACTCACTCAGAGCAGCTCAGAGATCCACCTCGTTGACGAACACACACTGACATAATTGGTTACAAGGTGGTTTGTGACATTAGAAACACCACAAAGGAATTTCAAACCAGTGTTTTTGAGACCGTCTTTGGTTCACTGTAGTTTTAGGAGAAAATACTCAGAAATGGTGTTGACTTATGAATTTGCACATGGTTTGTCTTGAATCATATTAAAATCTCCACATATAAACAAGATTAAAAGCTTGATTTTCACCACAGGAGAGACTTAGTTAATAGACGCAGTTGTGTAGTTCAAATACGGCTTGTTGTGTCATTTCCGCATACTTGGTTTTTTTTCTTACCCTATCAATAAAGCATCTTCTTGATCTACAGTACCATCTACTACAGTCATCCGAAGACGTGAGACTCACAGCTATTTCATATTTCATAGCCATACTAAGTCGGCAAGTTTGGGCTGTACAGATGGGGGCGCTGAGGCTGGAGTTTACCAGCGGGGCAGAATCAGCATGCGTGAGAGGAGTCTGCCGCCTCTTAGCAGCAGGCCTGCTCCGAGACACCAGCTTCAACCTCACCAGAATAACAATGCGAATTTCTCAAGGCAAAGAAAAGAGCTTGAGTTGTGGAGAATCATATCCTGTTGACCTTGCTGTAGGAGTTGTGATATATTTTATCTACCATTGATTTTTGTCTTCCTTTGTTGATTTTCTTCTTTCTCTCCGATCCTCTTACGTGTCTCTCAGAGTCCACCTCTTCAACAAAATTAATGCTCATTCCGACTTAGAAACGAAACTATCAGAATTTGAATTACTCTCCAAAAGCGAGGGACAGAACAAAAGAAAGGGGCAAACTTGACAAGATTGCTTTGCAAGCGGTCTAAAGTTTTGGAATGGAATTACAAGGGTAGCGCCAAAGACAAAACCATCCACAGATATTACTATACCGCCCCTATACATGTACAATTTCTCATCTCAGGATTATACGGTATCGTCGTTCAGCTCTCCGCTCCCAGGCCCCGTCCAGCCACGAAGAGACGCGTTTTTCGCCGTATACGTACCACATTTTTTTTTTTATCGTATTGGCGTTTCGTCCACACGGATACTGGCGTTTTGGGAGAGTGAAAAGCCGCTGATCCTTTTGAAGCCGGGTCCCATGGTGGATAAAATCTGAAAGCCTTGCGCCCTTGCCTAATCTGCGACGGCCATTTACGGATATTTTGTGGAACGATGATGTCATTACCCCACGTGTCGACTAGACAGACAACAACTGCTGAGCTGCTTGTAGTAATGATATAGGCTAATATAATATAATGCGGCAGAAGCTACTTGAGCCTCTTGTATTCCCTTTATCTATTATTTACTAGAATGTGTTTACGGCCTATACAATCTTTTGTATGCATGCGGTGTTCTATCCATTAAAAAGAATGTATTTAGTTGAATATTTAGTTATTATTATTTTTTATTGAATCTATGTTGATTATGAAAAGTAAACCGTGTGCATATGCGCAATAGGCTATATCGAGAGACCTAATTTTGACCACATTAAATTTTGTTTTGCATAAAGCCCTTATTTGAAGTGAATTTCGTTTTTTTTTTAATAAATTGTATCTTTATTTTAATAAATGTTTCATCAACTGGATTTAATAGAAGAAGCACATATAGGCTTTAGCAGAATATTCAGGACATGATGTCCCGGCGCAATATAACTTGCATTGCTCGTGAACTGGAGCTTGTCCCATAAAGGAACCGAAACTCAGAAATATATAGAAATATTGAAATGTCTACGTTTAAACAAAATCGACAAACAACAATTAAAAATGAACAGAAACAGATACTCTCTCTTAGCCTAATCAGTATGAAGTGCATTAGCCTACGTTACTCCAAAGGCGCGTTCACAATACTGCGAAGTGGTGAGTCAGCATCATCATCTTCCTCTTTTCATTCAAGAATGACACAGAAAACATTAGTTTATTAATAAACAATTAAAATGACACATTCGTTACTTTTGCCGGTTATTGTGGCAAGCTTGAGTCCGCAAATTAATCGGATTATCGTGACTCCCATTTTGTACCAGGCAATTTATGGTTGTTCAATAAAGTTCTTGGTAAAAAAGAAAATAAGCAACTGTGCGTAATATTATTTCATAGCCTTTTATTTTACAGCCTACTGCACGCAAATGTTTATGCGCATGCTCTAGTCTTCTTCTCGCATTTTTAGTGGATATCTATGGCAGAATTACAGCGCCACATACTGGTCTGGGATGTCAACTATATCGTTTTTCAGTCGGTTTCGGTGGTTTCATGTGGACGCAGATATTTTTCGAGACGCGTCCGTGTTTACTGACTCTTTTTTTTTAGAACGAGGAAAAAATATCGGATAGGGAAAGCTCTGGCTTCAGTGTGGACGTGGCCTCAGTCTCACAGATGTTGATATATGAAAGATTGTGAGATGAGGGAGTAACTAATCTCTGAGGAGTTCAGTTGATGTTCCAGTCAGACAGACAGTGGTCAAGGCCCCGTCACCTTGTGAAGCTGGGGTCCGTATGGATGAGACAGCAGTGCGTAGACCGTTACAGTCTGCTGCAAAACCCCGAGAAGATCCAGTCTGTCAGTCGGGTGGATGAAATGCTGAAGTGTGGTGGTTGTAACATGTCTTTGTTGTTGAGACCACGAGAGAGTCGACAGCTCTAATGTTGTAACAGCACTGAATTAAATGAAGGCATAGTGTAGTTAGTGAATGGTTTGGTCATATGCTTTGTCATATAGTTTGTGAAACAGGAGATATTAGTTTACTCAAAATCCACTTACTTCATAAATCTGAACAAATTGCACATTTCAATAGGCTAATTTCGACTCATAAAACACAAGCTTTAGCTTTGTCTTGAAAGCAAGTGATTTGTTTCAGATCATGTGATAAATAAGCTTTAATAACAGTTGCTCAGATATTTGCTAGCTGTCAAGGACAGACGAGTTCCAAGGTGGAGAAAAATGGGCGTTTGTTGCATAACATGTTTTCTCATTTCAGACTCTCATTATGTCCTTAATTTAGCCATTAACACATTCCTTTGCTTCTGCAATCACATGAATGCATCTGCAGCCGACAGACTAATTACCACTGTTTTTCTTTCCCTGACAGATCCAGTATTGGATGATTTTTGTCTGAGTTTGTTTTTAAAATGTTAGAGAAAGCTTATATAACAGTGTGCCCTTTGTTTTTAGCTGTATTTGTCTTTAGGATTGCCATTTCTTTAGGTTTTGTTAATAGTATGACATTCGTTATTGGCTTATGTGTTTATTTTTACACACTGAAACTTTTCACGAATCGATTTTAACTTAGTAGAATTTACATGCATCACTCTGAAATCGCTCTGATCCTTTTTCTGCACATTTATTTATTTATTTATTTATTATTTATGTTTATTGTAAAAAAATCAAGAAGCTTCTTTTCCCTTTTAATTTAGGCTGTAAGAAGTCAGCGGCTTACACTTGCCGGAATATAAACACTTCTAAGTTTTCAGAAGAAAGAGTTAGGAAATGAAAACATCTGCCAATATTCCCTCTCATTTGCATTTCTAATTGAAGCTTTTAAATGGCGTACATTTCCAAACGCTTACAGAGTGCTGTCACTTTTCAATATTTTATGCAAATGAGCAAATTAGCCCATCTCACTTGATAAATGCCACAGCCTTGTGTTCTAAATCAATTTTATATCGTAATTCTTCACTTGCTTTTATTCTGATAGGCCTGCTCATGACACCTTGACAATGGTCAATGTTTCCTTAAATTATGGGAACTTGGCAAGCTTGTAGCTCCTGAATATTTCTCTGTGTGTGCAAAGCAATCTCTAATTTCTGTGTTCAAATGATGTGTGTGTGTGGTAATTAAACTGACTGGAACTACCTGCGCATGCACACACTGTAAAAGTCTTCAAATTTTTGCATGGGCTATTTTGTAACTTTTTTTGTAATTTTGCCAATTGAAAATACATTGGACAAATAATTAGGACAAACACATAAACACACAAATTAAGTTTAGTTTACTAAAATGTAGTTGTTTTTTTTACAGTGCACTTAACAACCTATCAGAATTGAGGGACAAAACATGCTTTATCTATTGGCTTTACTTCTTCAATCAGCTGTCACTTTAGCATGAGGCCATTAGCATATAGCATTAGCACCCTCAGCTCCACCCATGTCCCGCCTCTTTGACCATTTTTATTTTATCCAGGAGTGAGGAGAGGTGTCGCGCTGCCAAGATGGCCGTGTGTCCACCAAAGCATTTCCACGCGCCTGGCATATGTTTTCAATTGTTTTGAAACGTAACGGCATAGAGCGTAGATGAGGGCGCTGAATGTTTTTTTCACGCTTTTTTACTGCGTTTTTCTGGTCGCAGAGAGTTAAAAATTTTTCAACTTTGGATAAAATGCAGCGCTCATCACTTTCACTTTTTACTCAGCTGTCCAATCAGCCAGCGGAGGAGGGCGGGACTAAACCACACTGAACAACTGTCACAACATTCTTTTCTGTACACGACATCAACCAACAAAGGTAACCGAACAAAATGGATGAAAAATAAATTTTTAGTACTGAACAAATTATCTGTGAAATCAGTTACAAGTAAACTGTGCTGGGGATATTCTGTATCATAGCAACAAAACGTCTCAACGGAAAAGAAACTTTTTGGTTGCACTGCCAAAACGATCTTTCCCAAAACACAGCATCTTCAGCAGAGCGCCTAGCGTTTTCAGCGGGCTAAAAACGCTTTGGTGGACACACGGCCTAAGGCTTCAAAACACTCTTCAGAAACCTGCGGGTGACGTCACAGACACTACGTCCATATTTTTTTTACAGTCTATGCTCAAGACACATTAAATTTGTGACAACGAGAAGGCTTTGTTGGATTTTATGTGCATGGGTTTTTTCTATAATAAACTAGTCCAACAAGACCAAATATATTAACATTGCCACATTCAATAACATGCTAAAACTATTCAGTGTTGTGTATGTGTGTGTGTGAGAGAGAGAGAGAGATTGTTTCTGTGATTGTGTGTATGCCGAGCACCCTCTCAACTTCCACTAAAAATGGACAAAACAATTACAGGCAGGCACAGCAACTCTAGCAAAATCAACACTCTCTAAAAATAGAACAAATAACTGTTTGGAGTAGTGTGTGTGTGCGTGTGTGTGTATTTGTCCCCAGAAGTACATTTCTTACTGAGATTATTGTATTTATTTATTTAGGACATACTATTTTAATCAGTAGGAGATATCGGTTGTATATTAAAACTAGCATTTAGTAAATTTGATGTTGCTTTCTGCACTGTTTTATAATTTCGGTAGATTACATAGTTGACCTCCCAACAACAGGGCTTTTCTCTCTTTATTGAGAAGACAAACACAGTAAGACACTGGAAAGATTTTTTTTAGACTATACAGTGTATTTTGATCCATTACTGTGTTCTTTTTGTTATAAAAGCACTAAACCTTTAGAGACGGCATGTTACATTAAATGTAACTTGAGTAAAAGCAGTTGCTTTGTTACTGTGGTAAAAATCAATGTGATGCACGACCTCAAGATGGCTTTTTGGACTCTTCAGTTCCTTGCTGCATGGGGGCCGTTTTCGGTGATTGCAGGGGTTTTGATAATGTTTGACCATTTTGGCTGTTTTAATGCAAATGGTATGTAATTTGGCAAAATTTTGGACTTTTGGATAAATGTTAAAAAGAATTACTGCCATTTTAGCAGAATGTGCTGTATAAAACACTGTGCTGAGACCAAACAGTAACACTCAGCACAAAAATGTCCCAGTGTGAAACCCATTAAAGCGTAAGTTCAAAGCCGGGGCCGTCATTAATAAATGAATCATGGCTGGCTTATGTGTTGAAACTGCCTTTCTTTTTAAAGCAAAAGCATTATATTTTCGTTATATAGTGTATTCCGCCAGGTTATCGCCACTACATTAGTTATTCCTTATTGGTGGAAATGCACGTCAGTTACCTGGTTTCCACTAGAGGCAACATCGACTGTGTTATGAAGCATTTTAATGGTTCATTTTTCTAAATGATGTTTCTGAGTGTGTGTGGATGTCTGAGAGCAATGCTGTGTCTGCGTTGACAAAAGTGCGCGCGGTTCAGGCCTAAATATAAGATACACGCAGTGTTTAAGGCGAGCGACAAAAAATCACAATATCCTGAAGGCTGATATTTGACCCTTAAAGTCTACTACTGTATGTGCGTGATGTGCGCCGAAATTGTTTGTGCGGGTGTATGTATAGGGAGTCTGTGTGTTGCACGTGTGCGTACGCATTTAGCAAGAAACAACACTTTTTCAGTGTTACACAGATGCATGATGAACGTTCGACACGGCTTATGTTTGTACTTTCTAGCAGTCTATATTCCAAAGTTGATTGATCATTGATCTACATATATACACATGAAATCGCATAAACATTTGGTAGTTTTAATAGGAGGGCTAATGTTGGTTAAATATAACTTAGTTAGAAAAGTGTAAAATAATAATAATATATAATAATTTTTGGTCATTGATACACTCAGAGGTGTAAAATATATAATGCAGGGTTAATAGGGTTAATGTTTACCAACTTTAATTCAGTACATTGATATACCATTTTAAAGGTCGTATAATTTAGTTTCTGGAACTTTTTTTCGATAAAACAAAGTTTTATAAATGTGTGGCGCAGTGTGGGTATATCTAGGATAACAAAACAAATAGATATTTTATCTGGTTCATGAAACGACCTTTTCAAGTTTCCGCTTTCTGCACAGTATAACAAGCTTAAAATCAACTCAGTCCTCTTGTTTGTATGGCACATATTTTTAGATTTTTGGAGCAGCACTTGATCAGTGGAAGTGTAAATTGCTCATCTAGCCAGTACAGTCAATAGTCTCAAACAGCCGGCACTAAATGTAGGTCCCCTTCATATTTACTGTGAATCAATGGAGAGTGTGAAAGAATGATGGAGTCCAAAAATGGCACGTCCAGTTATCACAGCAATTCGGTGTTGCCTTTGCTTGTCGGAGTTATCCTTTCCCTCCTTGATTAGAGGGTCAGGATTTGCGTTATTAAAAGGTGCTTGTATGATACAAACAAACACTCTGACAGATGACTACAAAAATGTATATAAATAACATGATTCTTTACATTTATAGGATATTTTCCATTGCACATACAGTTCTTATATGATTAGAATGTCATTGAGACTTCTGATGTTCATACTGTGAGATATGTCAATGGGGTTCTTAACACGGCATAATGTGACATTCATTTCATCATCAGTGGCATTATTCCTTTCCCATGCATCATTGTGCACACTCCCTCCATAAGCACCGTAGCACGCTGATTCCGAATAGCCATTGCCATGAAAAATGACTAATCAATATCACAATGGTGTTGAACAGTCTAATGCTATTGGTAAAGTTACAGCGGGCCTGGTGCCACCGTCAACACTGGTTCAGTCTCATTCAGAGTGGATTTATCCTGGTGCTACATCTGATCTGATGGTGCATTCAGGCCTGGGCTCTTTAATATGGTTGAATTGGCTCTGCAGGTGATGTATAGACAGTCTAGACTGGGAACTTCCATCCCATTGTGCCTAATGGTTGTGTGTGCGAAAGATGTTGTGTCTTAAAGTAGAGACTGCA
>JAQIUQ010005146.1:0-16081 GCA_030378365.1 Hybognathus amarus
CTCTCCTCCCCCTCCTCCCTGCTCCCTCCCCCCCTCCCTCTCCTTCCTCCCTCTCCCTTCCCCTCCTGCTCCCTCCTCCTCTCCTCCTTCCTCCTCCTCCTCTGCCTCGCCCCCCTCCTCCCCCCACCGCTCTCTGTCTCACCTCTCCTCCTCCTCCTCCTCTCCTCCTCCTCCTCCTCCTCCTCTCCCTCCTCCTCCTCCTCTCCTCCTCCTCCCCTCACGCGGAGCCGTCGGACCCTCGGGCGTCCAGGGAGAGCAGGCTGTGGGCGTGGCCAGGGCAGAGCAGACTGTGGGCGTGGCCAGGCGTTCGGACCTTCGGACGTGCGCACGGCACAGAAATATTCGGATCGATATTCGCATTTTCTCCTTAACAAATCACGATACGTGTTCTAAATGTAGCGCAGCTTTTGCGGCTTCATGTCACGCCCATAGTTGCCCATAAATAGTCCGTGAAACGCCCACAAGTTAATATTCACCGACTGCGAAATCATGTTAAACACAGAGAGGAATTTAAAACGTAACTTCACTCAATGTGAAGTAGAAGTTATCGTTTGCGAGGTGGAAAAGAGGAGAAAAATGTTGTTTGGAGGGCACAGTGGGCATTACTAATGCAAAAAAGGCACTTGAGTGGTAAATGGTTGGAGACGCCGTAAATGCTGTAGCCTCACAACCTCGGACTGTGGCCGAAATAAAAAGAAATGGTCGAGGAAAGTCGAGGTAAAAAAGCGTCTAGTCATTAATTCAATCAGAGAGGTGGCCAAGGAGTTGGGCGAAATCAAGACTGTCTTAACTGAAATAAACTGCACAATGAGGGAATTCTTGAATAAATATTATATTTTTCCACAACTTTTGTTGTGAAGATGATGCGTTCATTCTGATTCCTTCCATTTAATCGCAACATCTTCTAAGAGCGCAAGATCAGCCATTATGCGTCATTACGCATAATGTGATGGTGCATTTTATTTCCACCCATTTAATTCTGCATCTGACAAGCTACAGATGTCGGTTATAATCTACTTGGAAATGGGAAATAGTTCAGCGCAAATGTAATTTCTTGCAGCTTTCTGAATGGGTGAGACATACGTCATAGCCTACGTTATTTTATCAAAAATAAAACAAACTAAAGGCAAATGCATGAATACCATGATTCCGTAGCTGATGAAGACATTTTTACTATGAAAACAACTTTCCCCAAGTGGACAAATAATACATCTGTTTATCGATCTATCTATATATCTCCCTAATTATCTATCTATCTGACTGACTATCTAATTGCTATATCTGCTCCGTTAGACGGACACATTGGCGAGAATATCAGTTTTGTACATTATTTCGTTTTGTTTACCATCTTATTAATGAGGATGAATTGTATAACATGCCTATATTGCAGAACATATTTTCACTTTTTGGAAATATGTGTTAATTTGCATTTCTGTTGCAGATCGATCAAACGGTGTTCGTGTAGGCTGTTAATTGTAAGACTTGCTTTGTGAAGTCTTCGTGTTATTTATGAGAGTAATTTATTTTACACAACGGTCGACAGTTTCACACACTTTCACGTGTTTTTTCCAACTGCCGACGGTGTTGCCATTTCTCATTTCACCCGTTTTTGTGCGTACGCCTGGGTCAGAGCTTGCGTGAAGGAACGCACATTTTACCGTCAAGTTTGCTTTTTATAAATACCAACTATTGCGTAGAGAGCGGCGTTACGCCTTATTTTGTGTGTACGCAACGTTTATAAATGAGGCCCCAGGGCTGTCGGACCTGGAGCGGTGAAGACCCCTCAGGCGGCCACGCGGCGAAGACCCTCCGAGCGGCCATGGTGGTGTTTTTTCAGGCCTCCGTGGGTCTTTGGCCGGCTACGGCAAAGGCATATAGCCCCCCCAAGATTTTCTTGGGAAAAGGACCCGGCTCGGGAATGGGAACAGACATCGGTTCAGGACACGGGAACAGACAGACGGGACTCAGACACCGGCTCAGGAACGGGAAACAAGACACCGGCTCAGACATTGGCTCAGTGATGGGAACAGAAACAAACATAAACTCAAGGACAGGCAACGGGCTCGGGCTCTGGCGGACAGGCAACGGGCTCCGGGCTCTGGCGGACAGGCAACGGGCTCGGGCTCTGGCGGACAGGCAACGGGCTCGCAAGGCTGTTGCCGGGGTGGGGTACAGAGCGCTGAGCATGGCCGGGTCGAGCTGCACTTTATCCGCGTGAAAACACAACGACCCAAAACAAACCCGTTACCAGAAACCTGCCTGAACACATGTGGATCCGTAATCCCCGGCGACCGTTCTCTTCGTAATTGCCGTGGATTTAACGCCGTATGAACCGGCGTTTTGTCTTTGTTTATGTCATGAAGAACACTTCACCACCTTTCTCGTCGGAGTTTGCGCTCCCGAACAGCAACATAGCAACCGTTCTCCCCATTGGTTAGCTGTTCGAAAACGTCACAACACTACAAGGATTCTGGGTAATATCCCACAGCAAAGTGAGGTCTGATGCACACTTGCGAAAAGGGTGCATTAAGTGCCCTTACGATCACCCCTGGAGAACACTTTAGAGGATCGGGACACCTTACGATCTTGCACCCCTTAGCCGAGAATGCGCATTTGAGGGGCACAAGGGCAGAAGTGCGGATATTGGGACAGGGCCTCTGGACTGGGAACGCAGCATGGGAGTCTATATGGAGCTGGCTGCTGATTTGGACCAGGTGCAGGTGATTAGAGCTCAGGAGAGTGATTGCAGGTTTGCCACAGAGGATTCTGGGCAATGTAGTGCAGAGCTACATGGTGACTGTTACACTCATAGGTAAAATCTCATCTTCCCATACATTATTATCGGCTCGGGCTCTGGCGGACAGGCAGACGGGCTCGTGCTCTGGCGCCGGCAGGATGTTCTCTGGCGCAGGCGGGACGGCTCTGGCGCAGGCGGGAGATCTTTATTCCAAGTTCAACGGTGAGTGTCCAAAGTTTCAGTGTTTTAGAGGCTGAATTCGAGGAGGATACATGGCAGGAAGGATTCCAGGTGAGCAGATCCTCTTCAGTGCAATCAACATAAAACTGACATAGTCCAATGATACTTGTCTTTTCCTCTTACAGATACATCCGTCAGCAAACAGGACTCAGGGAGAGAACACGGACTCAGGAAACATGGATCATGGAGCGGAGTCTGGGAACATCAGAACAAGGACAGAGAGGTTAGTAATTTCAGGTGAGTATACATTACTTTTGCTGGTGCTGGATGAATCAGAGGGTTTTCTTGGAAACAGGTTGTGGTCTGTTCCTGTTGGAGGCTTGACAATGACTGAGAGAAAACTGGGGCTGCGTTCCAGTCCACTTTTAGACACGCACTTGCGAACTTCCCTAAGCACTTCCCCTCGGGGAATCCCTGCCGCCATTTTGAAGTGCGTTCCACTTCGTGAAGTGAACGAGGGAAGTTTATATGGACAGACACTCGTTCCCTCGATTTAGACCGAGGGAGCGAGTCTACTTCATATGTGCACTTCAGGCATCTATATATCCCACAATGCAGTACGATTGTGACGTAACCACAGATCGTCTAATCACCACACAACAATCACTCTATGATATATTAATTATAATTTATTTATTTATTTTAAAATAACCCAAACACACCTATATACATGTGGATGCTGCATTAAACAAATTTGTAAAGGGGAAAAAAGTAAATAATAAATCAACTCATAGCTGATTCAAAGTGATCAAGGGCTTAGGCTGTTCCAGTTCAGCTCATTGCGGTTTCCGCCAGTAGTGGGCACTCGTGCAACGTAAGCAATGACGTACATCCGAGTGGACGAGACAGAGGGAAGCTTCAGCGAGTGAAGGGCATGGCAATTGTGGGCAAATAAGTTTAATAGATTAATGAGACCAGAGATCGCCGTTAGATGTCAGCCGATTTATAGCTCATGTTTAAACACTAGACAGCCCGCGGGAAACGTCAGAATGACTAGCCGGGGCAAGGCTGTTGCCGGGTGTGGTACAGAGCGCTGAGCACCGGCCCGCCGCCCGGTGATCACCTGGAACTCCGAAATGTCTGATCAATTTTTTAAACAGGCGCTATCTTTATAAATAAACCACAGATTTGAGCTTTAAACAACTATATTCTCGAGTGAAAACTCTTAAAACTACATTTCGTAACTTAATAACACTAATATTTTTACATTTCGCCGCCTTAGAAGAACACTTCACCACCTTTCTCGTCGGAGTTTGCGCTCCCGAACAGCAACATAGCAACCGTTCTCCCCCATTGGTTAGCTGTTCGAAACGTCACAACACTACAAGGATTCTGGGTAATATCCCACAGCAAAGTGAGGTCTGATGCACACTTGCGAAAAGGGTGCATTAAGTGCCCTTACGATCACCCCTGGAGAACACTTTAGAGGATTCGGGACACGCTGACGATCTTGTACCCCTTAGCGAGAATGCGCATTTGAGGGGCACAAGGGCAGAAGTGCGGATATTGGGACAGGGCCTTGGACTGGAACGCAGCATGGGAGTTTATATGGAGCTGGCTGCTGATTTGGACCAGGTGCAGGTGATTAGAGCTCAGGAGAGTGATTGCAGGTTTGCCACAGAGGATTCTGGGCAATGTAGTGCAGAGCTACATGGTGACTGTTACACTCATAGGTAAAATCTCATCTTCCCATACATTATTATAAAACTCTAGGATAATTTTCAGAGATTCATCACTTAACTTTTTTAACATTACATAACTAATTCTGTCCTGTCCAGGAGTTGAAGCTTTAGTATTTTTTAATGCCCTCTTTAATTCTGTATATGAAAAAGGCGCATCTAGAAAACTATTTGTTACTCTCTTTTTTTCTAAAATAAATGGATGTTCTTTTAACAACTTCTCCCTGATTTCCTTACACTCCTTTATCAAATTTTTCCAAACTTATTTATTTTTGAGAACTCTTTCCCAAACATTTCTGCTTTTTCCTCATTCACTTATTGCTTTTCTTCCCCAATACATAACACAGGGTACTCATACTCTCTTCGAATACCACTCATCTTTTTAATCATACTCCACACTTCCTCAATTGGAGTATTTTTCCCAATTTCTTCACAATATGATCTCCAATAATTTTTCTTCACTTCCCTTATTGTTCTTCTAGTTTCTGCTTGAGCTTTTTTATATATTATCATGTTTTCCCTAATTGTAAGTTTTCCTTAAAATTTTAAAATGCTTTCCGGTAACACTTTATTTTACGACCTGCAAACAACTGGGTAAAGTACACAGAAATTACGGTGTACGTTTCTGTAATTATAGTGTACTTCCGTGTAAGTACTGAGGGAACAATATGTTAAGTTTGGGGTAATAAAGGGGTAACAAGCAGATATACAACCTGCAAATAACTTCGTAAGTACACTGAAATTATGGTATACGTTTCTGTAATTATAGTGTACTTCCGTGTAGGTATAAGGGAACAATATGTTAAGTCTGGGGTAATAAGGGGGTAACAAGCAGATATACAAGCAAATTATTTAATTAGTTAAAAAATAACAGGTAGCTATTATTTTAATATATTCTAGGCAAAAATTGTATGCCTGTTGTTTACAAAATGTATCACATTCAGTGTTGTGCCAGTTCATACTTAAAAAGAACTAGCTCAAAGTTCAGTTCACACAGATGATAATGAACTAGTTCACGTTCATAGTTCATTTTTTTTTAAAAATGAACTAAGTTCACATATCTAAAAATGAACTAGTTCACGTTCATTTGTTAAATTCTTTTTAAGATAGGCCACTATCTTACTCAATAGAACCTCTTTACCATCCATTACTGCAAATCACTGCCACTCCAAAACTAATCAAAATTATTGTACCAATAAACAAGAGACAATTATTATAGCCAGGAGAAAAATAATGTTGAGATAGAGAATATATTTACCCCTTAAATAATGTGTAATCATGATATGTAGAAATTGGAAAATATAAGGTACAATCAAGGTATACTGTATGTTCAGTGAAACTTTTATTTAGCCAGCATGAACCAAATTACCCAGGACTTTAAAAAGGTATATTCAGGATCATGGGGAAAAGATCAGTCTACTGACAAAAATCCAGCATATTCTGAACGGCAGTAACTATGTAAACCAGACCAAAGTAGTCATGTAATGTCAAATTTGCTTGGGCTTACCCTGCTCAATGTGCAATACTCAACAACACATTTTCACACCTTCAAAAGGAAGTAAACAGTGAGTAAATGATGAAAATGCCATTTACATTCATTTATAATAGAACAATCTTCCTGATTATATTTGTCTAAAGAAAATGAACAGCTACCAGCTGAACAACATAACTTACTACGCACAGTAGGCACTCTGATTCCATGTATGGGGCATTTATTATTCATATGACGCACAAACACAAGTAGATAAGACCTGTTTAGTTCAAAAGATCACTAGGTGGAAAAGCGCAGATCAAGCGATGATACGAGCAGCGCAAGCGCGGCCAGATCTGCCTCACCGCGCGCCAAGTATGCACACTACTGCGACTCCACACCCTGCCTTCACGTTACCCGTACTATGAATACTTCGACCTCATCTAACATACCCAGTGATAATAGACAAAGTCTCCACGACTCCACCACAATACTGTCGCGGGGTGGATTCGGCGACTCAAACGGGGTTGGAGGTAAAACCTGACTTTTCTAATGAGCGTGAACGTGAACTGCGCCTGGTGCTCGTTCATTCCTGACAAAGTGAGCACCGCTCTCGTTCGCGTTCATGGTATGAAAAGTGATTCGTTCAGTTCAGCGTTCGGCGAAAATATGAACGAGTTCAGTGAACGTCGTTCATTGAACGCGTTCATGCACAACACTGATCACATTTCTGGCTAAAATATGTTCTTGTCCCATTGAATTGCAATGACACTTAAATGTCAGGGCAAATATACTGTGTAATTAAAACTTGTTGTTGTTGTTGTTTTGTTTTCTTGATAACAGTACCGTTCTATGTAATTACAGTGCAAATAGTGTTGTTTCGTATTGCTACATATACAGGGACGGATTATGGCGATGATGTGCCGCTGGGCACGGATGTCTCAAAGGCCCCCTTCACCATTTTTTTTTTTTTGGACAACAGTGTTGCGCGCCGCAATTGGACAGGCAAGCCAGGCATTTTAAGGGGACCCCTGAGGGCTGAATCATTTAAACAATCAGAAATGTTAATATACAGACAGCAACATCTCTGCATCCCCCTTATCCTCGTCTCTCGTTACGCTCGTTATGCTTTTACCTTTTTCAAACTGGTACAGCGCTTATCGCGGTATAGGTAGAAAATGCATGATTTGATTTGTTAAACATGAAAAGGACTTATCCATCTGGCATGGCACCTCGCTCTAATTTTAACCTCGATAACTGCATATCCAAAGTGTAGCCTATGTGTGTACTGCGGAGTGTGAGCGCGCACTGCATGGCAGATCGGTGCGAACACTTGCACTTTCCTCAACAGTGGAAACAACTTGAAAGTAGCCTACTACGGAGCCCAGCCCGGGAAGTCACCTGTGGAGAAAACAAAAAAACAACAATCCGCTGGCGACGGTTTTGCAATCCGTCCCCTCAGTTTATAAACTGTATGCACGAATTCTTAACCTGTTCCCTCGGGTTAACAATTCGTGCCCACAGTGCCCACGGATTAATAAACCGTATTCACGAGTTCCTAATCCGTGCTCTCAGATTTGTAAACCATGCCTTCAGTTTTTTTGCAATCTGCTGCACCCACAAATTCATAAATTTGCCCACGCTTTCGCTTTCGCAATCCGTACTTAGATGCGGGATGCATTGCATTGTTTTTAAAAGGACTTCACATACAAAAAATAAATATAACACAAACACAAGGTTATAGGCCTATAAAATAAAACATTCATAAATTATTTTATGATTAACATATTCCTGTCTTAAGTGAACTAATTTATAGTTATAAACGCAAATAATAGGCCCAATAATAATAATTAGGCTATTATTATTACATTTAGGCTACATATTTAGATATAAGACGCATTTATCCAAAAAAGAAACAAAGAAATTCGTCAAATGTCAGTCATAATACAGGTTAGACAATAATACAGGGCTAAGATTATCACAAATAAACACAAGATTTTGATGCATATACTGTAAAAACGAATATGCTTTATCTAATCAATAAAATTGAAGCAACAGATTACAAGCAATATTATTAATTAAATTGTACAAATAAAAATTAATTAGAATGTGATTTTGATTAACTTTTACTCAATTCTAATTTCTTCAATTTGATTAATAATATTGTTTGTAATCTGTTGCCTCAATTTTATTGATTAGATAAAGCATTTCTTTTTTACAGTGTAAGTGTTTGTGCACAAAAAAATAGAAAATAACATTGACGTTTAGATTTTTGTTTAAGACTTTTTGCCTTTATTAATCATTTAAAATGTTCGCAAATTAATATGGAAAAAATAGATTCTACTTTCTAAAATCAAATTAGAACATGGAAATTATATTTTGCCCAGTGCTAGAGAAGAGCATGTCTCTGGAACCATACAGAGAGATAATTTATAGTTGATTTATAGGCTCATCATAATAAATGTGTCTGAAAAAAATAACGATGGATTTTTATTGTTTTTAAATAAACTGTTTTCTATTGTCGGGCTGTTCTATTGCTATTTATGCATGCGCTTGAGCGCGGAATAGGCTATTGATCCACTTGGTTGTGGTTTTAAACTCATTTTTGTTTTTTTTTTTTTTGGTTAACCGACCGTCTTCTACGCGTGACTTTTACATGACGCAATGCTTTTTTATGCGCCTTTAGATGTTCCTCTCAACAGCGCAGCATCAATACATTAAAATTATTTATTTGATTTATTAATTTTTTTTTGCAACTGCAAAAAAACATACATTATAACTCAATATTTAACACAATTTTCCTGAAAATAAAAATAAAATAAAAATAATTATTTGAAAAGAATATACAGTAAATTTTACAGGGCCCCCTGCTGGCCCAGTGCCCTGGGCAAGTGCCCAGTAGGCCCGTGCGTTAATCCGTGCTTGATAGTAAGTAGCGTTTGTTACCCCCTTGTTCTGTGTAGTTACAGGGTAAGTGTAACTCCCGCGGGCTGTAAATTAAAGTGGTGCTTGTTACCCCCTTGTTCTGTGTAGTTACAGGGTAAGTGTAACTCCCGCGGGCTGTAAATTAAAGTGGTGCTTGTTACCCCCTTGTTCTGTGTAGTTACAGGGTAAGTGTAACTCCCGCGGGCTGTAAATTAAAGTGGTGCTTGTTACCCCCTAGTTCTGTGTAGTTACAGGGTAAGTGCAGTGAATATACAATGTATACAATATATATATAAAATATACAATATACAAAAGGATCCCATTTAATTTCTGACTTTTATTGTAAAAAAAAATTCAAAATGCTTTTTCATCTTAATTAAACATTGTCTTTTCTACAGTATACTCAAACAACAAAGTAACAATTTATTTTTATAATAAATAAAGAAATATAATACAATATAATATATATGTACATGTATATATTACACTTACCCTGTAACTACACAGAACAATGGGGTAACAAACACTAGCAATACGAAACAACACTATTTGCACTGTAATTACAGAGAACGGTACTGTTATCAAGAAAACAAAACAACAACAACAAAAAGTTTTAATTACACAGTATATTTGCCCTGACATTTATGTGACATTGCAATTCAATGGGATAAGGTAAGTACTAATTACCACATGGTACAGTCTAAATTAAAATCATTACAGAAACTTTTTGACTTGTTACCCCCTTATTACCCCAAACTTAACATATTGTTCCCTTATACCTACACGGAAGTACACTATAATTACAGAAACGTACATCGTAATTTCAGTGTACTTACGAAGTTATTATCAGGTTGTATATCTGCTTGTTACCCCTTTATTACCCCAAACTTAACATATTGTTCCCTTATGCTTACACGGAAGTACACTATAATTACAGAAACATACACCGTAATTTCTGTGTACTTACCCAGTTGTTTGCGGGTCGTAAAATAAAGTGTTACCTGCTTTCCTTTTCCTTTTAACTGCTATTGCACACTCCTCTGTTATATGGAGAAAAGACCCAACAGCGAACCACAGTCAAAGAGAGTCTTTAATGACAACAAATGAGGAAGCCACCAGTAACAGAAATCTTCTTGCAGAAAAATGTCCAACAGAAACGGCAGAAATAGAGCCCGGATAACTTAAACAGAGGAAAGCACTCTGGAGGCAGTGCGGGCGGCTGGTCGTCAGGTTAAGGAGCACGGAAGGCGGCTATCCTCTTGGTCACTCGGGAATATCTCGGAGGTAGGTCGGCGGGAACCAGTAGCTGACTCTGGCAGAATGATTACTGAGTAGACACAGAGAACAAACTTAGCTCAGAAAATCAGTACTTGCGAAAGGTCTCTCGGTAGGGCTCAATCAGCCTCGGATGAGGCAGGACAGGACAAGACAGAACAGGAACGAAGTCGGGTGGTAAGTCTGAGTAACTTCTTTCATCAGAGCTTAACAAACAATCTGACAAAGAGACATGGAAAAGAGAGGAAAGAAGTAGTAAGCGTAATCAGAGAAAAGAGAGAACAGGTGCGGGAAATCTAGAGCGAAGCAGAAGGGAACAAGGAACAGCTGGGAAGAGACAGGGAGTAATTGCGAATCAGTAAAAGTGTGTGTACAATACTGTGTGTGTCCAGTAGAGGGAGGCAGAGGAAAGGGCAAGAAAGACAAGATCATGACAGTACCCCTCCCTCAACGAGCGCCTCCTGGCGCTCCCGAGGAAGAGGACTGACGAGAACGGAGGAAATCATCAATCAGCGAGCGGTCCGAGGACGTCCCGAGAGGGGATCCAACTTCTCTCCTCAGGACCGTACCCCTCCCAGTCTACTAAATACTGGTAACTGCGACCTCGACAACGACTATCCAAGAGCTTACGAACCTTATAAACAGGTGTTCCCTTCGACTGAAACGGAAGGGAGAGAGGGATGCGGCGGGGCACGAACAAACGGGCTTAATGCAGGAGACATGGAAGACAGGATGGACACGACGAAGACTGGAAAGCAACCTCAATTTGACTGAGACAGGGTTAACGACCTTGGAGATCCGAAAAGGACCAACAAAACGAGGGGCTAACTTACGAGAAACGGACTGGAGAGGAAGGTTATGGGTGGATAACCACACCTTTTGACCGCAATGATAGTTGCCTTTTGACCGCAATGATCAGAGTGCTGATCTCACCCTCCTCCAGGTACGTTTGCAGCGGTTAACAAAGGCTCTGAACGGACGGAACGCACGAGGCTGGATCCTGGGAAGAAAACAGCGGGGGTTGGTACCCAAGGCAGCATTGAAAAGGAGAGAGGCCAGTGGCGGATGAAGGGAGAGAATTATGGGCGTACTCAGCCCAGGGAAGTTGCTTGGACCAAGACGCGGGGTTCTGAAAAGCGAGACTGCGCAGAATGCGGCCGACAATCTGGTTGGCGCGCTCGGCCTGACCATTGGTCTGGGGGTGAAAACCGGATGAGAGACTGGCAGAGGCCCCAACTAGGTGACAAAACTCCTTCCAAAACTGGGAGGAGAATTGGGGCCCCTTTCAGAAACAATAGCGGAAGGAAGCCCGTGAAGTTTGAAAAACATGATCGATCATTATCTGAGCCGTCTCCTTAGCGGAAGGGAGCTTAGAAAGGGGAACAAAATGTGCAGCTTTAGAGAAACGATCGACGACGGTAAGGATGAACGTATGACCAGCTGACGAAGGAAGAACGGTGATAGAGTCAAGGGCTATGTGCGACCACAGACGCGACAGGACGGGTAGAGGTGTTAGAGACCCGACGGAGGAGAATGACTGGCCTTAGTTTGGGCACAAATGGTGCAGGCGGCGACAAATCGACGAATATCCCTCTCACGAGAGGGCCACCAGAAGCGCTGTCGAACGGAGGCAAGGGTTCCCCTAACGCCTGGACCTTAGTGGGGTCCATACTGATCCCTCCGCCGAGATAACAGACCCAAGAAAAGTAACCGAGGTAACATGAAATAAGCACTTCTCAGCCTTGACAAAAAGACGGTTCTCCAACAGGCGCTGGAGTACGCGACGAACATGTTGAGTATGTACCTGGAGAGAGGGCGAAAAGATCAGAATGTTGTCCAAATACACGAAAACAAATATGTTGAGCATGTCACGCAAAACGTCATTAACAAGGGCTTGAAAAACCGCAGGAGCGTTTACCAGACCGAAGGAAGGACGCGATATTCGAAGTGCCCAAGGGGTGTATTAAATGCGGTCTTCCATTCGTCCCCCTCCCTTATGCGTACTAAGTGGTAGGCGTTACGCAGGTCTAACTTAGTGAAGAACTTGGCTCCCTGTAAAATCTCAAAGTTGATGACATAAGTGGCAGAGGGTAACGATTCTTGACAGTTATGTCATTAAGCCCGCGATAATCAATACAAGGTCGCAGAGACCCGTCCTTCTTCTTCACAAAGAAAAACCCCGTGCCGCGGGGAAGAAGATGGAACGATAGTACCAGCATTTAGAGCCTCGGAGAGGTAGTTCTCAAGTGCCTCGCGCTCAGGAATCGACAAAGAATAAAGTCTCCCACGGGGTGGCGTGGTACCAGGGAGGAGATTCGATACCACAGTCATAAGGATGGTGAGGAGGGAGAGAAGTGGCCCGGGACCGGCTGAAAACCGCTCGCAGATCGTGATACATCTCCGGGACTCCGGTCAAATCACCAGACTCTTCCTGTAACACAGAAACATGAGAAACAGGGGGTATGGCAGACACTAAACACTTAACATGACACGACAAGTTCCAAGAGAGAATTGTGCCCTTAGGCCAATTTATCTGAGGGTTGTGCTGGATCAACCAGGGATGGCCTAACACTATGGGAGAGAAAGGAGAGTGAAAAACTAAAAAGGAAATGGTCTCGCGATGATTACCAGAGACCGTGAGAGATAGAGGGATGGTCTCGCGACTGAATATTAGGAAGGGAACTACCATCTAAGGCCAAGAGGGGTGTGGTCTGCTTAAGATCAATGAGGGGAATACCTTGTTCCAGGGCCCAAGCTTCATCAATGAAACTCCCCTCGGCCCCGGAGTCAATCATAGCCCTAGCTGATACTGAGGAACCCGGCCAATGCAGGTGGACCGGGATGGTGGTGCAGGTTCTTAGTGGAGGGACCAGAGACGTCGCGCTTGCCAGTACTCCTCCTACTACTGGCGAGCGTTGGCTTTTACCTGGCACGTAGAGACGAAATGTTTATCAGAGCCACAGTAGAGGCAGAGGCAGTGAATTATTCTTCGCTCTCGCTCCTTCGGGGAAATGCGCAAACCCCCCAGCTGCATGGGTTAGGGCGCAGCATCACTGGCGGTGGATGATGGCGGAGCGGGTTGCAGAGAACGTTGAGCAGTCTCAGAATACTTCGCCCATCGACGTGAATCAAAACATCTCTCGACACGAAGAGCGAGGTCGAATCAGAGGATCAAGGTGACTGGGAACCTCCCTGGCGAAAATCTCATCCCTGACCTCCGCGTTAAGCCCCTCCCAGGAAGCGAGCAACCAGCGCTGGCTCGTTCCAGCCAGCTGTGGTCGCTAGGGTGCGGAATTCAATGGAGAAGTCCGCCACTGAAAGCCTCCCCTGGCGAAGTGAAGAAAGGAGACGAGACGCCTCTGAACCATGCGCAGAACGATCAAAAACGCGGATCATCTCCTCCTTGAAAAGGGAAAAACAGTTCATGAACTCAGCCGCTGCCTCCCAGTTAGCCGCTCCCCACTGACAAGCCCTTCCAGACAGGAGAGACATCACATAGGCGACTCTTGCGCGGTCTCTGGAGTAGGTAGAGGGTTGAAGAGAAAAAATGACCTCACACTGCGTAAGAAACGCACAACACTGCGTGGGCTCACCCGAGTAGCAAGGCGGGTTATTGATCCTGGGCTTCGGGGGATCCGGCGATCCAGACAGAGAAGGCGGCTCGTGGCGCAAATGACGAAGCTGCATGGAAAGGTCTGACACCTGCTCAACCAGAGTCTCCACGACTCCGTCTAGTGGTGGTCAACTCCTCCTCATGCCTGCCGAGCAACACTCCCTGGCGTTCCAACGCGACGCTGAATGGGGGCCTCGTTCGCTGGGTCCATCTTGGTCAGATTGTACTGTTATATGGAGAAAAGACCCAACAGCGAACCACAGTCAAAGAGAGTCTTTAATGACAACAAATGAGGAAGCCACCAGTAACAGAAATCTTCTTGCAGAAAAATGTCCAACAGAAACGGCAGAAATAGAGCCGGATAACTTAAACAGAGGAAAGCACTCTGGAGGCAGTGTGGGCGGCTGGTCGTCAGGTTAAGGAGCACGGAAGGCGGCTATCCTCTGGTCACTTGGGAATATCCCGGAGGTAGGTCGGCGGGAACCAGTAGCTGACTCTGGCAGAATGATTACTGAGTAGACACAGAGAACAAACTTAGCTCAGAAAATCAGTACTTGCGAAAGGTCTCCGGAGGGCTCAATCAGCCTCGGATGAGGCAGGACAGGACAAGACAGAACAGGAACGAAGTCGGGTGGTAAGTCTGAGTAACTTCTTTCATCAGAGCTTAACAAACAATCTGACAAAGAGACAGGGAAAAGAGAGGAAAGAAGTAGTAAGTGTAATCAGAGAAAAGAGAGAACAGGTGCGGGAAATCTAGAGCGAAGCAGAAGGGAACAAGGAACAGCTGGGAAGAGACAGGGAGTAATTGCGAATCAGTAAAAGTGTGTGTACAATACTGTGTGTGTCCAGTAGAGGGGGGCAGAGGAAAGGGCAAGAAAGACAAGATCATGACACTCCTCATTCCACCATGGAACTATTTTCCCACCCTCTTTCCATTGCTTTTTGGAATGCATTCTACAGCAGCACTTCTGTATGACTGATATTAATTCTGTATATATTCTTTCAATTATTATTCTTTCATTCATCTTGATCATTTTTAATCCTCCCTCACATAATCTTCCTCACTAAAATAACCAGGGTACACGTAACAGCAGTGAAGCTGTATTTGTGATGCGTTAACATGTGATCCACATGTGATGTCAAAAGCCACTATTGTGATCACATGTGGAACACTGTAAGGGATCAATGGGATTTTGCCTGGTCTGTCTTCAATTATTCAATCGTTCAACTAAATTACACTAGGTGGCGCTCAAAGTTTCGGGTTGGGTACAGAAATGGATGGGTGTGTTTCCGGTTGGAGATGGACAGATGTGCAAGTTCAAGGATTAAGGGAGGAATTTTTGAATGCATGCTGGAATTTGGGGTATACAATTTAACATGAACAGTATTACAAACAGTACAGAGCATAAATATTATACAAGTTATCAGTATGAGGTAGTATAATTATCAATTCCCTTATATAGCATATGCTTTATACATGGTGCTAGTAACTCATTGCATGTGAGGATTATGTAATCAGATTCCAAAAATTAAGTTACATATTACGTTTCAAAAGACTTGTATTCGTGTAGTTACTTTTTTATGGATGACAAGATTGCATGTTATTTTCACAATTGCAGAAAATTATTCATAATTAATTGATTCCCTGTACAGCTATTTTATCTTTTAAAATTTCCTTCTAAAAAACCTACTGCTAATATATGTTCATAAGGTTTTCCAGGTCTGTGGAATTTCACACACACATACCAGCCACTAGTCACAAGAGGATCACTGAAACCTGAGACCCACACAGCATTTGATTACTGGATTTGCAGAAATCATTTCACATTTAAGAAGTGTTTGCTCAAGATTTTAACATTGCATAACTAAGTGGCTCCTGACAAACACATTAAATATTATTTGAATTATCACTCACTGAGTCATTTAATCATGTATTATCATGTATGATCATGTTCTGTGTTTTAAAAAAAGACATAATCCTCAAGATAGGACTCCTTCCTCCTTATCTGAAAACTTACATTATCCCAAGGTCTGCAGGGACATATTACCTGTGCTCACAGAATTTGTTTTTATTGGCAGTCCCTAAAGCCCGCACTGTTCTTGGAAAAAAGGCTTTTAGTTTTGCAGCACCATCAGCATGG
>JAQIUQ010005147.1:0-74614 GCA_030378365.1 Hybognathus amarus
ACACACATACGTGTTTAGCTATCCTTGTGAGGACCATGACCACATAGCATGTTGTGAGGACCCTGATTTCTGCGGACACTATAAGGCTGAAAAAAATCGTTTGACCACTAGAGGGGTGTATACAGCCACACTATCAGCTCAAATGTACTCACACACGACACTCACTGAACTGGTGAAGTTGGCGGCGCTGTGAGGACCGAGCCGGTTGCTGGGCAGATTACATGACACTTAGCGCCTCTAATGGACGGAAATAAACATTATCCTTATACTTTTACTGTAGTATTTTCGCCTTGAGAATGATTTCTGCATAAGTAAAATGGACGATGATCGTGCGTTGGAGACATTGAACTGTGGAAAAAACAACGTGGTCACAAGGTAAGTACTTTTATCTTAGCCTACTTTAGAAAACGAATATGATAACGGAAGCTCGTTTCCGCCACAGAATAAACATTTAAAGTTACGATCACTGAGAAATGTTCTATAATTTAAAATGCAAAAAACATTTATTATTTTCAAGGTGAAAATGATTCATTTGCCTTGATCCAAGCCGAAAAAAGTCTAAATGTCACGTTTTAAATGAAACGTCTATTTTTCCGGCGTCCCCCAGCTCCTCGTTTAAGCAAAAGGTACGCTAAAACAACGACGTTAAACCACGTTAGCCGTGTTAACCATAACCTTTTAAATACTTAACCTAGTTCCGTTGCTTAGCAACGGAAAAAACTCCTGTAACTTCAGTGCCATAGGTTAGCACCTTAGTGCACAGATTAGGAGACATTAGTATGTGTTCGCTGCATTTGTAACTTTAAACTTTTAATTCCGAGAAGCTGGTGGATGCCGGAAAAATAGACGTTAAATCGTGACATCTACACGTTTTCCAAAGTGGACCAACGTGATTATTTCACGTCTTGTCGTGATGTTAAACCGTGACATCTATACGTGATTATTTCACGTCTTGTCGTGATGTTAAATCGTGACATCTATACGTGATTATTTCACGTCTTGTCGTGATGTTAAACCGTGACATCTATACGTGATTATTTCACGTCTTGTCGTGATGTTAATTCGTGACATCTATACGTGATTATTTCACGTCTTGTCGTGATGTTAAATCGTGACATCTATACGTGATTATTTCACGTCTTGTCGTGATGTTAAACCGTGACATCTATACGTGATTATTTCACGTCTTGTCGTGATGTTAAACCGTGACATCTATACGTGATTATTTCACGTCTTGTCGTGATGTTAAACCGTGACATCTATACGTGATTATTTCACGTCTTGTCGTGATGTTAAACCGTGACATCTATACGTGATTATTTCACGTCTTGTCGTGATGTTAAACCGTGACATCTATACGTGATTATTTCACGTCTTGTCGTGATGTTAAATCCGTGACATCTATACGTGATTATTTCACGTCTTGTCGTGATGTTAAACCGTGACATCTATACGTGATTATTTCACGTCTTGTCGTGATGTTAAACCGTGACATCTATACGTGATTATTTCACGTCTTGTCGTGATACCGGGTTGGCCACGGACTCCTTTGCTCTGTGGGGTGCATTCAAGTTCATCGTAACGCACAGCCAATGTATGGTAGAAATAGATGTAACAGATATAATTTAGTGCTGCTAGTATAACTGGCTTTTATTTGAGGAATTACGGTAATTACGAGTTGACGTTAAATCTCTAAATTCTGAGAAAACAATTTATCTTTTAAAATGTTTTAATCTGTGGCAGAAACAAGCTTTAAAGAAATCTTTATGAAAGTAACATGTTCTAATTATTATTTATTTCTGTTATAGTGCAATCAAGTGGAAAGGACTCTTGGATTTGTCAAGATTTAATCTGTTTTAAATTAAGTTAATAAACGGAGTGACATTTTAATTTGGATCCTTAAGATTGATGTGATCATCAACAAATGTTCTTTTATTTTCTTAATTATTATTGGTAGCAAAATCCTAATGGGCTGTTTTGTTACAATTTGAAGAGTAAATTATGCTGGTTTCATTATATGCATAAAATAAAGGTTTATTCAGTCTTTTCAAGTGTTTTAATCTAATATTATACACTTAAGCCTGTCAACATGTATATGGGTTATTTCAGTCTAAACTTATAATATAAATAACTTATAATTATTATTATTCAAATCAGACAAAAGTGACAAGGAAAAAAGCAGCTGTTCCAATTAACACTGATGACTTACGCCTCTCAGTTGACCACAGACACGGTCCGCTTCAGTTTTATCATTAGAGCAGTTGAGTCAACTACCCATTTTGTTGTGAACTATTGTAAGCCATACTAGACTAACACAATACAAACTCCACAATTATAAATCACTAGAAATTTATTTTTTTCATATAATATATATTTTTTCTTCTTTACATCAGTCCACAACTGCAATAACTCTTGTTCTAACAATGGGACTGATAATCTCATTAATACAAATACAGTGCTTAATAACCTGAAGCTGAATCTTAATAACATGAAGACTTTTATTCATTCTCAGGATATGAATTCTTGATAGTTACATTTTCTCTAATAAAAGTGCTAATTTTTGATATCAACAATTACATTTCCACAAGTAAAGACTTCAATTCTTGATTTCTGTAACTGTATTTTCACTAGTGAAATCCCACCATAGGTTGACATTCAAATTCAGTTCTTGATATCAGAAATACTAATTGTTGATTTCAGGAATTACTTTGTTACTAGTGAAACATTTATTAATTTAATTGCTACTAGTGACAATGTTAATTTCTGATATTTCTGATAATGTTATTCCTGAAAATGTATTTCTGATATCAATAATTAGAAGTGTAATTTTTAGGTCTATTAAATGTATTTCTTACTAGTAAATAATGAAATTCATGAAATCAGAAATGAACATTGTTGCAAGTAGCGATTAAATTGCAGTTATCAAGAAAATAAATTTTCACTAGTAACAAAGTAATTCCTGAAATCAACAAACAGTATTTCTGATACTGATACTGAATTTGAATGTCAGCCTATGGTGAGATTTCACTGAATGAAAATACAATTACAGAAATCAAGAATTATAGTGTTTACTAGAGGAAATGTAATTGCTGATATATTAAGAATTCATATCCTGAGAATGAATAAAAATCAAAACAACTTGTCTTCAAACATAGTTAATTCCGCGACGTCCTCTTCTTTCTGGTTTGGATGGTATTGTGAACATGATTTTTAATGTCTCTCCAATGTCTGCTCTGAAGTGCTGGCTCTGCATCTATGCACTCGATGCATTTGTCTTTCCCTGGCACTTCTCAATAAGGTTATGCAACTTCCAAGTTGTCGCCAAACTGCTTTTTTTTCGGCATCACTCCAAGGCCTTCTTCTCACCGTCTTCTGCACAGCAGAACCTAAATAAACGGAAAGACACATCGTTCCATCAAAGTCAACAAATCATGGAATCATAGGAACACAAAACAATCAATTTCCATATTTCACATCATGTAAAAAGTTGCATACAATAGGTTACACCGTGTACAATTCTCATAATACCCCATGTACTCGTGACTAGGGATAGACATTTCAAGCAAAAATAATAGGCTTTATGCCGAGCGTCACGTGACCAAACGGAAAACAGGTCTCATCGCATCCGCTTGTCATAGAAAGTGTTAACGGCCGTACGAACTGACTACGATATCTATGGATTTTTAAGGTAATCAGCTAACCTACCTAGTTCACTTTGTTATTGGCGTTTTATTTCATTTAAATATCTGTAAATATCACAATATTCTACTGTGATTAAGAAAAAATATAAAACGTTTAAATATCAATCTGCACATGTGAGGGACAGAGACACACATAAACAGAGAGCGAGAACAACCATTCATGCTGTCCATCTGCATGATAACAAACTGTTTCATTAATTACGGTATAGGCTATCTTAACTCAATCCCCTTAATGATTGTAAAGTGCTGAAACATATTAATATAATAAACAACCGAATGACAGCACTAAATTAGCATAACACTCTGATGATTACCATATATAAACTGCTCATGAGGCTATAGCATTTCACTTTCATAAACTGTATGTATTTCTATTTCAAAAATGAGCATGAACATAATACAATATAAAACTAGTTCATCTATTATCCATGATTAATTGAATATCACCTCACCAAACAGGACTGCGATACAGATGCAGACAGTAAATAACTTTGGGCTTTTTGGCTTTCATTGGATATCTAATCTGAGCTGCTCGAGATGAGATCGCTGGCCTGACAGTGCGCTTTGTCCGATATCGTTACAGTAAGTAAAAACTGTGACACAATGTTATTGGCTGAGTTACACGTCACCACCGCATCAGCACCAAAAAATGGGATTTTTAAAGACATTAATCGCTCAGCATATTTGATATTCTATAAATAACCAACTAATCAGAAGAATAGTATCCACGCTGAATTTCTGTTTATCCCGAGGTTTACTGAAATCAGCCGGATTGGAGCTGTATCCAGATCAGATGAAGGACCTGCGCCTAGACTGCAAGGATCCCTAATGCCAAGTTCACACTACATGATTTTCAGAGTAGTCCGATCGCAGCTCTTTTCACACTGCAGGATTGTGAATCTCCACAGCTCCAGATATTTAACATGTCAAATATCTCAAGTGCGTTGGCACTCGTCTGCGATTCTCTGATCTCTCTGATCGTTCACACTGCGTGATTGTCACTCGCTGGAACGAGCAATCCGATTTGCCTATGATTTCAGGCATTTGTCGGTGATTAACCCCCTGGGGACCAAAAACGCGTCCCCGCGTTTTGATCATTTTTTTTCACATAGCTGCAACATAGACTTAAAATACTCCGTCATTAATGATCATATAAATAAAATCAATACATGATTATAAACTATAGAGGGTCTTCTTTTTTGAGTACACTCTTATTAATATCAAAACCTTGTGGTTTTTTTTAAATAAATAAATTCAATAGGGTGCGCTTTCAGCTCACTCTGTCTCGCAAAAATCTTTCTGAAACGCGTCCGAAAAAAGAGCTGTAACTCATTAAATACTTGTCACAGAGACACGAAAGATCTCTCTTTATGAAGCTGATATTCCCTTCTCTTAAATGAGGTTGTTTATATAAACAAACAAATATTCTCAGTTGATGTAATCTGTATGAAAAGAGAAAGATGTCAGTATTTTCCCTTTCACCTCATTACAGCGAATGAGGTGCTAATGTGACCGCGCCCACTGAGAGCGTGTGCTATTCAAACACTATTGAGGCATAAGCCATGAAAACGCCCACATTCGATAAAAACATACAGTTTATTATGGATCTAACCTCGTCCAAACCTGTCGTCTTGCTGCGCAGTGAGGAGATGCTGGAAAATTTAGTTTCATTTTGATGAGCACGGATACAGCTGATGCAGTAAGTCATTTATTATAAGTGCTTTGTTCTAATCGCGTTAGTGTCTGTATCTGTAAACCGCACAAAGACTGTTTAAATATTAAATGCGCGTCTGATAGGCAGAGACGCGCGCAGACGTGCGCGCCGTGCGTTAATTCACTTTCGCTTACATTGGAACAAGAATCTCATATGTGACATCCTTACATTAAGATAAAATTAGTTATCTGTATAACCAAAAAGAATGTTTAAATATGATTCAGGTGTGTGAACGGACGTACGAACGAACGTTAATTTAGTTAGACTGTTCCGAGTTAGAGTTTCTGCTCATATTATTTTCTTTTCAAGATGTTTTAAACTTTGAACCAATTCTGCATGGCCCATATTTTTTTTTTTGACCAGGATTTGTTTCCAGGTATGACTAAAAATGGGTTTTGACTTCCATTTATACTTTGATTTTATACATACATGTATATATATATATATATATATACATATATATATATATATATATATATATATATATATATATATATATATATATATATATATATATATATATATATATATATATATATATATATATATATATGAAGAGTTCAGATGCAAAAGCCTCTAAGTACCATTGGAAATTTTCCTTTAGAATGATCATTTTTATCAAGCTTTTATATTTAAGTTCAGTAATTTCACTTAAATTGCAATGAAGACCTATTAATAGTCATTTAATTGAAATTACTGAACTTAAATATACAAGCTTGATTAAAATGATCATTCTAGAAGAATTTCAAATGGCACTTATAGAATATATATATATGTGTGTGTTGTCTTTTCAATTTTTTCTTGTCTGACTCACCTGAATGAAAGGCTCATTATTATGCATGTCTTTGTCTCTCATGAGGTGAGAATCACCTAATTATACATGATGGGGCTGGCCTGTTCACGCCCATTCGCATATTGCCTTGGCAAACAAAAAAATGTTTTTTCACAATATAACCCAATTCACAGTTTTATGTGAACGATTTAGGAGGATGATTTTCAGATCATTGTAAAGAAAAAACCCTAGGCAACAACATCAATTAGTCAAAAGTCTTGTGGACGCATATTTAGTATGTGTTTTGTGGCCTTATTTCAGAAACTTTCATTTTTAGTTTTTACAATAACCACGCATAAACAATATTCTCTCAAAAATACATACATGTACAAACATGTTGCCCATACATCATGGTTACCCTGTTTCTGCTAAATATAGTGTAATTTCACCTGTGCCATTAATATGTTTATAAGCAGCTGAAACAAACACAGATGTCAGGGCATGTCAGAACCTCTCAAGGACCCCAAATACACCCTGGTCCCCAGGGGGTTAAGAGAAACCTGTCGCGAGCGAAAATCAAGCCTAAAATCATGCGTTCTGAATCTCGACATAAGTGTCAGCAGAGACCATGTCAACTATACTCTCCCCTGAAGGATCAACCTTCCCTTTCCCTTAGTACAGATCAAAACATTGTCAAAATGATTCCACAGAAACGACTTAATTTGGTGAGGTCACTTTGTAAAGAAAAACTATGCATCTGCACACATACACATTAAAATGGACATATCTATAAACTAAACGCATAATACACATGTAAATGCTGTCACGTCTCCACAGATACACGTTTCTGAAGTTTACACAGAGATTATAATGGTCACGTTTTCAAAAAACTTGAAACCTATCTTAAAGTTTGCATTCTCAGGCCACCAAAACCCTGTTGTCATGTACATCATGAATGGCTACAGATACACTAAAAGTTTGAAATTAATCACAAACTTCCCATAATGAACATTTCCTAATAATTTAGTGACCCCAATGCCATCCAAAATGTTCATGTCTGTCTTTCTTCAGTGGAAAACAAATTAAGTTTTACATTTTTGAGGAAAACATTTCAGGATTTTTATGCTAACAATGGACTTCAATTGAGACCAACAAATTTTAAAGTCGAAATCCAAGACTAGAGACGTGGGCGGAAGTAATGCCTCTTGTTTACAAGCTTGGAGAAGGATCGTTGAAATTGTACTGTTTGTTAAATGACATATTTATGTCTTTGTGTCAGGTTATTGTTTATATGGTCCTTATTTGTGTGTGCCCTGCATGGAGTCCACTAACATTACCGCACCGCATCTTGATGTTAGTGAGCATATATTTTTTATCACAATTTATGTTCTTTATGTTCCTAAAGTGAAAGCTCTGTGGTCAACCACACACCTGCGCATTTTGCTGGGGGTTTTTTCTCTGGAAACGAAAACAAATAGTCTTTGTTTATGTAGCGAAAGAGACGTCAGTCATTCACATTGCAACTTATCTGCTCCAAGATTCAGCACCCAAGGACGACTTCCTGGAAAACAGCCAGGGAAGCCAGGACAGCATATTACAGCCTACGATAACACCAGGGCAACAGCACCTTTCACCTGACATGTTATCCATCTCTCCGGCATCTCCACTTCTGTGCTTCTCACAGAAAATGGAAGAACTGGTGTATGCTGGAACCAAACTATCCCACTCTTTTGCTGGAAGCCCCCAGATACCAACCAGAAAACGTCAGGCACCTCAAACACCCGCACCAAAGCCTGCGGGCTCAGCTTGCCCTCCCCCTCCTGTAAGAGCTCTTCGGCCTCTTTTGGGTATTGTGTTAAAAGGTGCTCCACACATTTTACTTATCATTGTTTACAGGCCTCCAAAATACTCTCCAGCCTTTGCTGAAGACTTTACAGAACTGCTATCAACAATTACCTCAGAGTTTGGCTGTTTTGCCATTGCTGGAGATTTTAACATCCACATAAATAATGCAGAAAACAACATGGCAAAAGAAATCAAATCTAAACATCTATTTAAACAACACACGCACTCTTTTTGCTACTGTAGAGAGACTGACAAACCCCCCAAGCCAGATTCCCATAGAAATGCTCTCAGATAGGAAATGCAGTGAGTTTGCTTCTTTCTTCTCTGAGAAAATCAGATAATATCAGAAAGGTGATCAGCACTTCCTTGAGTTGCTCTGGGGTCAGGCAGATCACACCACAACCTGAGAAATTAGTAACTATGTCTGATTTCGAAGAAATTGATGGCACAATTTTGGTAGAAACTGTACAGCACCTTAAAACATCCACCTGCGCCCTTGACACACTTCCCACATCTTTTTTCAAAAGTGTGTTACACAGCTTAGAAGCAGATCCCCTAGAAGTGGTAAATGCCTCACTTCGCTCTGGAGTTTTCCGAACTCCTGAAAACTGCAGTTGTCAAGCCCCTCCTGAAAAAGAGCAATCTGGATACGACCATCTTAAGCAATTATAGACCGATCTCAAATCTTCCTTTCATAGGCAAGATCATTGAAAAGGTTGTCTTCAATCAGCTGAACAAATTCTTAAGCTCAAATGGATACTTTGACAATTTTCAATCTGGTTTCCGAATCACATCACAGCACAGAGACAGCGCTCATAAAGATTATAAATGATTTTCGCTTAAATACTGACACAGGCAAATTATCCGTGTTCGCCTCTGACCTCAGTGCTCATTTGACACTGTCGATCACAACATACTTCTTGACAGGCTGGAAAACTGGGTGGGGCTTTCTGGGATAGTCCTAAAATGGTTCAGGTCATACTTAGAAGGGAGAGGTTATTTTGTGAGTATAGGAGAACATAAGTCTGAGTGGACATCCATGACTTGCGGAGTCCCTCAGGGCTCGATTCTTGCGCCACTCCTATTCAACCTGTATATGCTCCCAATGAGCCAAATAATGAGAACGAACCAAAATCGCTTACCACAGCTATGCAGACGACACACAGCTCTACTTAGCCCTATCGCCTAACGACTATAGCCCCATTGACTCCCTGTGCCAATGCATTGATTAAGTAAACAGTTGGATGTGTCAAAACTTTCTGTAGTCGGGTCGCTGTTCTTTTCACACTGCATGACTATCTTGGCCAGCATTCAGTCACTGCTGTGTTCATACTGGACGATTGATCGGTGACAGAAGGTTTCACACTGCATGACTTTAGGAAAAATCGCCGACAGACTGTCTAGCACGCTGCACGCAAACTACGTTTCACAACAAACACACGTGAGATGTGAAAAGGGTTAGGCTCACTGAATATAAACCCAACAGAACACTAGGATCATTAGGATTACATCAGCTAGAAATACCAAGGGTTCACTCTAAGCATGGAGAGTCTGCTTTTAGCTATTATGCTGGACCAGCTTCCAGAGGAGATCAGGTGTGCTCCTACAGTATCACACTCACATCCAGACTCAAAACACTTTTACTTCGCCCTTTTAGGTACTTCCGCCTACGTCTCTGTGACCTTTCCAAAGTGGTGACATAATAACTGGCATAAAAGAATATAAATGTCTAAAAATGAAAAGAAAAATTACAGATAGTTTGGCTAGATGAGACTCTAATCTTCAGATGAGAGCGTGCAAAAGCCGTTTGGAGCTCTTCAAAGACCTTAAAACTGGGTTGATTTGGACTTCAACATGTTAATATTGTTGGAGCTATTTTGCACTTTGTTTATTTTAGGCTTAAGTTATAGTCTAATTCTTTTCTTTTCTTGCTAAAAGTTAACTTGCTTTATTTTGCATTTATGCTTATTTTATTGTTTATTTACATTGTCGTTTACTGGTCACGTGGTGCTATGTTAATTTGCATAAATAGGTCAAGGTGGGAGGAACCAGCAGGGCTGCGAGGGCATAAGGTTTTTTACCACAGCGTGAGAGAGGCAGCAGGAAATGTCTGTGAGCTTGCTTACATGTGTAAATAAACCTCCTCGAACTCATCTTTTGCTATGGACATTAGTTTATTTTGGTACCTCTAACCATGCGTAAAGCCTAACCCATGACGTTGCCTCAGTAGCCATTTGAGAAGTTTGGTATTATTCGTTTTGTTTAAGTTTATGGACAAATAGCCACTACAAATATCAATTGAAATCCATTGTAGGATAAAAATCCTGAAATGTTTTCCTCAGCAAAAAGTTAATTTCTTTTCCACTTAAGGAAGAAAGACATGAACATCTTGGATGGCATTGGGGTGAGAAAATGATCAGGACATTTTCTTTTTGGGGTGAGCTAATCCTTTAAGGTGAACAATAACTTTCTTGGAGAGCAAAAACAATCTCTGTTCCCTAAATGTCTGTGTTATAAAACAATCTGTGTTATAAAAAAGCTATTTAAATGAAGATGACTTGACGTGTAATGGCCCAAGGGCACTAGAGGTTAAGGCAAGAGGATAAGGCACTTCTAATAGTACATGCTGGGCAGCTAGGGTATTTTGTAGGTGGTTGCTAGGGTATTTCCAAGCAGTTGCTAGGGTGTATAAGGTGGTTATTTATTGTCAACAAAGAAGCTTACCATTTCTGTCAGTCTTAGAGGATCTCTTCATTTTGGTCTTTATGTAAGTTTCAGGGCCTTGTGGGTGAAGAGAAGAGACAGCCAATGATATACAGGTGCTTCTTAATAAATTAGCATGTGTTCATTTATTTCAGTAATTCAACTCAAATTGTGGAACTTGTGTATTAAACAAATTCAATGCATACAGACTGAAGTACTTTAAGTCTTTGGTTCTTTTAATTGAGATGATTTTGGCTCACATTTTAACATAATATAATTGTATACTCATTTAGAATTATTTTTACCTGCAATATGCTCTTTAAAGTAATTCAGTCTGTGTGCATCTAATTTATTTAATACAAGTTCCACAATTTGAGTTAAATTACTCAAATAAATTAACTTTTCCACCACATTCTAATTAACTGAGATGTACTTGTATATATACATAATGTTGTATATATCATTGTATATACACAAGTCTGTGCAGTAGATGATCACACTACTTACCGTCTGAATCACATGAGTCCTCAGGATCAGGCCTCTTCTTCTGACTTCTGGATAACTCTGTAACAGAGAGAAATTAGCATTATGAGACATTTGTTTTGAGTTACATCTGTATTGAAAAAAACTTTTAATGTCAGCTAAAAAAAGCAGCCAGTTATCACAGCTACCACTTTTTACTTCCTGAACAACCTTGTAATAAACAAGCTTACCATTTCTAAAGGATGATCCCTTTGTTTTAGTGCCTGTGTGTGTGTCAGGGCCTTCTGTGTAAAGAGAAGAGACCACCAATTATATATACACAAACTAAGTCATAACCTACTGTACACAGCTTGCCAGAAAGTCTGTGCAGTAGATGATCACACTACTTACCGTCTGAATCACATGAGTCCTCAGGATCAGGCCTCTTCTTCTGACTTCTGGATAACTCTGTAACAGAGAGAAATTAGCATTATGAGACATTTGTTTTGAGTTACATCTGTATAGACCATTTCAAAAGATGTAAACAACACTGGTCCAGAAACACTTCCTGTTTCAGTTTGTAACTGTTTTCTTTATTTCACATGTAAAGAAAACATCTTAAAGATGTTTGTTTAACTTTTTGATTCAGTTTTAAATGTTCTGTTGGTTGTATTTTATCCCAGCTTTTATGTAGAGTTAAAAAACTGAAACAGGAAGTGCTTCTGGACCAGTGTTGTTTACATCTTTTGAAATGGTCTATTGAAAAAACCTTTTAATGTCAGCTAAAAAAAGCAGCCAGTTATCACAGCTACCACTTTTTACTTCCTGGACAACCTTGTAATAAACAAGCTTACCATTTCTAAAGGATGATCCCTTTGTTTTAGTGCCTGTGTGTGTGTCAGGGCCTTCTGTGTAAAGAGAAGAGACCACCAATTATATATACACAAACTAAGTCATAACCTACTGTACACAGCTTGCCAGAAAGTCTGTGCAGTAGATGATCACACTACTTACCGTCTGAATCACATGAGTCCTCAGGATCAGGCCTCTTCTTCTGACTTCTGGATAACTCTGTAACAGAGAGAAATTAGCATTATGAGACATTTGTTTTGAGTTACATCTGTATTGAAAAAACCTTTTAATGTCAGCTAAAAAAAGCAGCCAGTTATCACAGCTACCACTTTTTACTTCCTGAACAACCTTGTAATAAACAAGCTTACCATTTCTAAAGGATGATCCCTTTGTTTTAGTGCCTGTGTGTGTGTCAGGGCCTTCTGTGTAAAGAGAAGAGACCACCAATTATATATACACAAACTAAGTCATAACCTACTGTACACAGCTTGCCAGAAAGTCTGTGCAGTAGATGATCACACTACTTACCGTCTGAATCACAAGAGTCCTCAGGATCAGGCCTCTTCTTCTGACTTCTGGATAACTCTGTAACAGAGAAAAATTAGCATTATGAGACATTTGAGAAAGCCAACTTACTGAAATCCTATTTAAACTTATTATTAAGTTGGCTTGTGAGAGCTTTATAAATGACTGCTCCTTTCAAAGCATTAACCTGATAAAAGGGTACATTTTAACTTGAACCTAACCTCTCCTATAATGACTTTCTTACCATCTTCTTGCTCAGACGTCTCCATCATAATATGGTCTGAAGTGCAGCCTTGTTTACGTTTCTCAGACAAAGCAACTGTAATGAAAAAAAAGTTTTATATTACAAGTCACATGTTCTTTCCAAATTCCCAGTTAGTGTATATTGTTACAACTTTCCAGTGTTAGATGCTCACCCTCTAATCCCAAGTCAATCTCGTCTAGAGATTTTCCTTTGTAAACTGTTGTTCCACATTCAATGGCCATGAGCAATTTGCTCCTTTTAGCAAGCTGAAGCGTGTTCTCGGTTAGGCGATAGTATTCTCTGTGAATACGGATGTCATGTCCCATAAATTTTGCAACCTGATCCATTTCATGGTCCTTCAAGTTCATTATTTGACAGAGGGTTGCGATGTGTTTCGCAGTTGGGTAGAGGTCAAGGTCTCAGGATGTTTTGCATTAGATTCATTTGCAAATTTTCTCAAGCAGTCTGAGCCTCTTATGTGGCAGTCTGAATTTTGTCTTGCAAAGACATATTTGTTTGTCTCAGAAATGTTATTTTCTTGAGTCCTGTGCTCAATCAGGAAGTCAAGTGATCTTGTCATCTCTGTGGTGAGAAGCACTGGGACTTTTCTGCCTCTTTTTCCTCTAATAACAACTCTAGTGAAGTCCTTACTCAGGTCCTTTTCTAATTTTGAAAGGCACTGCATCACATCCTCATTAAGAGCATCTGTATTTTTGCTCTCATAAGTCTGAAGTAGCATTTTAGCTGCCTCCCCTTGGCGCCTTCGGTTGAAAAGTATGATTTGAGAAAGAAGAGTTTCACTGAGCATACTATATGCTTTAGGATCAGGACCCTGTATTAATTTCTCTCTGGCATTTTCCTCAGATGACTTCAAAAATTTTTGAAGGGTAATTATGTCTTCAGTTAGAGGAATCATTTCTTTCTTGTTCCATTTGTTTTCCTCAAGATTTGTCCTAGCACGGTGTGAGATATAGTGGTTCCACTCTGCACTCACTAAACCTAGAAAACTCCTGACTCTGTTCGCAGCAACCTCATTTTCTGCTTTCACGTAATTGCCTATAAGTATATCACCAACAGTCTTAAGGGAGTGTCCAAGTTTAACACTGAGAGATGGTCTATCATATCGGTACTTTGAGTTAGTGTAACCAGATACTTTTTTTGCTGCATCGACAGCCAATTTAAACATTGGTGGAATTAAGATATCAGTAAGATTTTTCACATTTGGTTTCAGAGACTTTGCAGCAATTACGAATCTCCCTAGTTCTCTCATTTTTTGACTAACATAGCCATCTTTAGATGGATCGCTCCCATGCCTCTCTAATAATCTATCACCATACTCACAAATAAGTTCGTCAGATTTTACCTCAAGAGACACCTCGTCATGCATCATCCTGCCAATGATTTTACGACATCTTTGTGTAGTATTTACTTTCATAGGGATGAGACGGGAAGCTGCAGCTTGCACTCTTTTTCTTTTGCGGGAGTTTTCCCGAGGGAGATCATTTCGTGTTTTACATGAAAGCTCATGTTTCCAAAGCTCACGTTTTCTGAAAAAACCATAACAAAAATTGCAGGGCAAGTATTCATGAGGGTTTGCTTCTTCAGAAGGTTGTCTGTAAGTTACTAATTCACCTTTTCCTGACTGCAAGACGTTAACGTTATGGTTGTAGTCACCTTTATTTCGGAGCTGATCTAACAACAGATGGCGTTTCTTAGAATTTTTGGGTAAGCATATTGCCTTGGCAACATCCTCCTCTTTGTGGTGCTTTCGCTCTAAATGGCGTGCTATTTTACTTTGGGGTTTTTTACAATAAATACAGAAATGTTTTTTGTCCCATACCCTTCTATCGCCTTTCTGGCATTTCTTTACTGTTATTTTTGTAATACCCTCTTCTTTCTCATCATTTCCTTCATCTGTTGCATGTTCCAGATCATCACCAGAGTCAACGTCATGCTCATCTTGAGCAAAACTAGCGCTGATCTTCGTTACTTTAATTTCTCTGTCTTTTGGAAAATCTTGATCTTCATCGCTCCAGTCTTCACTGTCCGAGGAGGGTGGTGTAGGTATGTATTCACTTCCATCATCCCCGTCTGACTCTGATTCATCAGTGTGACTGAGACTCTGTCAAAACAAACAATGTGCCATTTTAAACTGCAAAAACAATTTTAGTTTGGAACATCTTATCCAATCAGTTGGAAACTTCAGGCCAGTTCCAGTCTTATCTTTCTGCAATACTGAAGAATTGTAGGAACTACAGATCTCTCTGTGTATTCTCAGGCAGCATCTGTGATCTCTGATTACCCCGAACCCCAAGATCAAGACCAGACCTGTTGTAGCGAAGCTTCAAGTATTACAGCCTTGTGTCCTAAGTGATTATTTCTGTTTCATGCATTCGAGAGAACTCTGGGCCCTATTTTAACGATCTGAAACGCAAGTGTCAAAGCGCAAAGCGCAAAGTGCAAGTAACTTTGTGGGCGGATCGTTTAATAAGAAGATACGTTATAAAGACAGTTCACTTCATGTATACAGACAGGAGCCATCTTAGAATATAGTCTCGATAAGTCGATCCTCGAACGCCGTTCATACAGTTCAGATCACTAAGCACGACGTTCGTGGTTATTCTTATTAAACGGTCTGTACACTTACAAAGTTCTCAATGCTTCGTTTTGCATGTATAGGCACTCATTATGTTACTGTGTTAGTGTGGGTCTATTTTGAGCCTTGTTAATGGTATAAACCAGCGATTTCTTTTTACTTAGTCAAAGCCCCCAGTGCTAGCATTATACGCTAAACAGTTTTTAGAGATAAAACTCTTTACATTCGATTATCATGAAAACAAATCTCAGAGAACGATTGACTAGGTACCAATGTTTTATTAGACCAAAGGTTCATTGTTCGCCGGAGTTTTCCTTTAAGAGCGTGATGAACAAGGTGCGCTTGTTCTATGGCGCAATACTGAACGACGCATTTACCAGACGCGCTTCGAATCGGTTCACAGCCGAGGAGATCGATGTTCTCGTCAGGGCCGTAAAAAGAAAGAGAACTGACATTGGGGACGGGACAAACCCACCCAAATTAGCTTCGGTTAAACATGCGTATAATAATCTGGGTAAATGTGTAAGCTTTATGCCTATTTTTCCCATCGTCATGGACACAACAATGATTTCCCTCGTGTTTTGATATTTTTCCTTATAATAATGTATAATTTGCAAAAAGTAAAATGCACCTGTGTAGCTGAGAGAATCATGTACAGGGTATGCGCGTTGTTCACATTCTGTATTATGGCCGAGCATGCGTGCTTAAAATAGCATTTGAATGTACGCGCAACGCGCCACTGACTTTAGACCAGGTGTTTTCTGGTCAGAGACTCAAATGTTTTCTGGAACTGTAAAATAGCACTAGGGAATGTTTGCGCCGAAACACGCCTCCTTTTCTGCCCTGAACCGCCCAGGGAGCTCAAGTTCATTTCCTAGTTTGTCGGTGTGCGTCTGTGGAGGGAAAAGCCTGCTTTGCGCGAGTGCAAAATACCAATGATACATGCGTCGGTGTATGAAGACATTTGCGCTGGGTGCAAGATAGGGCCCTCTAAGTTCAACGTTAGGGTTAGGATCCCTAAGTTAAAGCGATACCTGTAAACCTGATGCCTGTAAATACAACCACTATGTAATAAACTGTCACTGACATCCATATTGTGGCTCTATTAGACACCATTACAGCTCAATCAAATCCCAGTTGAAACACTTACCTGGTCATCTCCTTCTCCTCTCTCGGTTCGGCCTGTACTATGTTGCGCTCTCTTTCTCGGTTTAACTGGAGCGCTCTCTGATGCCTGTAAATACAACCACTATGTAATAAACTGTCACTGACATCCATATTGTGGCTCTATTAGACACCATTACAGCTCAATCAAATCCCAGTTGAAACGCTTACCTGGTCATCTCCTTCTCCTCTCTCGGTTCGGCCTGTACTATGTTGCGCTCTCTTTCTCGGTTTAACTGGAGCGCTCTCTGATGCCTGTAAGTACAACCACTATGTAATAAACTGTCACTGACATCCATATTGTGGCTCTATTAGACACCATTACAGCTCAATCAAATCCCAGTTGAAACGCTTACCTGGTCATCTCCTTCTCCTCTCTCGGTTCGGCCTGTACTATGTTGCGCTCTCTTTCTCGGTTTAACTGGAGCGCTCTCTGATGCCTGTAAGTACAACCACTATGTAATAAACTGTCACTGACATCCATATTGTGGCTCTATTAGACACCATTACAGCTCAATCAAATCCCAGTTGAAACACTTACCTGGTCATCTCCTTCTCCTCTCTCGGTTCGGCCTGTACTATGTTGCGCTCTCTTTCTCGGTTCAACTGGAGCGCTCTCTGATGCCTGTAAATACAACCACTATGTAATAAACTGTCACTGACATCCATATTGTGGCTCTATTAGACACCATTACAGCTCAATCAAATCCCAGTTGAAACGCTTACCTGGTCATCTCCTTCTCCTCTCTCGGTTCGGCCTGTACTATGTTGCGCTCTCTTTCTCGGTTTAACTGGAGCGCTCTCTGATGCCTGTAAGTACAACCACTATGTAATAAACTGTCACTGACATCCATATTGTGGCTCTATTAGACACCATTACAGCTCAATCAAATCCCAGTTGAAACGCTTACCTGGTCATCTCCTTCTCCTCTCTCGGTTCGGCCTGTACTATGTTGCGCTCTCTTTCTCGGTTTAACTGGAGCGCTCTCTGATGCCTGTAAGTACAACCACTATGTAATAAACTGTCACTGACATCCATATTGTGGCTCTATTAGACACCATTACAGCTCAATCAAATCCCAGTTGAAACGCTTACCTGGTCATCTCCTTCTCCTCTCTCGGTTCGGCCTGTACTATGTTGCGCTCTCTTTCTTGGTTTAACTGGAGCGCTCTCTGATGCCTGTAAGTACAACCACTATGTAATAAACTGTCACTGACATCCATATTGTGGCTCTATTAGACACCATTACAGCTCAATCAAATCCCAGTTGAAACGCTTACCTGGTCATCTCCTTCTCCTCTCTCGGTTCGGCCTGTACTATGTTGCGCTCTCTTTCTCGGTTTAACTGGAGCGCTCTCTGATGCCTGTAAGTACAACCACTATGTAATAAACTGTCACTGACATCCATATTGTGGCTCTATTAGACACCATTACAGCTCAATCAAATCCCAGTTGAAACGCTTACCTGGTCATCTCCTTCTCCTCTCTCGGTTCGGCCTGTACTATGTTGCGCTCTCTTCTCGGTTTAACTGGAGCGCTCTCTGATGCCTGTAAGTACAACCACTATGTAATAAACTGTCTCTAGCCATGTTTCCATCCACTTTTCAATCGAATTATCTGAAGTTCGGTTAAAAAACTCATGCAAATAAAGCTGGTGAAAGTGTGTTTCCATCCAACGGCTTTAAAGCGAATAAAAACCTGTACGTAATGACGTCACATGCTGTTTTGCGATCAAATTGGTATCTCGAATTGATTTGAGACATTTTAAGGTGTTTCCATTCATTTTCGCACTGAATCGAACAACATTCAAGCAAACTTTTGCGAACAAAGTTTTGTTAGACAAAACGGATCGCCACCTACCAACAAATTATCAATATTTCACAAGTTGTTGCCTAATAATGCTTATGTGCCAGGCCAGCTGATAGCGACATATGAATGGGATAATATGCGAGGCGGTTGTTAGCCTGAAGGGGTTGTATTCGCTATAACAACCGCCTCGCTATCCATTATCCTGCTTATTACATATAAATCAAACAAATAAATAAATAAATCAATAATTTGACACAAAATATTGACTTAAAAATTAGTCTATTATAAATAATAATGCTGATCAATAGTGTTATTGATTTATTAATTAAATTAAATATCCCCCAATTGAACAAGCCAAAGGAAACAGTGGCAAGGAACCGAAAAACTCCATCAGGTGACCTAATGGAGAAAAAAAACCTTGGGAGAACCCAGGCTCAGTCGGAGGCCAGTTCTCCTTTGGCGGTTATGAACAAGTGGTCGGATTTAACTGTAAGATTAAAGTATTATATGAATGCCTGGCTGAAGAGATGCGTCTTTAATCTAGTTTGGAACTGGGAGAGCGAGTCTTAACAACGAACAGTATCAGGAAGGCTATTCCAGAGTTTTGGAGCTAAATGTGAAAATGCTCTCCCTCCTTTGGTGGACCTATATATCCTAGGTATGACCCTAACCCTAGCCCTAACCCTAACCCGCCACTGAGAACGGCAGGTGTCGTGGTGAGACACCAGTGTTAGCTTATAGATATATACACGTTCCCTACGTTTGTAGCGTTTGTCACGTTCGCTAACGATATACATAACAATATATAACCTTTTTTGGTTAAATTAACAAAATGGTCCTCACTGCAGAACATGAAATCCAGAGGGATTTATACATAACTCCCACCTTCAGGCATGTGATTGGCTAAGGACAAAAAAGCTGGACAATATACAGAAATATAAAATATGAGAGGTGCAGAGAGATATGCAGTGAGAGATGCAGTGAGAGGTGCAGAGAGAGATGCAGTGAGAGGTGCAGTGAGAGGTGCAGTGAGAGATGCAGTGAGAGGTGCAGTGAGAGGTGCAGTGAGAGATGCAGTGAGAGGTGCAGTGAGAGATGCAGTGAGAGATGCAGTGAGAGGTGCAGTGAGAGGTGCAGTGAGAGATGCAGTGAGAGATGCAGTGAGAGGTGCAGTGAGAGGTGCAGTGAGAGGTGCAGTGAGAGATGCAGTGAGAGGTGCAGTGAGAGGTGCAGTGAGAGATGCAGTGAGAGGTGCAGTGAGAGGTGCAGTGAGAGGTGCAGTGAGAGGTGCAGTGAGAGATGCAGTGAGAGGTGCAGTGAGAGGTGCAGTGAGAGGTGCAGTGAGAGGTGCAGTGAGAGATGCAGTGAGAGGTGCAGTGAGAGGTGCAGTGAGAGGTGCAGTGAGAGATGCAGTGAGAGATGCAGTGAGAGGTGCAGTGAGAGGTGCAGTGAGAGGTGCAGTGAGAGATGCAGTGAGAGGTGCAGTGAGAGGTGCAGTGAGAGATGCAGTGAGAGGTGCAGTGAGAGGTGCAGTGAGAGGTGCAGTGAGAGATGCAGTGAGAGATGCAGTGAGAGGTGCAGTGAGAGGTGCAGTGAGAGATGCAGTGAGAGGTGCAGTGAGAGGTGCAGTGAGAGATGCAGTGAGAGGTGCAGTGAGAGGTGCAGTGAGAGGTGCAGTGAGAGATGCAGTGAGAGGTGCAGTGAGAGATGCAGTGAGAGGTGCAGTGAGAGGTGCAGTGAGAGATGCAGTGAGAGGTGCAGTGAGAGGTGCAGTGAGAGGTGCAGTGAGAGATGCAGTGAGAGGTGCAGTTTAATAACACATTTTGTTTAAGATTATAACATCTATGACAAAAACAAAACACAACACAAGTTTGTGAGTGTGTGCGAGTGTGGTGTAGAGAACAAGTTCTGACGTTCAAACAAATCCTGTTAAGTTTTCTGATTTGAATTTTTCTGTATTTTTTTTTAATCAATTTATTGTTCTGACAGCTCAGGCCCCTTTAAACAAGAAAATATACATCTTTTTGTTTTTTAAAAGCCTATATATTTGGCAGATGTAAAGCATACATGTGTATGTTTTTTGTTAGTCCATTTTTTGCACTGGATTTTTTTCACTGAATTTGCACCTTTTAGTTCTGTTTTTTAAAAAAGGATTGGAAATTAATGGGTTTTTTTATCCATTCATCGATTAATCGACAAATTAATCGACAGATTAATCGATTATTAAAATAATCGTTAGTTGCAGCCCTAAAAACAACGATTTTATTCAGCATTGTATTGTCTTCCGGTTTTCTGTTGTGGATCCGCGTTCAGTGATGCTGCTGACGTGAGACGCGGCTGACGTGTGTCTGGTGCGTCCGTGTATTCGGGTTAAAATAAATATGGGCGAAAAAATGCAAGTCTTCCTCTATGTGGAAATCCTTAGACATGTTTGCGAAGATTGTTTTGTACAGCGTGCGTCTCCCTCAGACTGTGAATGAAGCTCAAATGCACCAGACACACGTCATCCGCGTCTCACGTCAGCAGCGGCACTGAATGCGGATCCACAACAGAACCAGAAGACAATACAATGCTGAATAAAATCATTGTTTTTGCTATGTTTGAATCAAAAAGTAGACTGCTTTTCTCTTGTGTGTCACTTGACCAGTTTAATCACCATGGTAATCGCAGCTTTTGCGGTTACACGCAAATGCAATAAATCGTTCAGCCCTATTTCCCACACATAAACTTTACTTGGATGGGCCGTCTAAGTCACTCAATTGATCCTACAGGGTAATAATGAATAAAACTCTTTAACTTTATTGGAAATTGTATCGCTCTGAAAATATCTGTTTTTGTGACGTAAACATTGTTTATAATTTGACAATTTGCTGCTTACCTTTGTACAATTTAAGGTTTTTCACTGGACAATTTTTCAATAAAAACTATAAAAATAGGGGTGTTCTACAATGTTTATACTATGCAATGTTGGATATTTCCAGGATCACGTTCTCTCTGCAATCATGTTGTGAACGACTATACAATAGATACAAAGCCAACCTTACTGATACTATTCTGTTAGCAATGGTGTGTTTTCAGATGTTTCGATAAGCCAAAAGACATTTGTCTCTGACAACCATATTGTGGCTCTATTAGACACCATTACAGCTCACAGTTGAAATTCTTACCTGGTCATCTCCTTTCTTCTTTCCTTCTGTCTGGTCTGGACTACGTCGCTCTTGCTTTCTCTTTCTGCCTCTATCTCCTTCTGATTCCTGTAGGAACAACCACTACGTAATACACTGTCTCTGACAACCATATTTTTCTATTTTTTTCCCTTACAAATGGGATACATTTTTTTCACATATGCAATTAATAACAAATTAGTGGTGGGAAAATTTTAGGTAATCAGAAAAAGTAATTTACGCCCATGCCTTGAGCTCTTTTGATTTCTTGTACTAATAAATCTCAAATGTAAACTATAATTTAGAGCACAGCAGGCACAATATTTCCATTTACAATCTGTACATAACTTAGTACAGAAGTGTCCGCCGTCCGGGTGAAACAGTAAGCTATTTTCATTTACCTGCCACGGTGGCCGGTAGCTGAAGTGAGTTTACCTGCCACAACACAAAATCACCCGCATTTGGGTGGGGGCGGGTGCTAATTTCTATCCCTGATCTGGATATTTGGATATTTTTCTTACACTCGTTTCACTTCAGAAGGGCTTTATTAACCCCTCAGAGCCGTGTGGAGCATGTTAATGATGGATTGGTGCTTTTTTAATGGAAAAATCAAAAACAGCCATTCACTGCCATTAAAAATGCTGTAACATTTTAACTCTGATTGTATTTGTCTGAAAGAAGAGTGCCATATACACCTAGGATGGCTAATCTAAACTTTTGGGTTAACTATCCCTTTAACATAAATGAGGGGGTCGAAAAATTAGGAATACCATTAAATATAATACACTCCAATGCACCACCAAATGCACCTCAATGTAGACTATAGTAGAACTGTTGAATCTAATTTGCACAGGGGTAAATGTAATGAAGTGTGAATGTGGTTACATCAAGTTACCAGATATAAAGGTTTAATGTTACACCCACAAAACTGTGGATTAATTATTTGTCTAAAATCATTTGATACATACCTGCTCAAGGTCTTGATTGCTCACTCTTTCCATTATCTGTGAAAAACAATTATCTTTTCAGATGACTCAATGATGAAATTCAAATATTTTGTAGCAGCTCTAATCAGATTAGAATTAAATTCTCAATAAAAATATTAATTGTTTAGTCTGTATGGTATGGAACCCCGTTTCAACCTAATTCTGTGAGTCATAAGAATGAGAAACTTTCTTATAATGACATCTCGTAAGGAGAGGCTTCTCGTTATAATGATTTTTCTAAAAGAGATGTTGTTTTGTGTGGCCAACAGTGCAAAACACATAAATCATCTGTTTAATAATATAAAAACAGAACAAAGCACCAATTCACACTGAAGAAGCTAACCTTACTATATGCATTTGCTTGAAAAGTATTAGAACAATTAACGTTAATTGGCCATCAAAATAGTTGCCATGTTATTTTACAAGTAACTTATTTAAAGAACATGTAAGAACCATGTTATGTTATTTAACTTACACTTTTAAGTTACTTAGCTAAACAGTTGCACTAGATAATGATCCTGACGGCTAGGCCAGACTCCTAAAACAGCTCAACCTAGAGTTAAAGTAAAATTAAATATATCTTACCTGTTTTTTTTCCTGCTGTTTTCCCCTGATTGTATTTTCATATCTTCTAGCACATGTACTGTGATGGTCTCTGAGCCTCTGCATCCTCTCTCTATATCGCTGTAGATGAGACATGTTACCTTCCCCCACTCATCTGTCTGAAGGCGCGCGCGAAGCTAGCTCCCCCTCACCCACTGCCTGTGTGTGGACTTTGGACCTTGCCCCCTCCCCCACTCCCTCCCTCCCCTCCCCCTGCCCTGGCTAAGGCCTTTCAGAAGCACATGGGCCTCAACTCAGTTTCAGCAACAGCCCAACACACCTTTTCACATCACTTTATGCTAGTTATTTTTAATTGAGCATGGTAGGTTATTTTAATACAAATGATATAGCAACAGAGTAGAATGGATACATTTCTTTTTATTGTAGATCATGCCACAAATGTCCCAAATAAATAATCAGGACCACAGGAGTGTTGTTTAAAAAAAAAATCATATTATATATATATATTATAAATTATATAATCATGTATATATATATATATATATATATATATATATATATATATATATATATATATATATATATATATATATATATATATATATTTCTGATGAAAAATCAACTGTCAACAACAACTGTCAACAACTGTCGAAAAATAGACATGTCAACAACACCACAAACTGGATATGCATGCCTGAGATTTGCTTAAGCAATTTAGTGACATTGCATCTTGGAGAGGATGGTACTTTTTTCAATCATTAGAGTCACTCTCAGTAATTTTCTGTTTACAAATTTTGCTTTAGCAGTCTACCTAAAATAAACATATAAATGTATGTATAAATATAATGTCACTTAACCATTTTAACAGTAGCATAATAGACATTGCCACCAATTAACTGTAACTGTATAAATACCTTTAATATTGATTTAGCAAATTATTTGAGGGTAGTTACCCAATTAATTAATTAGCAATGGTACATGCAGTGGTACTTGATAGTCATAGCAAACATCATACTGATAGATACAATACTGTTTCATTGGCAAAAATGCATATCTTGTAGATAAGACGCAAGTACAATAAATGTGGTTAAGCAAATAGCTCTAACATCTATTTTGGTGTTCACACGAAAGTAAATATTGGGTTCAATGTCTCTGTAATGCTAGCCTCGTGAGACCATCCTGATCTCGCGAGCTTTCAAGGTTTCACTCGCAGATCAGACTGGATACTTTCCGTTAAAGAAAATTTGGGAGCAGTTCACCAAACAAACATCCAATCAGCGTTGCCTTTGAGGGGTTAAGTGTCTTGCTCAGGGACACATTGGTGTCTGACAGTGGATTCCAGGGCTCTCAAAGCGTCACGCATTGAGCGTGACAGTCACTCATTTCGGTCTTTTGTCACGCACTCCCGCACACACATTGTATTTCTCACGCAGAAAAACTCATTCATCATATATTTAATATGCCGCAGCGCCCAAATTGTCTCTAGCCGCTTCACTCTCATAGTGGAACGCAAGCGCGCGCGTCTCCCCTGCTCTCGCAGCCTGTCGCTTTATCAGCCAATCAAAAAAAGGAAAGGGCTACACAATTTTAGCCAATCAGAAAATAGCACTACTGTATCTGGGTAAGAGTTTAACGCAACAACCAATAAAAAAGCATTTCAAGGAATTGTTCACGTGGATTCTGCAACAACATCTCTTCCAAAAAGTTTCGTTCACCCGACAGAGGAAACGACTGGAGCTCTCGAATATCACTGAGCAGAGTAAGTCATGAGATCTCCTGTTTTAATGTTACAACAAATTTACAAATTGTTTTGACACAAACAAACACAATGTGACCACTGTTAGAGAATCATATTTTAATAATCATCCTGGCCATGGATGCATTAATCATTGCATATATGTCTTTCAAAAGATGTCAGGTAAAAAGCAAACGAGCATCCTCTACATTCGCCCTGAGAGGAAAGCCCCCTAAAAAGGCTCAGGTTAGAGGATGCTGGCCCAGAGAAGGTGGCCAAAAGGGTAGGCCCATTAGAGGAGGAGACGGTGCCATGTGTCATACATTTTCTGCAAAGTCTCAGCAATTAATAACAACACAAAAACACTAATATTAATATTATTAATGAAACACCCACATTCCAATGACCCCCCCTCTTAACAGACCAACAACACCCCACCCCCCCCCATTGGGGCGGGGAATGTCACTCTTGCCTGTCTTCAAAACTTGAGAGCCCTGGGATTCAAACCCAGGTCTCTCACACCAAAGGCATGTGTCTTATCCAATGCGCCATCACCCCCAACAGTAAGATTTTAAAATCAATCCTATAACGAACAGGAAGGGTTAGGGTTAGCTCAACTCATTAAAAACTCTTAAAAGGCTAACCCAGGACTGAAACTGTACTTTTAAGAGTTTTTAATGAGGATTAGGGTTAGGGTTGGGTTAACCCTAACCCTAACCCAGGACTGAAACTGTACTTTTAAGACTTTTAAATGAGTTGGGCCTAACCCTCCCTGTTCGTTATAGGATTGGTTTTACAGTTTATGAAACCAGGCACATAATTAACAGGGTTGCGTTACAGTGTGGCACACTCAATCAAAGTTGGAAAGAATGGAAAAATATATAAAATAAAATAAAGGACTTTCTTTACCCGTGGTATGATACCCTAAATGACATAATTTCTTCATGTGACTCTCTGTTTTTTCTCTTCCTTTGCCAGACTACATAGATTACGGTAACAGGGTTGCATGCATGTTGTGGGACACAACTTCAGCGTGTAATTAGTTCAGCTTAAAAATGTGGATTTTCAAACAAACTATTTAGACAATGAAATGAACCATACATCCTCAATTTTAAACCAGAAAAATAGATTTAAATGTATTTAAACTGTTATAATTGTAACAAGTGTAGTTTACACAACAAATGCATGTTTTAGTATTTTCCGTTTGGATTATTTGACATTTTATGCGTCGGACAGAAAATGTCCTCCAATTCTGGAACGTCCCTACTAGCCACATTCAAAATACATCTATCACCACCATTGAGTTCACACAGATGCCCCAAATAGAGTAACCAGTAATCACAGATTAAGCTCATCACATTAACGATGGACAAATACTTGTTTGTTGCCATTTAGAGGGGTAGCTATAGACAATTTTGCTAGATGTAAACAACACTGGTCCAGAAACACTTCCTGTTTCAGTTTGTAACTGTTTTCTTTATTTCACATGGGAAAAAAACATCTTAAAGATGTTGTTTAACTTTTTGATTCAATTTTGCATGTTCTGTTGGTTGTATTTTATCCCAGCTTTTGTGTAGTGTTAAAAAAACTGAAACAAGAAGTGCTTCTGGACCAGTGTTGTTTACATCTTGCAAAATGATCTATATTCATTATTTCTCAAGTGAAAACCTGATTTATTTTAGTACAGTATATTTGTTTACAGTTGTGTTAAATGTGTTTTTCTACTGAGCAAATACCAGTTTATCTACGATTTTATGAAAAATCGTATGAACCTCATGAAAGTTTGCTGATATTGTAACTACAAATAATTTGTGGGGCCACTGTAAATGAATGAAAGAGGTACAAGGGAAAAAGACAGTTCTTGGTCAAAGATTAAAAACTACAATTGGGATAGCAGTTGAATACACCCAGAAAAGGTGTATTGCAGGTATAAAAAATGGGAAGAGGTCATGCACACAGACAGGTAAATCAAAAACAGTCTTAGAAAAGGTACATTGCAGGTACAAAAATTATGCACTTAGTTCATATTAGTTTTTTTTCCCGCTGTTACTTAGAGTTAATTACTCATTTTGCGAGTTTTTATTACGTTCTGTCATGTACTTTCACTTAAAGGGTTAGTTCACCCAAAAATGAAAACTCTGTCAGTATTTACTCACCCTCATGTTGTTCCAAACCTCTATGTGTTTATTTGTTCTGCTGAACACAAAGGAAGATATTTGGAAGAATGTTTTAATCAAACAGATCTCAATCCCCATTGACTGTGTATTTTTTCCTACTATGGTAGTCAATGGGGATTGAGATCTGTTTGATTAAAACATTCTTCCAAAATATCTTCCTTTGTGTTCAGCAGAACAAATAAACACACAGAGGTTTGGAACAACATGAGGGTGAGTAAATACTGACAGAATTTTCCTTTTGGGGTGAACTTAACCCTTTAAGTAGTAGAAAAGAGAGAAAATATAGAGAAAAGACCAACTATATATTATGAAGCACATTAACTGAATATTTAAATAAATGACGAAAAAGATAATTATGGTTGGGACATGTGAATTAACTGACTCGTTATCATGTTTTTAATAATGACTTACATGTAATAATGTAATGGACATTTTGCTGTTCTTCTTTCGTGTGGTCAATTGGTGGTAAGTTATTTATTTTGACCGTCTTGAAATATGTAAAGGAAAAATTGTGTATGTGTAACTTTAAATAAACACCGTGAATGAACCCAAAAATGTCAGCGAAATGAACACATCTCATTTCGAGAGAACGGGTTTATTTTACAGCGGTAGAGCAGTTTAATGTTTGACATTCGGTTTCACACTCATAAAACTGTGCATTTAATGTTTTTAGCCCAAACTAACTCAGACATAAACAAACACCCTGTGTGAAAATGTCAGTGATTGTGAATGTCCTGTCAATGTGACAAACACAAGACTCGTGTGTACAGAATTATGCCAAAATTATCATGTTTTGTCAAGTACTCTCGTTAGAGTAGACTTAAATTAGTTTAATAACGTCTTAAATTAACAGAGTTGTAAGAAAATAAGGTCTGCGTCAGAGCCACGTCCAAATGAGCGAATCTTTTTCTGAGTCAATTCGTTCATTTCGCTCGTTGACTGAACCAAATGAGTTGAGAAAAGATTTGTTAGTTCTGATGAACGAGTTTGAACAGGACAGTCACGAACGCGGCAACAGAGCAAGGCGAGCGGGTTTGTGCTTATAAAACTTAAACTTTGTTATGTATTTTCTTTTAATGAGCGATCGTTTGCGCTTTATAAGACCCTTATTCATCGTCTGGTGTCGTTTAAAGCCATTTGAACAGTTTGTAGTATTTCACGGAAACTGTCGTTTGAGACCTTGAACCGTTTGGTGGGCAGTGAAGTGCATTAATATGGAGAAAATGCTGGAATGTTTTCATCAAAAACCTTAATTTCTTTTCGACTGAAGACATTGAATTTACTTTATTCAATTTCTGTATGTTTCCTGTTAGGCAGGTAGGAAATCCACAGGTTAATATGACATTTCATATAATGGGTTTACATTATAGTTGAATGTCTATCTATAATGTTTAAAAATGTTTTCATTGAGAGATTGGTAACGTTAGCTGTATTTAATTCTAGTGATTCTGGCATTCATTCGTGAAAAGATGTTATTACAAAAAATAATTTAGTGGATTACATTTTTACTTCATATTCAAATCAAAACCCAAATTTACAAAATCATAATCCCTAGAGACTCAAGCAGAAAAAAAGCAGACAAAAAAAAAACATTCTCATGAATTAAATTTACTTTCATATTTTCAAATTGAGGTTTTATACAATACTTGTTCACTGCAGAAGCAAAAGGTTCATTATCCCCGTAAACCTTAAGAAATTAAATAATGAGCTATTTAAATTCAAATGTGTTTTATATCTTGAATTGTGTGCATTGTTCATTACTATTTTTGTTCACAAGCTTCTATGAGCCACTCTGCAGCTCCACCTCCTCCCCCCACGTGACTGAAGTGACGAATCACAAAAATCCCCTAGCCACCCAATCACAAAAATTATTCTCCTTCAGACTCCTCCTCCCAGCATGTTTGATGCAGTGCACAAGTGTGTACTATAGGGGGAGCTCATAAGCACAAGAGAAAACACCAATTTCGATAATTACTATTAATGTGAGGACTTTTGTTGAAACTTGCACAGCATGAAGTATAGGCCCTTAGGAGACCATTACAGCATTATTTTTGTGAGGACCACCCAAAAGGTCCTCACAAAGAGAAATGTCCTCACAAAACTGGTTGTTTCTCAATACTTGGTCCTCACAAGAATAGCTAAACCAACACACACACACACACACAAATACCTTTTGTAAGGCTATAAAAAGTCTCATAATTTGGCAAATAAAATATCACAATGTGGCTCTACCAGCTAAGTAAAGAACAGGTAGGGTCACTGTCAGTGTTTGTTATTTTGAGACAAAATCCAAATGGGGACAGGATAATTTGTTTTTACTTTACTGAATAGCGTCAAGTTCAAAATAAATAAAAGTATACACCAAATGATACAAATGTCTTATTTGACCAATTTTGAATTTTTACATTTTCTTCCTGAAATCCATCTTCGAATCCTACCCCCTGTTGGGATCAAGATAATTCTTTTTTTATTATCAAAGTTATCCAAATCCCACTGACAAGTTTTGAAAACAAACTGAAGGTTTGATCCAGATTAAAACTAGGATTGGATTTCCTGATCTAATCTGATTTCAGATTCCTTCTTTCCCTTTTGAATAACCCATTTTCAAGATTTGATTCAATCCGATAACCAAAATCTGATCAGTTTACCTTTGAACAACTGGCCCCATGACATTGTGGATGGACTTCCTGTCCTGTAGAAAGGCACAGCCCTACCACAGCTAGGTCTCATTTACTTTCCACACTCATAAGCAAACAGTCTAGATCCTATATTTTCAGATTTCACTATTGTGCTTCTGTCTAAGCTGAAACCAATATTAGGTAATGTTATGAGGAAGTTTAATGCATATAGGAATGCTTTTCTGATTTAATCCTAAAACATATTAAAGTAATAAACTACATCTGAGTTGTTGCTACTTGCGTTAACCTAATCAAACCTCTAAACATATCACCCCAAGCTCATTCGAGCTCATCACACACTACTTCAATACACTCTATGCACGAACCCTGCTGACGTATGTCAGAAAGAATCTAACCAGCTTCTTTACTTCTGCTAGCGCGTTCTGCAGACAAAGTATATAGCGGCAAAACTTTAATAAAATTAATTCTCAGAAAACGAGACAACGATTTTAGAAACCGATGCGCTAGTCTGATTTCGCACTGTATGAGAGAATACTAACCCTCAAAGTTGTTGATATAGCTCGAAATATATAATTTGAATAACATCTTTTTACTCTGTGTGACAGCTAACTGCCTCAGTGTTGTTAACATCATTCACGTTAACCGCAGAAAGTTTTTGTAAACAGCGAGTGTAATTTGACTAGAGGTGGGCATAGATTAATTTTTTAAATCTAGATTAATCTAGATTAATTTTGAAATTAATCTAGATTAATCTAGATTAAAATGGCTCATTTGAAATCTACCAAAGGCATTCTTATGTGTGCTATACCCAAATAAATAACCTCACAGGTAGTTTGTAATTAGGCCTAAATATGTTTTATACAATATTTAACACTGGAATGTTCATATTATTATAAATAATGAGAGTAATCATAATAATTGTATTCTATTGTTAACCTGAGTTTTATAGAAATATATAAAACTGTCAGAAATATATAAGCCATTTTTATATTTTGTCTTAAGCCTTGTATGTTTTAAATACGTTTTATTAATAAAGGCATAAAACCAGTTTATTTATAGTGCACTGACAATAGTTTCATATAATTAGTTCATTATTTAAACTAATAAAAAGACAAAAAGAATTTGAGATATGTTTGGTAATTTTACCTGAATTAATTTAAAGTTAATTTGCTATATTTCAAAACAATATATATTTGTTTTCCTTCATTTTAATTAACCCTAACTGTATTCTCATCAGAATTATCAATAATTCCGTATAAAATAATACTACAAACACTTGAAAATAAACAGATTAGTGCTCTGTTTTAAGGACAAGAAATGAAAACCAATGTAACTCTGTAACGGCCACTTAGTGTTCAGCAGTGTTCATGACATGTTGATATGCCTTTAAGATGACTTCTTCTATGGCGTTCGTTATTGTATGCGTGATGTTGTTATGTGAGCGCGCGCACGCTCAGTGAGAGTGAATGCTCGCGCAAAGAGGAAGATGACGATCTATCGCGCGCTGTTTTATAATGCCTTTACTTCCACTTTCATTTGTAGCGTTTTACAGAGTGTTTTCTTCAACCTGTTAATAACCGCTCTTTCGACATGTATGTATGTGCTTAACTGAAAGAAAGCAACTATAAAAGGACTCGTGGAACTACCAGTTCGTTTGCACTGTCTTTCCCTATTCTTCATCTGGGCAGACGTTACAACACACGGACTGTTTCAAACAGGGGTTGGATACATATGTTTTGCTCTTAAAACTGTTTTAATGCACGTATAGGCCTACACAAATATAAGTAAACACTCTGCAGACTGAACGTTGTCCTGTATGAACAAAATGACGGATCATGTTTTTATGTCTCCACTGTTCGATTCGCGCCCTTGTCTCTGCGCACCTAACCCCCCCTCTCAAATAAAAAACTCTCCGGTTCTACGTGATTCACGTAAATGACCCAATTGACCAAGAAAACGGCGATTTTCGCCGAAAGCGACAAGTTTGCAGGTATGCTCTTATTGCCGTCTTTGCTGATTTTTAAATTAGCCGATGATCAAAATGCAGCTCATAGAACTGTTGTTTTCGGTGACGTGCACTTCATTAAATCCGCATATAGTGTGGGGGAATTGAAGATCGGATTTATATCCGTTTTGCAAAAACACATGTATGTGACCAGGTGTAATGGAATCGTTTTGATAAATCAGATAGCTATCCTGATCTGAGAAAACGCATGAAGTGGCCAGGTGTAAACAGCCCCCTAGACGTGGCGCGGCGCTTCTCGGTGTGCGACCCCTTTTACGGAATTTGTATTTCCCTCATATTAAATATAAAATGCATAGACTGATATTTTCTTAATGTCTGGATAAACAGACGTTTCAATATATTGGTTTTAAATGGCCCTTACAGTGCAATTCGACTACATCTGCGCTAAAATATCAAAGTGAAAGTCATCATAGCTTGCGTGGTACAGTCAGCTCCCAACTCAACTGTGAGAATAGATTAACGGCGATATTTTTTTTATCGCCCAACAAGAGTCTCACGTTAACGCAGCACGTTAACGCCGATAACGGCCCACCCCTAAATTTGACACTATCTCCACCTAACGCTAAACCGGCTTCTGATGCAGCACCGGATGTAACTGGGCGTGCTGAGACAAACCCAGAAGCGATCGTGCATGGAGCCTATTCTATTTGTTTATCATGCTAGTTTAAAAAAAAAAAAAAAAAAGATTCAAATGCACACATTTAAAACATTTTATTGATTTGAACAATCCAATGCTTACTTGCTTCTAATTTTTGGTTTTCCATAAAGGTGTGATGGATTACAATTTATTTAAAGGGATAGTTCACTTTGAAATTAATTTTTGACATGTTTTATCTTACCTCAAGGGCATCCAAGATGTAGGCGTCTTTGTTACCACAGTATTTTCAATTTTGACATTTTTCAGTCAAACCGTTGTTGTCTATCAGTCATACACTAGAGGCTAAGGGGGTCTACCAAAAAGCATGCACAGAGAAGTCAAAATTAAACATGATTGAATGACTTGTGAATGGAAGTACACATTGATGTCCTAAGACACGAAACAAGCGGTTTGTGTGAGAAAACGAACAGTATTTATATCGTTTATACATCGTGTAATCACAGCCATGACAAAATGATCTGACGGCATGGGCGCTTCGGCTCTGCGCCGGAAGTGATCGCTTCCGCGCCTACGTCACTTTGTTTATACAGAGATTTCGGAAGTTTTACCTTTCACTAAACATATTTAGATATACGGGAAACCCCAATGGAAGAGCGATTTCGGTATATCTAAATATGTTTAGTAAAAGGTAAAACTTCCGAAATCTCCTCGTAAATATTGAGTGACGTCACACGTGGAGGAAATACAAATTTGTCTCCAATGGTATAAAACCTGAAAGTTTAGTAGATGATTATTGAGTCTCCAGCGAGAGTCTCCTTTCTGGTGTCTTTAATGGCTCTGATGGCTCTCTGGAACCAGAATTCCTGGCCACTAGTTTCAGCATCTGAATAGTTGATGCTGTTTCAATGTAACTCCTCCAGATTAGCATTTCAAGGCACAGAAACCTGCTATGCTGATGAACTGAGGTGGCGGTTGAATCATTTGCATGCTTTGTTTCAGAGTGACTCCACCCCTATGTAAACTCCTCCCCTCTAAATGTATAAATTGTAGGGGAACATTTCCCTTAGTGAGACGATGTTGGCGCTGCAGCTACCAGCAATAAAGAACTTCTGCTTGGAAAACGTCCATTGTCTCCTGGTCTCCTGAGTTGCTAACTTCTCTACCAAGGAAAGAAAAGTTTACTACAATTTGGTGCCGTGACCCGGATAGAGAATCTTACCTGAATCAAGAACTGCAACAAAAGAGTTCAACAGAGAATCTTACCTGAATCCAGAACTGAAACTTCAAGCAACAAAAGATTTCAACAGAGAAATCTTACCCGAGTTCCCGAACAAGATCAAGAACTGCAACAAAAGATTTCAACAGAGAAATCTTACCCGAGTTCCAGAACAAGATCTAAAAGCGGACTGAGTTACAGAACAAGATCTCAACAAAAGAACTTTTCTGACTGAGTTCAGGACTGAATCTTTTTCAGTCAAGCAACGATTCGGTGAGTTTTCACTCTATTCAAAGAACCAGACCAGTACAAGTTGTACCTCTGCTCCGTCAGAGAGTTATCAGACAGCTGTAGTGTTTGATTAACTAAAGTTACCCTTTAAAAGTTGTCTTTTAAAGATGAAAGATATCCTCTGTTATCAGGCAGGGAAGATTGACATTAAATGTTAATATTTTGATATCCTCTGAATAAGTCAGGGAAGTTTTGTTTAACAGAATAGTGCCTCTACGTTGCTAGAGAAGGTATCCTCTAAACTTAGGGAAGATTAACATTACGTGTTAATATTTGGTGATAACCTCTGTTCACAGAGAAGAATTAGCATTTTTTAGTGCTAGTTATTTGTGGTCATCCTCTAAAAGTTTTGGAAGGTGAAATTCCTTTCCATTTTTCTTTCAGGGAAGATTAGCGTAACATGCTAATAGTTTGTGTTGTTTTTGTTATTTTGTGTTCTTACCCTCTAAAAAGTTACTTTAGAGATGAAGGTTTGATCCTCTGTACAAGCAGGGAAGATTCGCATAAAGTGCTGGTAATAGTGTGGATTTCCTTTGCTCTGTCAAAGAAGGTTTACAACAGTCAATCTGTGTAAACAAGTGTAGCATCTGTTGATCAGAGAAAGTTAGTTGTTTTGTGTGGTAACAAAGAAACTCACAAAATGGTTAGGAAAAATGCTAGGTTGATTCCTACAACTGAGAAAAGTGGCCTTGCCACTCCATTGTGGTCAGATAGCGAATTTAAGTCATTGTTGGGAGAACACATTGACTCCATAGTGACTCAGTCAGTCAGATTGAATTTGACAAAGAAATTTGGCATTCACCCAGAAAAAGTATGGTCTATTGAAGATTGTAAGAAAGTGCTTGGAGCAAGTATTCGCAAGAACAATGTGAAAGCCATTATCTGTTGTCACAAAGAATTTAGCTTATCCATTGCACAAGAACAAGCTAGGTGTATTGCTAAGTTAAATAAACAGAACAGACAATTGCAGACTCAATTATCCTGTTTTAAGACCAAGGTGGGCCACAACCCGGCCTCAACCAAATGTAACACTGAAGACCAACAGTCAGAGGAAATTTATCCTGACTTACAAGCTTTCTTTGAAAGAGATGTAGACATCCCATCAGTAACAGATAAGCATGTAAATTCTGTGAAGGTATGTACTGCTAGAAAAAGATCGCAGGGAATTGAAGAGTCAGAAACTGTTCCTTCCAGTGCTTCTGTTGTTTAAATCCAAACTTTTGCTACAACGCTTGGACCTAGAGACATAGAGAGGTTGTCACAGAGTTTACCGCCAGCACGCACACAGTTCACTGAATTTAGAAGAGCTTTGAACAGTAAAATGCGTCTCTACGACATGTCCTTGACAGAAGTCACACGGTTAATGTCTCAAATTCTAACTGAATCTGAATTCAACAGTTTTGAATCTGCTGTTACCTCTGAACTACAACGTGCCAGTAGAAGTGATATGAGAGAAGGTGTTTTTAAAATCCTGAAAGAATATCCTAGGACCCAAGATAGATTGGTCTAGAATTACTAACTGTGTACAAAAGAAAGAAGAAACTGTGAATGAATACACTGAGAGGTTTTGTCAGTCAGCCGTAACGTACAGTGGTATAGTGGATGATTCTGATAGTGTCCTCGATGACAAAGGACCGCTGGTCCGCATCTGGTCAGATGGCCTTGTAGTTGACTACAGAAGAGCGTTGCCATTTTTGGATCTGACTTGGTCTCACAGAACTCTAAGAAGTAATATGGATAGGTTAGCAGCATGGGAAAAGATGCGAATGTCAAAGCCAAAGTGAGAGTAGCAGCAGCAGCTACGTTTAGCACAACCCAAACAGAGAGCAGGTGGCCTAAAAAAGAAGGCAAATGTCACTATTGTGGAAAAGTAGGGCATTGGGAGAAAGAATGTAGAAAGAAGTTGCAAGACACAAAAAGAAATGCCATCCATAATTCTGGTCCTCCTCAGCCTGCTTACAACCCTGACGCAGTTCCACAAGTATCCACTGAGACTTTAGGACAGCTTGTCCAGGCTCTACTAAGAGCACAAAAAGACCAGGAAAAAAAACTAATTGTTGGGGCTGTGAATAGCTACCTTTCACCTGTAATCCATCATAATGACGAAAGAATTTTTGTGAAAGGTAGCATACAGGAGAAAGAGATTGACTTTTTGCTTGATACAGGTGAACAATCTACAGTAATTCCTACAAAATTAGCTAAAGGTTTAAACATCCCATTCAAGAAAACCAAATTTACTTTAACTGGTGTAATAGGTAAAGATTCTGTTTTGTATGAAACCCCGCCCATTGAGATACAATTTGGCCCGAAAACACTGACCACAAAATTGTTATGTGCTCCATTAAATACTGGTGCAATTTTAGGCATGGATCTTCTGAGACAAGTACATCTAACTTTAGACTTGTCCTCAGAATCTGATAGCATTCAAATTTCCTCATCACAAATTTCTACCAGTGGGGAGATCCCTCCAGAATATGCTTTCTTACAGAATCATCCAATTTGGGCTAAAGACAAGGATGATTGTGGTTTGTTGACAGGTTTCGAACCAGTAAAATTAACAGGAACTACACCTCCAGTCACCAAACAATATCCTATCAATAAGGAAGCTATTCAGGGAATCAAACCTATTGTAGAAAAATTGCTGACACAAGGAGTGCTAGTTAAAACCAACAGTCCATGCAATTCACCCATATGGCCCATAAAGAAATCTAATGGGCATGGAGACTCACAATAGACTACAGAGTAGCCAATAAACATATTGATAAAATCACCCCCTAGTAGCAGATCCTTCCACAATCTGTAATGGTTTGCCATTGGAGTGTAAGATTTTTTCAGTAATTGATATGTCTAATGGATTCTTTTCTGTACCGTTGCACTCTGACAGCCAGCCATGGTTAGCTTTCACAGTTGACTATGAGCAATACCAGTGGACACGTTTGCCACAGGGATTTCAAAACTCCCCAACCATATACCATCAGGCTGTCAGACGCTGATTTGTGTGACCCAGAATGTCCGGTAAAACAGTCCACTATGATTCAATATGTCGATGATATTTTGATTGCCTCAACTGATCACGAGGTACATCAAACTGAATTGGCAGCATTGTTGGACTATTTGCATAAAAGAGGACACAAATGCAGCTTTCACAAAGCTCAAATTGCGAAACCGCAAGTCACATTTCTCGGTCAAACAATTGGTGCAGGGAACAGATCCATTACACAGGATAGAGCGGCTTCAGTCAAAAATATAGCTCCACCAACTACCATTAAAACACTCCGATCATTTTTAGGAACAGCAGGTTACTGTAGACCGTGGATAGAAGAATATGCCTCTGATTGCTCAGCCTCTTTATGACCAATCTGATAGACCCTTTGTGCTTTATGTTCATGAACACTTAGGCTTTATGACTGCATGTCTAATGCAAGATCATGGGGGCAGTTTACGCCCAATTCATTATTATTCTGGTAAACTTGACATAGTCGCTCAAGGTATGGGCCCAAGTGGTTGCTTCAGGTCGTCTTCCAGATCATTTTTCAGCTCAAGCTGCAGAAATAGTAGCCTTAACAAGAGCATGCACGCTAGCTTCAGGATCAGTTGCAAATATTTACACAGATTCCAGGTATGCTTTTGGGTAGTTCATGATTTTGGTGTCATTTGGCAAACCAGACAGTTTCTAACTTCTGCTGGATCCCCCATTAAGCATGCTGGATTAGTGAAAGATCTAATGTTTGCAATGAAACTTCCAAAGAAATTAGCAGTGATCAAAGTGAAAGCACATCTCACAACTAATACTACAGAAGCTAAAGGTAATTCTCTTGCTGATGTAGCGGCTAAACAGGCTTGTTTCTATGAAAAGGTACAAGTGTGTACAGGTAGTACAGCACAGAAAACCATTTTGCCTCCGGAATCAATAATTGATCTGTACAAGAGCGTTCCGCTGTTTGAAGCATGGACATGGTTAGACAAAGGAGCCACGGTGGATTCATCTGGTTGCTGGACCAAAGGGGGAAAGTATGTTGCTCCCGAATCACTGTTGCCATATTTGGCTCAACAAATACACAGTTTGGGACACAGTGGTCCAGCAACGATCAACCACAGGTTCTCAAATCAATGGTGGAATCCAAAATTCAGAAATGTAGCCACAGAAACAGCCAAGAGGTGTGTTACATGTCAGAAAAATAATGATGTTCCAGCAGCCATTACACCAGCAGCACTGTAGAGAATTGAGATGAACCCAAACACAGATTAATCAAATGAATCCCTCATGGGATTCCCCCACGTGATTCAGAACTCAAAGTTTCTGGAGCTCACATTCCAGAGTCAAGGATTGCGCCAAATTGTCTGCAAACCCCCACGTTTTATGGCTGCAGGCCAAGAGATGACCACTAAAACAGGAAGAGACATGTCAATATCTTAATGTTTTATCAAGATAGATGGATCCAAAGTGGGGGAACGAGAGGCCTTTGCACAAAGACCCTTTTGACCCCTGGACAGAGATGCTACACAGACCTCTTCCTCCATGAGTTGGACATACCCTAACCTCATGGGTGAGATCTGAGATCTCACATATAAAATCATATAACTCACCCCAGAACAATTGTCAAGGGACTCATAATCAAAACTACATAAGTTTGTGTTTATACAATATATGTGTGTGTTTATTATGCGTTCTGCAATCTGTTTGGAGTTATTATGCTTAGATCACATGTAATTGTGATATTACTCTTCTGTGTGAATGAGACCATCGTGTTTAGTCTTAAACAAACCGTATTCTCTTAATTCGAAAGATGGCTTGATCGAAATCTGTGTAATATGCTTCGTTTTATGGTTATAACAATCATAATGTTTAAACTATGATCTTTGTCTCTCTGCTTAGTGCTGGAGACCAGCCACAGGCAGAGCACAGACCATAAATTATGATAAGAAGGCAGATCCACCTCCTAGAATTGGGCCACTTCTCATTGGCTAAGAGGTTGCACTAACTTTAAGTTAAAGATTTTGAACAAAGGACCTCATGTCCAGTTCAGTTCAGAGTTGAGTTCGGTTCAGTTCAGTTTTTGAAACAGTTCAGTTTTGTTTTGCAACTAAGTTTGTGCCTCTCTTTAAAGAGTGTTTCTGTGTTTTTCTCTGAGAACAACTCTACCAGACCAAGCAGACAGAACCCATAGATCGGGGTTCAAACAGCTTATTCAAGCCATCTGACTCGTTTTTATTCTTATCTCTTTCCTTTATTTCCTTTTTCGTGAAAGTCTCGTTTTCAAAGTTAAGTTAGCTGCAAAGTCTCGTTTTCAAACGTCTTTCCTGCAACGCGCTTCAAATTGGAAAAGACTCTCATTCGCTTGCTTATCACACGTGATCGGCAGCGAAACCTCCAGGCACTTCAAAGACAACCAGCCACGCGGACCGGCCGGGGAACCCCCTTTCAACGCAACAAGACAAAGGAATCCCCTTGACGCACAGACAAGCGCAAGCAAGTAGGCCTACCTCAGACTCTAACTGATCGGGTGCATTTAATGTAAATTAAATAACCTATCTAAGGACGAAGGTTTAAATTACTGCTTGATGGTCCTTTCAGGTCATGTTGTCTTACGTGCATTAGAAAGTTGAAACTTTCTCTCTTCACTCTTTCCAACTCACTCTTTCCTTTCGTGACTGTATGAATGTGTGTGTGATTGTGTTTAGAATTTAGTTCTATGTGTTTAGAATAGCTAATAAAGTCTTCCATATATTTGAAAAGATAAATTGCCTTGTGTTGTGCTTGCATATTTAATGTCTTGTACTGTCGATCTAAAGTTACATTGCTAAGACATACACTCACCAGCCACTTTATTAGGTACACCTGTCCAACTGCTCGTTAACACTTAATTTCTAAGCAGCCAATCACATGGCGGCAACTCAGTGCATTTAGGCATGTAGACATGGTCAAGACAATCTCCTGCAGTTCAAACCGAGCATCAGTATGGGGAAGAAAGGTGATTTGAGTGACTTTGAACGTGGCATGATTGTTGGTGCCAGAAGGGCTGGTCTGAGTATTTCAGAAACTGCTAATCTACTGGGATTTTCACACACAATCCATCTCTAGGGTTTACAGAGAATGGTCCGAAAAAGAAAAACATCCAGTGAGCGGCAGTTCTGTGGGCGGAAATGCCTTGTTGATGCCAGAGGTCAGAGGAGAATGGCCAGACTGGTTCGAGCTGATAGAAGGGCAACAGTGACTCAAATAACCACCCGTTACAACCAAGGTGGGCAGAAGAGCATCTCTGAACGCGCAGTACGTCGAACTTTGAGGCAGATGGGCTACAGCAGCAGAAGACCACACCAGGTGCCACTCCTTTCAGCTAAGAACAGGAAACTGAGGCTACAATTTGCACAAGCTCATCGAAATTGGACAATAGAAGATTGGAAAACGTTGCCTGTGTCTGATGAGTCTCGATTTCTGCTGCGACATTCGGATGGTAGGGTCAGAATTTGCGTCTACAACATGAAAGCATGGATCCATCCTGCCTTGTATCAACGGTTCAGGCTGGTGGTGGTGGTGTCATGGTGTGGGGAATATTTTCTTGGCACTCTTTGGGCCCCTTGGTACCAATTGAGCATCGTTGCAACGCCACAGCCTACCTGAGTATTGTTGCTGACCATGTCCATCCCTTTATGACCACAATGTACCCAACTTCTGATGGCTACTTTCAGCAGAATAATGCGCCATGTCATAAAGCTGGAATCATCTCAGACTGGTTTCTTGAACATGACAATGAGTTCGCTGTACTCAAATGGCCTCCACAGTCACCAGATCTCAATCCAATAGAGCATCTTTGGGATGTGGTGGAACGGGAGATCGCATCATGGATGTGCAGCCGACAAATCTGCGGCAACTGTGTGATGTCATCATGTCAATATGGACCAAACTCCCTGAGGAATGCTTCCAGCACCTTGTTGAATCTATGCCACGAAGAATTGAGGCAGTTCTGAAGGCAAAAGGGGGTCAACCCGTTACTAGCATGGGGTACCTAATAAAGTGGCCGGTGAGTGTAGTGTTTCACTATAAATTGGGTCTATATCCTTACAAAGGTTATATTACGGCCCTGTCGGAATGAACTCTAAACGATTCATTTGCTCGGTTCCATAAGTGACTCTGGTTCAGATTCATTGCAAATCAATGAACTGCATTCCCTTTGAGCTAAATTGGCCATTCCGGCCCCCTTAAATACATTTTATGTATATTATTATTGTGTAGGCTCCCTAAGAGCACATACCCCAGCTCCACCAGGGCCATTTCGTCACCTGCAAGTTGATTACATATCATTGCCTCGCTGTAAGGGAAAAACTGATGTTTTGGTAGTAATAGACACAGTCTCAGAGATGGGCAGAAGCTTATCCAACAGGGAGTGCTACAGCTGCACATACTGCTAAATGTCTTGTCAATGATTTTATTCCCAGTATGGGGATTGCCAGACTGCATTGATTCAGATCAAGGTACACATTTCACTGGACAGGTAGTCAAGGAAGTGGCTAAAATGTTGCAGATTAAGTGGAACCTTCACTGCCCCTGATAGGCCTCAAGCATCAGGACAGGTTGAACGTGCAAACAAAACAATCAAAACCAGGCTAAGCAAAATGGCATCAGGAAGGAGTACCATGGGGTTGAAGGCGCTGCCAGCAGTACTGTGTAGTATGAGAGCGTCACCTAACAGGTCGAGTAGGACTGAGCCCTCATGAGATTATTACTGGACGCCCAATGCAGATGCCAGGTGTGATTGATCTTAGAAATGCTGATGTACACATTGCCTCAGATGCCCTGATCGCTTACTGTGAAAACCTCACAAAGGCAGTACAGAGTGCCAAAGAGAGAGTTGAGTGCATGTTGGCAGACTCCACCAGAAGGTGGACACGCAATTATTCCAGGTCAGTGGGTCATGATAAAGTCATTCAGAAACAAGCCATTAGAACCTAAGTGGCAAGGACCACATCAAGTAATGTTGATTACAGCAGCTGCAGTATTGTGTCAAGGAAGAAAAACCTGGACTCATGTGTCACACTGTAAGGTTGTTCCGCCACCGACGAGGGGTAGGATAGGACACGGAACAAGTGCAGGAACCCAAGGGAAGAACCGAAATGCCATATGCGTCAGGGGTCACCCCTTGGGCGAAGATTCCCTCATAGGCCTTCCCCATCCGTTTAGTCAATCCTCACCTCACTTTGTTCCTTAGGTGTCTAAAAATAAGGAAACAGGGAAAGAAGGAATAACCATAGCAGAACAACAATAGCAGACTCTGAAAAGTTTACAACCATAGTGTTCGAACCAATACTGCTCTCCTGTCTTTTGTTTTCCTTTTCTTCCTCTGTGCAGATACCACTTGACGGCTGTCCTGAGACCCATACACACCGACCATTCACCTGTCTAGGAAAACACCACTTCCAGAAAAACAACGAGACCCACTGCTGGGCCAACGATCACCAAAGTAAAGAAGAGAAAAAAAATACACAACGCAGAGAAAATACTTTGCGAAATCTTCAGTCATCCTTTAAACATGATTGAGATTGTCATCCTACTAACCATCCTGGACATCACACAAAGTGTGGATGTCAGAAACAACATATTCCTAGAACTCATGAATATGTCAAGAAATGCCTTGTTTGCGGGAAAGAACGTGTGCATGCCACACGCACCTTCAGTAGGAGCAGGAATCCATGGGTGGTGCATCCTGTCTCCAAATGTGACACGTGCACCTTATTCAATCAACCTACCAGTGGATTATACAACAAGGACACATGCCACAACATAACACTTCCTCCAGTTTCTTCATGTTGCATTCCAGGACTACCATCCTGCAACCTAACTTCAGCTACTCCCATCATGACAGATGTACTCCTGCCAATGATGTTCTACTGGTGCATGGAAAATTATGCTCCCAGCATATGAAGACTCCACTGGGTAAATCCTCGTAAACGCTGCAGATTTGTGATTGAAAGAGGGAGAAGAAGAATCCCATGTGTATGTTCTCAACAAACGAGGAGAACAGGAAAATGACTTAGAAAGTTGCCTGTACAGTAACCCATCTCCTACAAATTTTTTGCAGTAAATCAGTTGTGACATGATCCCTCCACCACCTGACACTTTTTGCTATGTGGAACGTCTGTCTACAGCATCCTGCCCAGCCAGTTCAACGGAAGGTGTACGCTGGTCTATATTCTACCAGCTATCAGAGAAATACACATTCCACCTCAAGGTCCCCACAGCTACAAAATTCAGCTCCCACCACAAACCAAAGAAGATGGTTGCATTCCTGGACTCACTGTGTGCACAAACATGGTGGTCAAGAACTCTTGGAGCATTAATCCTGTCTTATGGTGCTCATGCAGGCCTTGGATCAAGTCAGAAGCTTATCGATTTCTGTACAAAAACTGGCCAATGAGACAGCTTTAGCCCTGGGTAACATCACAGACACTTCGCTTCACACAAGATAATGATCTTACAGAACAGAGTGGCCTTGGATTACATTCTAGCAATCACAAGGAGGAGCCTGCACCATCATCTGCCCTGAGTGCTGCTCTGGTTTAATGGACCAAACAGAAACTTTAACAAAATCCAACAAGACATTCTTGATCTTTCACTAAATTACACCAGATGACTGAAGATATTCATACATTCTGCATGGTTCGGAAACTTACTGGTAAACCGTCGATATGGATGAAGGAAATAGCCATTCTGCTGTTGTTTCTTCTACTAGCGCATATCTATGCGTCCACAGTATCAAGTGTTTCTTTCAACAAATGAATCACACCTCTCACAAGAAAATCACCGTTCCTACCAGTAAAGACTATTACCCGGTAAGAACTTCACGGACCCTAATTGCATGTTTTGTTTTCTGTGTCATCATCGCAATTACAGAAAAAGCAAACACAGAACATGATGTGCCTGTAACTAGCAAAAGTTACAAGACTGAACTTTTAATTGTTTAAATTTGTATATAGTGTGGGAGTTATTTAGAACTCCCAAAGGGGGAATTGGAGGAATACAAATTTGTCTCCAATGATATAAAACCTGAAAGTTTAGTAGATGATTATTGAGTCTCCAGCGAGAGTCTCCTTTCTGGTGTCTTTAATGGCTCTGATGGCTCTCTGGAACCAGAATTCCTGGCCACTGAGTTTCAGCATCTGAATAGTTGATTCTGTTTCAATGTAACTCCTTCATGATTAGCATTTCAAGGCACAGAAACCTGCTATGCTGATGAACTGAGGTGGCGGTTGAATCATTTGCATGCTTTGTTTCAGAGTGACTCCACCCCTATGTAAACTCCTCCCCTCTAAATGTAGAAATTGTAAGGGAACATTTCCCTTAGTGAGACGATGTTGGCGTGACTGCAGCTACCAGCAATAAAGAACTTCTGCTTGGAAAACGTCCATTGTCTCCTGGTACTCTTGAGTTGCTAACTTTTCTAACAAAGAAAGAAAAGTTTACTACACATGCAAGAGATCACTTCCGGCGTAACATTGAACTGATTCAGTTTGGTCTTTGGTTCGGTTCAGTTGGACATTGCACAACTGATTCAGATCACTTGGACATCACTGTGAATACACGAGGTAAAAACGATATAAATACTGTTCGTTTCTCACACAAACCGCTCGTTTCGTAGTCTTAGGCCCTCAATGTTTACTTACATTTACAAGTCATTAAATCATGTTTAAATTTGACACCTGCATCTTGGATGCCCTTGAGGTCAGATAAAACATATCGAAAATTTATCTCAAAGTGAACTATCCCTTTAATGGCTCACACCTTTCCAAAACCTAGAGACCCTTTCAGGGCAAGGAACATAAGTCTTTTGAACTCCTCTTCTTCTGTAACCCCTCTTGGGAGGAAGAGACAAAGGCTGCATGTTGAGGAGTAAGGAATTCGGCAGCTCCCATCCTCCTGGTTATAAAAGTCAAGCTGGCATTTCTCCGGGAACCCAGAGAGGGGAACAGAATCGGCCCCTGTCACCAAACACCAGCAAGTCCTCGTAGGAAATCTCCATGTCCTCTTCTGCTGACAAACATATGGTACAATCACATGGCCGTTGAAAAGTTATAGTTTTATGCAAGAACTTCAAGAGAATGTACATTCACTATTTCCAAGGTGTATATGAGAGGGATCGATACATAGAAAGATGAACACAGTGCCTCTTAAAAATTACCATCAAGATCATAATTTTTTTCTATGGTAGCAGAAAAACACTAAAGTCATTGCATAGAAAATATTAAACTACTACAAACAGCTCTTATCACACACCTTGAATGGACATCAGCCAGCACTCCCAATGGAAGACAGTCTCCTCCTCCTGTTCTTTGCGGTTGCTGCCCTGTGCACTCCAGAATATTGTGAATAGATTTTTGATGTCATTCCTGGAGAGTTTCTGTTGCGAATTTTGTGAAAAGTGGGAGGAACGCACTTCAGATTCCAACGCAACCATCTCCCACATTTGGCCACACGAATTCATCCCAGCAATAAACTGTTGGACCATACTGGCCACCCTTAACACATGAATTAATATCAATATTTTCACATCAATAACAAATTCAGAAGTAAATCGTCTCAAACAGTATGACTATCAACATGACTAATATCAACATGACTACAATATTCAATGGTTATTATACAGTAACTCTTACAATTTACACGACAGAAGACAATTTTTTATTATTTTTATTTCTTTTTATTACCTGTGGTACAAGTAATGAGTCAGAATTTGCCGCGAATTGTAGGCAGGTCCCCGAGTGAGGCTGTGTAAATGTTTGGCACACCACAGTCAGCTATCCAGTCCCCCAATGTGCATTTGAGCACCTCTAGCTCCTCATTGGGTATCGCATCTCACAACCTGAGCAGACCAATCAATAAGTTTAGGTTACTGTGGACTAGGGGTGTAACAATACACAAAACTGACGGTTTGGTTCTTCCCACGGTTTTGACATCTTAGTTTCGGTGGGCGAGGTTTAGAAAGCCCAAAATGTTTTTTTTTTTTTTTTTAACAAAAATAGTGGTTTAATGAAAAACAGTGGTTATTTCAACAGTGGTTTAATGAAAAAAATTGTCTTTGTCTTTAAATCAATTTTTTTACAATTAAACAAAATCTTCTAATGCTCTAAACTATATAGAGAGCCCGCACATTACTATAACATTAAAGGTTAACAACTGTAGCCTAAATTCAGATGCTATTTATTTTTTAGATATAATAATCAACACCAAACACACTGTATGAAAACATGTAAACTGAACATAAGGCAGTTTTTGCATTAACTTATGTTTTACTCTAATTCATTATTGAAATATAATGCTTGCTATTATATGGTGTTAATGGTGTTGGTTATTGGCTACAAAACTGAACTCGTTGTGTACACATAAGACATGAGGTCCAATGAGCCAGGGTGGGGTATGAAACGTGTGTTCCGTATCTTGCGGTTTTTCAAGTTCTGTTCGAATACCGTTACACGCCGACTGTGGACAGAACTTGTTTAGACAATATTTTCAAAATTGTAATGCAAGTGATAAAGCAAACTCTTAAAACAAGACTATAACATATAGAAAATATTAAGGTACCTTTTCAAACTTAATCTCCAACTCCTCTTCCTGGAAAATATCCAGATCAAAGGAGGTCATCTCAGGCTTCTGGCCACACATGAGCAGAAATAGGTCTTTGTTCAGGCATCGGAGTCCTGGTCCATTGTGGATAATGGACCAGGCCACCAGCTTTCCTGCAGTGTAAAACTTGTTTTGTGCCAATGCCCGTTGGTCATAGCTGAAAAGCAGTCATCCTGGTCTTCCTTGGAAAATGCCCATCTTTTCCTGCAGTTCAATCATGAGCAGTCTGTAACAGAGACACAAAACATATTTGAAAAATTACCAATGATCCCATAACCTTTTAAGCAGGATGCAGCAAATTTTGAATTAACCTAAAATATTCTCTTCTTGGACCTCCATAGTCCTCTGCCATCTCCCCAACAAACTCAATATGTGGCAGTTTATGCCCGGCAAAATAGCTCCTGCTTAGAGCAACACATGCACTCTGAAGAATGTTTTTGCGCCTGGCAATGACTGTGATAATGGAACTGGGTCTAGATGGTCATTTTGAAAGTCTTTCAAAATGTTCGGCCAAACATCTGACATCCTGAGAACAGAGAAAATAAAACAATGACCACACATGCATAATCAGGCCATATAGGGTATGCAAATTTAGATACATTTAGATAAAATCCCACATTTGCATACATTGAGGCTGTTGCACCTGACTGGAGAATGGAGAGAATTTCAACCTCTGAATCAGAGGAGTCCATGTAGAAGTCTTCCCTATGTCCCACAGAAGATACAATATGATGATTAGGATAGGCAGTTCAGATATTGGGATTAGCCAACAGAGCACAAACTGTTTTCGGCAAGTTTACCATGAATATTTCAAACCAAGACAAACAAACCTCATATCCTCATGATAATGGCTACCGGAGGTGGCTGGTCCCTGAACTGGTGGTCCTGCGGCCTGCATGAAAGAGGTGGCTGGTCCTTGAACTGGTGGTCCTGCCAAATCATAATTATGTGCATTTCATGTGTTATATACATTTTCTTAGCAGGGCTCAACATTAAACTTTTTTGCAACTGGTCCCACCAGGCCAGTGGGTTTGAAACTTTTTGGCCCGAAGACAATTTTTTAGTTATTTATTTTAATGTTTAATCGTTTATTTAATACATCCTGTACATATAAATATTATATATATATATATATATATATATATATATATATATATATATATATATATATATATATATATATATATATATATATATATATATATATATATATATATATATATATATATATATATATAATAAATATAATCGGTTAAAATAAAAAAAAAATAAAAAAGTTAACAAAATAGCAGATACAAGTCACCTCTATCCTGATTAACAGGTTGCCATGGTAGCGACATGTCAATCACAAGGTAGTCCCGCCCAAAAGCCTGCATTATGTATTTTCAGCATTAGACAACCACCCGTCACATAACTCTGGATTGGACAGTCATGAGCTTCAAAACAACTGCAGGATGTTGAGTTTCTATATTTTTTTTTTATATATATATTCTAACGTTTTTTTGGCCAGTGATTTGCTAGTTCAACTGTCCCAACGTTACGTTTTACAGGCCCCGGCCCACCGTTATTGTCGAGCCCTGCTTAGGATTGTTATGTTAAGTGTATGGCCTTGTAATTCTCAGAATACGGTTAAGTAGAATTATTCAACTAAGGCAGATGTCATGTGTTCATTCACATGTAGTATGAATCTGTTCCCGTGTGATCCTGTAAGCAGGACCAAGTGAGGTAGACATAATGAAAAATAAACATTGTTCCTGATTTTTGTCCAACATTGCCTGACTGAATCTCCATTTACCTGTAGTATAAAAAAGTAAATCCTCACCTGCAGTCATGCTGAAAGTGGTGGCAGGAACCTGAACGGACAGCTCTGTGGCCTGGTCGAAAGGGCCAGACAAAACCTCGTTTGGTACGCCCTGAAAAGAATACACACATACTGTTTAATTAATACATTAATATACCAACCAGTCATGTCAACATATACAATTCATGTAACAAAATTACCTGATATGTTCAATTTAATGACCCATCTATATACAATAAAACATTTCAGTCTGATTTGCTATAGATAAGACTATGTAAAGAATCTCCTCATTAAGGATTCGCAATTACCCAAATATAACACATAGTAAGATCCACCTGATGCTAGATTAAGTTCTGCTTCAATATGTAAATAGTTTTGCAATCAACCCTTAATTATGGTACTGAAAATCTTCACACACATTTGCCTACCTGTGGACGGTTTGACCTGCGCAAGACATTATTTAGATGTATTTCACTGGGGCACATAGTGTTCAGAGTTCAAAGGGATGACCATTCTTTGGCCACTGACTCTGCATAATTGAAAATCTTGCTGAGCGTGCAAATCAGGAAAAGTGTCCCTCAGGACTTGTAAGAATTCATCTTGATCTAAATCCAGAGGTACAACAACATGGCGAGGTTCAGTGGCATCTGACAAAGCATGAACAAACAAAACCATTACCTAGGTCAATAGCCCATTTATTGCAAGCTGCAAAAGGCATTTCAGTAATATCTGCATTTCATTGCTTTGTACCTAATGACATGTGCAATGACAATAAAGTTTAATCTAAAATCAAATGGGTTTGGTGGTGTGGTAATCACTTATTCAACTATCTAAACGTATACAATGGGTACATAAATGAAGAACATGTGCATAAACAATAGAGAACAAAATGTCATTTTGAGAGCTAGGAGAGACTTACCCATACGTGAAGTGATCCTCTGAATGGAATTCTTCATAAGTGATACTTTAAAAGTAATTTGCCGCCTTGCTCTGCATCTTTGTCGACGTCGTAGTGGTCCTCTGCTCTCAGAATTTCGAAACATCTGTAATCTGCATTTGGAATTTCCAGTGGTGGAATGTAACGAAGTACAAATACTTTGTTACTTTACTTAAGTACATTTTTCACGTATCTTTACTTTACTTAAGTAGAATAAATAGTGCATACTTTTTACTTTTACTTCGTTACATTTTGCAGCAATTATTATACTTTCTACTCCACTACATTTCTACAACTTCTGTTACATTTTTGTTACATTTTCTGACCAGTTTTTCCCCTGCCAAAACGTAATCTGACCGTCCGTCCGTTGCACGTTTGTCTCACCAGTGACGTTTGGTTGCCATAGATATATCAACTCGGTCACACTAAATGCACCTCGCACGCAGTGCATTTATTGTGCAATTTATACACGACAATTTGTATTAATGCACCGTGTGTAATATACGGTTGGTTAGGATTATGGCAAGCCAAGAGGTTCAGAATTACACAATAAATTAATCACGTTTAACTGCCAAACATAGTTATTAACATATAGTAAGGATAAGCATGATGTGTATATTGCCTAATTAATTGCAAGCTTGTTTCAGAAATGGTGACAACTAATTTTTTCCATCATTATATGAGTATTAGGTTGAATGAGTTAGAATGAATGTTTTATTAATCATTAGAAAATAGATATTAAGAGAATAAATTGTTATGCAAGTACTTTTACTGCTAATACGTAAAATACAGGTACTATTATGTACTTTTTACTTAAGTATGGTTGTCATTGTGTTACTTCGACTTTTACTAAAGTAAATATTTATCTGGTTATTTGTACTTTTACTTAAGTACTGAAATTCAGTACTTCCTCCACCACTGGGAATTTCTTGCATTACTTCTTTGGGTTTCTTTTAAATAGTTATAAGCACTGTTATACATTAAAAACAAGTCAAGGTTTTTTAAATAAAAAATGTAACAAATTTTGAAACATTATTTTCATGCATAACCAAACTAGTTTATTAAGTGATTTAAGCAATTTGCCCAGATCCTTAACTAAGTACTTGGAATCATACCGCGAGTCAGCTCTAGAGCAGGCAAAATAAAGAGGACATGATAATGATACAAGTTAATTGTTATTGAGAATGAGAACATACGGCATGGAAGCTTGCGGTCACGTGAGAAATGCTCACCTTGCACAAACGATTCTTTAGCTATGCCCAACTTGCAAAGGTGTCAACTTAATCATAGAGTGGGGCTAATTAGTGATCGGAAGTCCGGTTCTTTTCGCGAACCGGTTCTTTTGGACAGTTCGTTTCAATGAACCGGTTCAGAAACAGACGACAAAAAAAATAATAAATGCATGTCTCCAGTACGTTTAACACGTTATGTTTTAACGCATTATAAACATTTACTAAGCAGTGCACCATTTAAAACCTTGGCCAGAGTTTACATCAAAGATTTACATCAACTTACTTAGAAATTAAATGAGCTGCTCTATAAAATAGTAATTTAGTATAATAATAAATGTTTAGTTTGACAGTTTTACAATCCATTCGTTGTTTGCAAACTTTAAATAATACCGTAATAAAGTAATTATGTGCTCAACATGTTTTCTTTTGTTACAGTTGGTCTACTGAAGTACGTCAAACGTGTACTGGTAATCCGAGAACCGCTAGAACCCAGGGTTCCTGCACACCTTTTAAAAAGTCAAATTTAAGGCTTTTTAAGACTTGAAGAAATCAAAATTAATACCATAAATTAGGGGTGTGCGATATTGACAAAAATACATCTCAATATTTTCAATGTTTTGTTGGTAATAATTAGATGATATTTTACTGATTGTGTTTTTGTGCTGGTGCCATGGCTGGTTTAGGCCTGTTGTTGACAGCAGACTCACAAAGATATTCATATTGTTCATATTCTATGCAGTGGTCAGTTCACAGCAGTGACAGAAATGATTCATTCATGTGCAATATTTGCCACCTTAAATTGATTTCCAGGGGCATTTTCACCTATGGAAATTTTCTCTAAACGTATGCTTCTTTATAAAATAATACTTAATTACACAATAATTATACAGAACCACTGTTAGTAGTCAAATTAAAGCATTCAATCAAAATCCATCTTTGCAGTGCAGAGGTGACACAGAAGCAGCATCAGAAGTGGCATTAATATTTGCACTTCATTTGCAATTGCAAAAATAAAGCTATAATATCACTATTTAAAAAAGAAAATTATTTGTAATTTTTACGTTTTACTTTAAATATGAAACTAAAACCGCCAGTAGGCGGCGGTAAATCACCGTCTTAATCATAGAGGGAATGCATTCACGTGACTTTCCCGCCGGAACAACCCCCTCTCAGCCTGACCGAGTGGCAAAAGACCTGCTGCGTGACTGGATTTAATAAGGGGAACTGCGAAAATGCGACTAAAACGAACAATTTTATCAGTTTAAATTAAATGTTGGACTCAATATAGTGTTCCTTACAACTTACTAAAGATCGTGATCCATGGATATTATTGACATGTTGCCAGGAATCGTGTTGCCTGACATTTATGTTTGCCTGATTTTGACACCGGGGAAATAAAAGCAATATAGACCTAAACATAAAGCAAATTTGCCTGTGAACGTTTTATATAAATACAAAATAGGTTTAAATCCGAGTGATTACTTATATCAGTGTTATATATAGGCTAGCCTATATATCATCATATTGTCCAGCCCTAAAACTTTATGTTTTTTTTAGTCAGTGTTTATTAAAAAAAACATCCAATAATGCAGAATATGGAATGATATATATAACAATACAAAATATATGGGTATGGTTTTACAGCTAAATTCAGCATATTGACACAAAATGAAAACTGCAAATCTACCTTTTGCTGACTGGAGTCCAGTTGTTTCTGTGAATTGCAGCGATCCATTTGCTCCTCTTTCTATAGCAGTCTGTAAAAATATACCTCCGATTTTTTTGTCAAATCTAGTTGTAAAGTCAATCGCAAAGCTCGTGCCCACTTTATATGTGTTGTGTTTGTTTTTCGCGTATACAGCCACATATACAGCCGCTCAGTCTTTTTGCCACTCACTGTGAGGAACTGCAGCACTCCGGCCGGAGGTGAGTCACGTGCATTCCCTCTATAGAGACTAGATACCCTATTGGCCGCTGGAAAACGAGAAATCCGGCCGCCATCTTGAACCGGTCGTATTCCTAGTCTCGTTGCGTGGCAGCAGATGAGATGCCAGAGCACTGTGGAGTATTTTCCTGTTCTAATCGCGGACCACCGAAAATAGGGCTTTTCACAAGTAAGTCTTAACATTACCGTACTATTGGATGTATTTTGTGAATAGAATATTACCAGATAATCGAGAAGGAGCAAGGATATTTTATAAAAGCTTATTCTCAATTTTGAAAATCAGGTGAAAACTGGGTGAAAATCAGTTCAGTATTCAGTGAGATATGATTAATTAAATGCGCTGACAGCTCATTTCACCTGCTATTGAGAATGAGGAGTTGACGTCATTGTACAAAGCCCCTCCCCTCTCCGCCATGTTGGTTGGATTCCCACGGCAAAACCGTATTGTTTATGTGTGTTTTTAGCTCGGTAGTAGAGGAGTTTCTCGCAATTCCGCACTGTTTTACCATGCCTGGAAGTCACTGCTGCGTTAAAAACTCCTCCAGTAATGCACACGGGACATATGGAAAACATAGGAACAATGGAATACAGTTTTTTAGGTTATCGAAATGGACACAGCATCAGGGAGAGTATCTGATGAGGAGACGCTGGATTGCACGGTTGGCTGATGCCTTTAGTATACGATTTTCACTGTTTGCTGTGCCTTAACGAACATACGCAAGTGTTGTTTGAGTGCCTTGTTTTACTTTTTTATTTCTTTGAAATAAATGTTTGAAACAACTTGATATGGCTTAACAATATTTATTGAGAACTGAAATATATGTATATTTGGACAATATAAGTTTCATGAACGATATGTAAGTAATAATAAAATAATAATACTGTTATTAGTGCAAAGGAACAAATATATTGATGCTGCTTCTCCAAATACAGCTGTTTTGCACTTAGTGTGAGTTTGTTCCTGTAAGGTCCCTTTTCTTTTGCCTTATCTTTTTGCATTGCTTTACTTTCTTCCTTTTTCTCGTATTCTTAGATCTGTCTCTGTCCTGCCAAAATAATAAATCGCGAAAATAATAAATGCGCGAAAATTAAAGAGCTCTGGAATGTTTAGTCGCGTCTCTGTGGGGTTCTAACATGAAGGCGTTGCCGTTGGTAACCGATAGCGTCTCCTACCATCATGGCCGACCGGCTCAGACCCCGCCCAAATCGGCACGTGACTCCTCGTTCTCAATTCAGATTACACTGAGCGGAGCGGATGACCGGTTTCAGATGGTGGCTCCAATTCTCGTCCGTGCCAATAGGCAGTAGCGGTTCGATAGGGCGTTTACCTATATGATGTCTATGGTCTTAATTATAGACATAATATATACATAGACGCCCTATTGGCCGCTTTGAGAACGTTGCTGCGATACGCCAACGGGTCCGCCATTTTGCGGAGGGCAAGAGCTGCACTGTATCAGATGTAATTAAACGGGTGAGCTGCGTGTTTTTTCTGGATAAAACAAACTTTTTACATTTATCAACCGATTTTCAGTGGTTTTTATGTGGTGTACAAAAAGTTCCATCTCTAATTATTTAAAACATCGATAGTTAGACTTGTAAAATATCTATATTTTTTAAATAAAGAATTGTCAAACTCAGGCTTGTCATGTATCTGGCTTTTTATTCTTGGATAAGAATGGTGAAGTCCCCCATACTGAGATATTTAAGTTTGCTTATTGTGGAAAATGCATTTTCTGTGATTGACCAGATTTTAGCAATAACATAGATAACTGATGGATCCTTTATGATAATACATTTGTTATGGTACAACTGGGCATACAGTAATTATAACATACACTGAGAAGTAATAGTAAATAGTTTAGTCAATAAAATAAACAAGTAGCATACAGCAAATAAAATGGTAAAGAATAATAGTATAATTATATAAAATATTGATAATAGTATAGTTTATTAATAATAGTATAATAATAGAATAAGACATTTCAATTACAGAATATACACAATATAAAATAGTGAATAGTGACACATTTAATATTTAGCTCTTTTTGTTAAATTTAAGTTTTATTGATCAGTAATAGGCTGGCCATTATAACAGAAGTAGCTTCAGTCAAACACACAGCAGGATGCAACGTTAGAATCAGCCTAAATATAAAGTTATGAAACTTCACTTTGCCCTCAGCAAAAACGATTTACCAGGGAACCATTTATAGATGAATGAGAGCAAAGAGTCGCCCGTTAGATAAACACAAGACGAATTATATCTCGTGTTTAACCTCTAGACTAGAGACATCCGAGCCAGCGGCAACCATCAGAAACACTGGCCAAGGAAAGGCTGTTCCAGGCGGGGCAGACGAGCGCTGAGCGCAGCTTACTGTAGTACCCTCACCGCCTGATGAGGGGAGAAATATGCATAAATGAATACAGGACACGGAGCTGCTGCTGCTTCACTTATCAGAGTCTGTATTGTTTTTTTTTACAATGTAAAACAGTTCAATAAATCTATGTCAATCAATGACAGTGCATTCCTTCAACAGTAGGTTAATCACAATATATAACAGAATTACATGTAAAATACCGGTATTTCTCTTTTTTACTACTGTGTCCACAGAATAGGCATAGGCACTAAATATTCACTGATAACATATATAACATTTTACACGTGAATAAATCCTAAAAATGTGTTCATGTTTGCCAGAATTATTCTTCCTGATACATTTTTAGTACAGACACTCATTTTCAAAGTCATTTGGCTTTTACAACTTACTCATTGCATTATTTCACCAAGACACATATTATTTGTGGACTTACTCTAATATTGCGCCTTCTCTCTGAGACTGCATGGTCTCCATCAATAGCATGAAATTATTAACTAGCACGCGTGACGCAGCAAACTTTTATATGTCCGTAGAAACAGTAAACTTAAACACTGTAAACAATGTAACTAACATTTCTTAAACTCTTAGATGTCACAAAAACATACTCTCATTGCTTTTATATAATTCAAACCTGATGAGGGGAGAAATATGCATAAATGAATACAGGACACGGAGCTGCTGCTGCTTCACTTATCAGAGTCTGTATTGTTTGAGCGCGCGCAAGCCCCCTCCCCGTCAAGCAGGCGAACACTCCAGAAAGGCAAAAGCAATCAAATATTCAATCATCAATACAAGGCCAGGAATACCAATCGCCATCAAAATCATAACTATGCATTTATGACATTCAGTATTTTTAATGACAACATATTCTGATGACACTAATTATTCTTAGTTTAGTTTTATCTTAACCACCACACTCTCCCCGTCAAAAATAAATGTCGTCCGACATTACTCTCCTTTTTCTTTCAACCCAAAATAAGAAATTTTATTTCTGCTGATAATGTTGCGTTATCTCAATGTTCTATATGTGTACTGCATATTAACTGTGAACATAGGCATGTGTTGGAAACCGCATCATCTTCCTCCTTCAAAAGCCTTTTTTTTTCCTTTCCTCAGTCTCTTCAGTATATGCATACAAGTACACTGGTTGATAGTGTTGCACAGGGTAAGTCCATGGAGGTAAGTTCTGCACCTCATATGACAAGGGTTGGGGCACTGTTGTGTTTGTATGCTCTACATTATAACATGCCGGAGTACCCAAGTAATCATAAGTAAATATCTTTGGTGGTCTCTTGTCTCTCTTAGGCCATCTGTTTTCCTGTCCTGATTCCTGGCATTCTCACCCAGTCTTACAGGTAGATATTCCACTGCATTAGATCTTTCTACATGTTGTTCCTCCTCCATAACTTCAACTTCCTGTTGAGGTATCTCCTCACTTGCTCCCTCTTGACCAATTTCTTCCCTTTCCTTTCCAGGTTCACCGTGCAGGATAACTGGTAAGTTTCCACTTTGTAACTCTCTGCTTCCTTCCTCAGGTTGCTGAAACTGGACTTCAGGTACGTATCCATCTCGCCAGTTTTCACGTTCAGATTGCTGATGATGGGCCACAGGTAGGTAATTATAGTAAGGATAACCTTCATCCTCATCCTCTTCTTCTTCCGGGACTGGTTCACATCTATTTACTGGTTTTGGTCTTTTCACTGGTCCCTTGGTCTTTTCTTCCTTTTCCAAAATCACTCTCCAATGGGAGATAATCACAAGGCATCAAGAGGTTTCGGTGGAGAACACGTGATCTTCCTTTACCATGTTCTGGTTTCACTTCAAAAACCGGGCCTTCTCCTCCTATTTGACGCACTACTGTGTGTACAACATCTTCCCAATGGTTTCGAAGCTTCCCAGTTCCACCTCTGGGTGTCAAGTTCCTCACTAACACGCGATCTCCAGGACATAACATCAGAACCCCTCACTTTTCCATCATAGTTCCTCTTCTTTCTTTCTGCCACCTTCTTTGCAGTCTGTCTGGTGATTTCCAATGCTTCCTTCATTTCTTGTCTCCATCTCTTAACATACTCCTTATAATCCGTAGTTCCAGTTTCAGATGTCAAACTGAACAATAGATAAATGGGTAATCTTGGGGACCTTCCGAACAGTAAGTAGAATGGTGAAAATCCTGTAACTTCGCATTGTGTGCTGTTGTATGCAAATATAAGTTTGTTTAGGGACTCTTTCCAATTGGTTTTCTGCTGTTCCGTCAACGTCTTCAACATCTGAAGTAACGTTCGGCTGAAGCGTTCAACCTGCCCGTTTCCCTGTGGGTGATGCGGTGTGGTCCTTGATCCAGAAACCCCACAAGTCTTCTTCAACTGAGCAACAAGCTGGTTTTCAAACTCCCCTCCTTGGTCATGATGAATTCTCTGCGGGAACCCAAACTTCAGAGCGTAGTCATTAAACAACTTGTCAACAACAGTTTTAGCCGATTTTGAGGTAGTTGCAAAGGCTTGTGCAAATCGTGTGAAGTGGTCAACTACAATTAGAATGTACTCATACCCTCCTCTACATCTGTCCAGGTGTAAGAAGTCGATGGAGACAAGCTCGAACGGGTGAGTAGTGACGATATTCTGGAGCAGTGCTCTGGCCTCCCTGCATGGTTTCTTCTGTTTCAGGCAAACACAACTCTTGGTGACATAGTGATTGTCATCATTGTGCATCTGTGGCCAATAGAACCTTTCTCTGATTAACGACATTGTTCGATCAAGACCTTGATGACCCATGTTATCATGTAATTCTCTCAAAACTTGCTGCTTGTACCTTGCAGGTAAGACTAGCTGTGTCTGGGTGTTTGTCTTTCTACGGAGGATGCCATCATCTCCCAGGAGAAGCTTGTCCCAACTGCGCAGTAAGCATTTACTTTGCACACTCAAGGTCTTAAAAAGATGTCCTGTTGGCTTTTTATTGGACAGCTTAAACTGTAGAACAGGTCCAATGTGGTCATCATTTCTCTGTGCTTGTCTGATCTCCTCCACAGATAATGCCTCACATTCATGCTCAGATGCCATTGTTTCGTCAAGAGAAATCATTGCCGTCCAGGAGATGCTGGCATGTGGTGCCTCAACAGACTGGATGGTGGCTTCGACACAGTCAGATGGCAATTCCTCCCGTGCATTCCTCCATTGCTGTCTCAATGTTCAGTGGCAACCTGGATAAGGTGTCTGCATCGACATTATTTTTTCCAGGCCGGTACTTGATGTTAAAATGGAAATCTGGAAGTTCCGCCACCCATCTACATCCTGTTGCATTCAGCTTTGCACTGGTCAAAACATAAGTAAGTGGATTATTATCACTATAAACAGTGAATGTGGGGGCATAGTACAAATAATCCTTGAATTTTTCGGTGAAAGCCCACTTCAGGGCAAGGAACTCCAATTTCCCTGAGTGCAGGTGATACTTCTTTTCTGCGACTGTCAAGGTTCGGGACCCATAAGCCGATAACTCGAAGCTTTCCGGTTTGTTTTTGGCATAGAACTGCCCCAAGACCCTGATTCGGAGGCGTTGGTATGAAGTATGAATGGCTGTGAGAAGTCCGGGAATGCAAGTATTGGTGGCTCAACTAAACAATCAATCAGTCCCTCCACTATCTCTTGGTGCTTCTCCGTCCATACAATTGGCCTGTGAGAAGGCACTCCCCTTTTCTTTCCTGTAGCCTGTCGGTTACGTGCCTCCTTGCCTTCTTCCTTCCCTGTCTCGGTTTCTTTCAGCAGGTCGTACAGCGGACTCGCAATCCTGGAGAAATCTTTTATATACTGCCTATAGTAGCTCAACAGACCCAAGACTGCTCTCAACTGTCCAACTGTGCTTGGTCTTTTATCTTTCAGACTTCTCACGACGGCTGTATCAGCCGGGTCCATCTTACTCCCTTCCGCTGAGGCAATCCTTCCAAGGTATCGCACCTCACGTCTGAATAGTTCACATTTGCCAGGTTTTAGTTTTATTCCATACTGTCTCAATCTTCGTAGGACTTTCCTTACATCATTCACGTGGTCTTCAAAGGTTTTACTGAAAACTAACGTGTTATCCAGGTAAGGAACACAGATGTTGTCTCTTAGCTCGCCCAGACACTCCTCCATGCAGTGTTGAAAGGCTGAAGGAGCATTCATCAGGCCGAAAGGTATCCTAATCCACTCCATATAAGCCCCACGGGGTCACAAAGGCTGTTAAAGCTGAAGCTGAAAACGAATCGCGCTCGAATTCTTATGAAACGAATTATGTCCTCGAGGATAGATATTTGTTTGCTAAAAAGTGAACGCAAAGTGGCTGCAAAAGGAGGATATAGGACACTACCCCTCCTGCAGATAAAGGTATGTGCCGATTATAACTTCGAGTGACTTACGTGATGCAGAGGGAATCCCGAAATCCAGTCATGAAAGTGGAATTATTCACTTAACGCAGATATCACGTAAAACATGCAAAATAATAGATAGATACATGGAAAGTAGAACTGTGCAATAAATCCAATCGCAACCTGGTCTGTGAATATTTAAGCACAAAAATACTGCATGTAAATGTATAACCCTATTTGTTCTGCTGAGCTGTGCCGCTTTTTGTCTACTAAGTTAACTTAGTACATACTCAAGTATGCGTGACATTCATGTGCTGTGTCTGAAATCTCCACTCAAAGCACTACTCCCTAACCCCTATGTTGGGGGTAGAGAGCAGAGCACTATATAGTGAGCTCACCAGCATAATAGAAACACCACTTTCGGACACTACTCGATCGTCTCTCTGCGCCGTTGATTACATCATCTGTCAGCTGGTGCCGAGCCGGCTCTGGGCTTAATAGATTTTTTAAAATAAATACATTACTTTATATTGAGCTTATTTCTCCAAAATTTAAAAACTAAAAGTGATTTCTGGCCGTTTTTGTTTTAATGCACTACTCCACACATTATTATAACTTATTTTTACGATCCGCGCAATGCATGATGGTATGTAGGGCTTTGTTAGTGACCATCGGTTGTACACATGGTTGTACACTACTTTTCAAAATGCATTCTGGGATACATTGAGAGGACTATATAGGGTATAATAATCATCATTATACATTCGGACAGCACTACAAAATGGCGAGCTCACTATATAGTCCACTATATAGTGAGTAGTGGGACATTTCGGACACAGCAATGGTGTTTTCAGCGTCTTCGCAAACAATTTGTGAATATGAACATTTCCAGAGCTGCTCTGAGAACGCCTAATGGGCATTTTCATCATTTTATTTGAGAAAAAACTTTGTTTTTTTACACTTTTCTTCACTTTTGGTCTTCACTACAACCCGTCAAAATAAAAGTTGGGTTTCACTATGAGAAATTATGACAGAAATATATTACTATTGTAGGCATACAGAAGAACGTAGCCTACCTCTCAAAATAATAATAATAATAATAACAACAACAATATTAATACATTTCATTATTTAAAGGAATATTTTTTTGTCCATGGTTTAATTTAGTAAATCTGTTTTTGCAGCGCTTCCCCCAAAAATAAAAGGACACAAGTTTAAATTTACTTTTGATTACCACCGTTTTTGATAATATATTTGTATTAAATCAAAGAAACATTAATTTTCTGAATAAAATGCATTTCATAGGACAATATAATTCTTAAACATTTTAATAAATAATTAATGCTAAAAATAAGTTGTCATTATCAATTATTGAATTTAATTGATTAGACATGTTTTATTAAAATTTTAATAAACAAAACAAACAAATGGTTTCAAGTTTATTATAATTAAAAGCATTTGTTCAACCAAATAAAAACCCTGTTTTCGTAATAATTTTAACTGATGATAATAATAATAATTTATTTAATAATTGATTAATACTGTAAACCATGGTATTTTCAGAGACGTTATCACACTGTGAAAATCTCATACCATTACAACCCCACACGGGGATTCCCCCACCCCGGTGTTAAAAAAGTAACTCAGTAACTTTTACTTTGAGTAAATTTTAAATGAGCTACTTTTTACTTTTACTTGAGTAGATTTTTAGACCAGTACTTTTACTTGTACTTAAGTAAAATTTTATTGAAGTAGTAGTACTTTTACTTGAGTAGCATATTTTATTACTCTTTCCACCTCTGACAGGTTGTCACCGGTGCCAATTACCATCTCGCCTGCCAACAGTAGGTCATGATTCGTAGGGTTCTAAACGCTGACAACGATGTGTGGAGATGTATGTGGCCGCAAGGTTACAATTGTCTCACAGAACTCCAACCCCTCTGCCCACTGTGGGTTAACGTCAGGCTCAAAAATGAGCAAAGTCTCTTGTTTTGGTCTGTATGTCTGCACTCTACATTCCACTTGTACCGATGTATGTTTGGGCACATGAACATTTTCCTTGGTTGTTTTGACAGTATATTCACATGGTGTTTTAGCCTGGATTTGTTTGATGAACGCTTGAACTGTTTCTGTGGCGGAACTAGGACAGGCTGTTCTCTGGAATTCACTTGTGATTGGCCGCGCTATTTTCTTGGTGTTCACCATTTGTTCAATGACATTATATCCAATGATAGGATGGTGAAGCTGACTACCCCTCATCACCAACACCGGTATGACAAGTTCATCTGTTTCTCCTTCATTTGATGCCAAACCAAAACTTACTTCCATCCACCCAATATAAGGTATATCCTGTCCGTTTGCCGCCACGAGACGGAGTCCTTCAGGTGCTTCAACTACCTCGGCCACATTTCTCAATCTGATGTTTGGCAAGTGCTCACTTTTCCACAGTTCATCGACGATACAAACTTGAGAGCCTGTATCCCACAAAGCATCGACAAGGAGCCCTTGAAGGTAACACGGCACTAGACACTGTTTTCCTACAAAGGCGGCACGTGTAGACTTGTCGACTTCACATTTCTTTTGTGGATTGCTGAATTTGTGTGGACTCATGCAGTCTGGTTACATTGTTTCCTATGGACTATCCAGTGCTTAGCTTGACATGCTTTAGAACAGTACAATGTTTGTTTACAGGCAGCGCATTGTTGCAGTCTAAAGTCTCGAACTACACTGTACGCAGCTTGGTGGGGACATCATTGAATCACTGGTCACTCCTCGTCCGCAGTCGTGACCCGGTCCCGTTTAACGACTGCTCTCTGTACATCGTTGGGCCTCGTGCTCTACAACCAGCCACAAAGTGATCACTACTGCCACACCTATAGCAGTGAGTACAGTATACATTAGGGCTGGGCGATATGACGATATTATCGTATATCGACGATGTCTCGCAAGTATCGCGATATCGATATCTAAGTCTGTTTCCAGACGATAATCGTCAATAAAAAAATAAAAAAAGACAAACATATTTCGCATAGCCCTGTAGTTATACACATATTTATTTACATGCAATAGCATGATTTAAATATTTTCTGTAGGCTAGTAGGGTTAGGAATAGAAAATCGATTCTTCTTGATAGCATTCTTTAAGCGCAAGACGCGAGAGAACACGTCTGCATGAGCGCTGTTTACTGAGCAGCACACAGCCGCTTCTCATGCACGGACAAATGTGCATACAATATCACACAAATATACTTCTTGTTAATTTATAGAATGAAATAATAAACATGATTAAACATCAGAAGAATTGTTTCAACCATGGAAAGACGTCATTACACATCTTTTTTCAAGTTCGAAATATCCCGACCTGTAAACAGAGTCGGTAAGCAGGCCTGTGTCTATTGAATCCGTGCATTGACAGCCTGCACTCGAGTGCCAATATTTGAAGTTGATCAAAGAACAAAGGATAAAGAAAATCTCTCGCTGAACTTTTACAGTAGGCCTATGCCTAAACTTAATATTGTGTGCCTGTTGTTCGGCGCTGACTGCTCCAACTGCAACACGAGTCTGTGTTGGACTCAGCATGCGACTTTGAGATGCGTTAGCTGTCAAAGATCATTTTATCACTTTCGTAATTCTGCATGCTAAACATTTTTTCCTGGATTTCTTGATTTTTATATTTTCGTTCTAGACGAAAAAAAATAATCCTGTTAATTCAGAATAGCAGACATCTCCAATATTTTATTCTGGTTTAGTATAAAAGTTCATCAGAAAAGTAACTTTACCCGTTTCTGAATATTAATTTAAATGTTGCACATAATAAACAGGCCTTCTAAAAAATAAAAACATGACCATTGTAATTAAAATTAAAATTTCGTTATATTGCAAACGGATGAAGAAATTGCGTTGCTTTGAATATCTCATGCACAGCGTTCAGAGTTTTGCAATGTTGGAAGGTCTGTTACAGATATCAGAGCGTTATACTTTGCTTTAGATTAAAACATGAACAAAAATAAATAAATAAAATACCCAAATATATAGCCTAATTATTAGTAACTTATGTTTCTAAATAAATAAAGCAGTAATTTTTATTGAGCGGCTTATGTTTTTGCTCATGCAGAACAAAACAATTGGTTTTAAAACCTAATTTTAGGCAAATAAAATAACAAATATATTATAGTTTGAATACAAGTTTTAAAAAAGCGCACGTTATAATTAGGAAATTAACTTAGGCTATCATTAAATCAGTCGATAACGCTAAAAAAAAAGAAAAGAAGAGACCGGACCTTAAAACAAATAAGCACCTGTCACCTTGACATCAACACGCATTCACTGTTCTTACAATCATCAAATTCGGTTCTGTTCTGTTCTCTATTCAATATTGTAGGCTATATTATATATTGAATTATATATTATATATATGAATTATATTATATATCATTTCTCCTCGCAAAACGAAATTCGTTTCAAACAGGCGATGTGATAAGAACAGTGTGGAAATTTTTAGCTAACCACACAAAGCTAATGATTTATGCTCGTTCAAGCTCAAACTAAGCGAAGTAAAACCTTTAACGTGCCAATCATTAAATTAAACTAGCTGAATTCCTGGCTATCATTAGATAAAGTGCAGCCAGACTCAACGGGGCTGTTTGCACCTGCCACTTCATGCGTTTTCTCAGATCGGATAGCTGATTTATCTGAACTCTGATTTATCAAAACGATTCCATTACACCTGGTCACATAAATGTGTTTTTGCAAAACGGATAGCCTAAATCCGATCTTCAATTCCCGTGCTATATACAGATTTAATGAAGTGCACGTCACCGAAAGCAACAGCTGCGCTGCATTTTATTGATCATCATCAGCAAAATCACCAAAGACGGCAATAAGAGAGAGCGCCAACAGCCTGGTGGTCAGATCATTTCGTTTCTTTACTTTTAATGAAGATTTAAGATTCTGCGACTTACTTTCACTTTCATTTGCGATTGCGGCGCGTTGGCTTAGACGCTCAGCTGCTTATCTGAGGTGATTTGTGTGCAGTCGCGCCGTCATATGTGACTAAAATAACATGACATATGGCCTATAACACGCGCCCGGGGCGTGTTAGGCGGCGGGGCTTGGGTAGACGATATAAGTCGGATATCGCGATATTTTTAAGGCGATTATCGATAAAATATTTTTGACATATCGCCCAGCTCTAGTATACATCCAATCCACTTGCTGACATGCCAGACATTTTCTCACACGAGTTGAGGGTGGATGGAAACATTGTGCAGGGAGCCACTGTGGCTGCTGGAATGCCCCCCTTCTCCTCTCATATTGCTGCAAACGACTTTGAGGTGGGTACGGAGACTGGGGTGGTGGCATGTTGGTTTGATCCCTCGCATTGGTAGAAAACTGTGTGGACATGATTCTGAGGTTGTCGAATGAATTCTTTAATTTGAGACACTTCCGCACTGAGATCCTTCAATAATGCCATGTCAGACCGCATTTCCTTTTAACTCACTCAAAATGTCAGGTTCAAGTTTCTCTGTGTTTTTGTGACACTGTGTCTTTCCTTTCTTTTCAGTAGCAACTTCATTAACCTGCACTGGATTCACTTTGGTGTGTTGGAATATCAGCTTCTTCTTGTTTTGCCGCTCAGTTTCGTTTGCACAAGCAACATTGACTTTATCGAAAAGAATTTCATCACTCACATCAACGTTTGGTCAAGTAAGGTTGCAGGTCACTTCTGATACTGGTCATTTTGCAGGCCAGTAAGAACAGTGTGAAGAAACATGCTCTGAACTAGATTCGGGTCATATTTCAAACTGGATTCCGCTTCCTGAGATGCAAAACAGGATCTTTTGCCTCAAATCAAGACACCTAACGAGGAAACTTTGTGTGGTCTCTTTACCACTTTGCGCCTCGGAGGTAAGCTGTTTGTACAATTCAGTCGCACCTCTTTCTTGATAATGCGCCCTCAATATACGTCTCAGCACAGGCAGGGTTAAATTTGGTTTTCCCTCCAGGTAACTACGCAGCTGCATGCCTGGTGCGATGGCTCTTATTACTGCATCCACTATTTCAAGCTCTGAAACTCCCCTGCTCAATCCATGCTCGATTTGATGGGCCAAACTTGAAAAGGTAAGTTTATCTTTTTGTCCAGGTTCACCTATCTGTCCTGATATCTTGAATTCTCTGTTCCAGGGAGGCATGACTGGTCTTTGTGTCATTAACTGCCGATCAGAGCTGGAGTCTGGCTGAACAATTGGACTTGGCACTGTGGAATAACTCTGCATGGTACTTATGTTCTGTTGTGTGCCTGTGTTTTGTGGTGTATGATCAGCTGCTCTGCTGCTTTTGCTCTATTAATTTCTGCAATGCTAATTGTAATGTGTCAATTTCCTTTTGGAGTTTTTCCTGCTCTGTAGTTTCTGGTACTGGATTTACATTCACTGTCTTAGTGGCCTGTTTTTTTAAATCACTGTTTTCATCAACCCTCTGAATTTCACTGATTTTGTCTTTTAAACACATAAGCTCTGCCATTCCCTCATCTTCAAGCTCCTCTAATGCCTCTCTCTCAAGGTGTCTCACAATCACTGAAACAAAAAAATGACCGGCTTTTTTTACTGACATGTTCACACTCTAATCCCTAGGAATTCACACAGTTCAATCAAATGTTCTTGTGAGAGAGCATATACTGCTCCTATTACCTCAAGCTACAGATCCTCTTTGTGATCCATGAGTTACTTAGTCTAGAAGTGTGCAAAGTGATAGAAGAAATGCCCTTAGCAGACTGGAATTCTGCAGCACTCCTGGTTATGAAGATAAACCTCAGATTGCCTGCACTTTCCTTCCTGGCTCGACACGGACACCGAACGTCTTCACTCCACTGGTCACCTGGGCTGAGTAGAAGGCTGAATGGCACTGGAAGCGGGCTGTCGTCACTGGAAGCCAACTCGCACTGCATTCATCCTCGCTGGGGCCTCCAAAATGTAGTACCCTCACCGCCTGATGAGGGGAGAAATATGCATAAATGAATACAGGACACGGAGCTGCTGCTGCTTCACTTATCAGAGTCTGTATTGTTTGAGCGGCGCGCAAGCCCCCTCCCCGTCAAGCAGGCGAACACTCCAGAAAGGCAAAAGCAATCAAATATTCGATCATCAATACAAGGCCAGAAATTCCAATCGCCATCAAAATCATAACTATGCATTTATGACATTCAGTATTTTTAATGACAACATATTCTGATGACACTAATTATTCTTAGTTTAGTTTTTTCTTTTCCTTTATCTTAACCACCACATTACCACTCCGAAAACTTAACATCGAATTTTTAAATAGGCGTTATCTTTATAAACAAACCACATATTTGAGCTTTAAACAACTACATTGTCGACTGAAAAACTATTAAAACTACATTTCGTGACACAATAACAGTAGTATTTTTAAATTTACATCTACTATTGATTATTAAATCATGACCAAATACAACCAAAAACAAACGTTCAGTCTTGCTTGTGAAAGGTACTTCCTCGAAAGCTGTTTTCAGTTGTGTGCAGCGATGTGTACAGCCCCAAGCAGAGCACAAAACAGGCATTTTTCTCGATTTCTTGTATGAGAGGTATGGGAAAAGTTGCTCTCCCCAATATGGCGGCGCCGTTGACGTGCGCTCCAGCGGCCAATAGGGCGTCTATGTATATATTATGTCTATGGTCTTAATAAGCGAGTTGAGGGAGTCAATCAACCGATTCGTTCAGAACGGCTGATTCATTCGGGAAAAAAGCACGTGATTGTTCATTGAATCATTAAAATGATTCGTTCAAAACGCGGATTTCAGTCAATTATAGGCCTAAATCATCGCTGTCTGTTGCTTTGAGACTCTGCTACGGTTTCATTTTGAAATTCTAGTCGGCCCAAAAAAAAAAAAGAAAACAAACAATATTGATACAATTGTGTCTAAAAAGAAACTCAGTAATGTTAATTTAAATATATTGTATAACAAATATCACACTTGTGCAAGGGAAACGGCAATCTTGCTGATGTGATTTCTAATATAAGAACATAATGACATAAATAGAAGACAAAAATTAATTTGGGGACACACCTATAACCATCTACATAAATACATGTCTGCCTGTAACTGCACACATCATGCAGTGAAAGCACGAGAGAGAACTGCGATGTCATCTCGCAGTTCCTCATACATCGTTAAAACAATGCACATAAATAATAAACTTACGATCAGTTACAAAACTTACGAACACGCATATAATCCTAAAAATAATAAATGTTTAAAAAATACATAACTTATTTGGTGAGATTTTAGAAAAATCTTTTTTTAGACTTTAAAAAAAGCATTTATCATATTAACAAGAACACTGAATGAATAACCTTCAAATTTGTAAACACATTTTGGGACATGTCTGTGCCTTATGCATCTACAACAAACGTTGTGGACACAAATGGCACTGGTTTCGTAGAATGACTCTGTATTATCATACTTTTGCGGCAAGATTCATGCGTGCGTTTGATCGTGGAATAGGCTATATTCCTCATTGCACCCAGTATTTAAGCAGAAATTAATACAAAGGTGATTAGTCAACTAACTGCTTAAATTTCATAAGATATTAAAGACAGTGTATGTAATCCTCAGAAGTTTGTGGGCTCTCTTAACAAAAAAACAAGGGAATATTCCAACTGTAAATTTAGTGATGAGTGTAAAACAATTCAGGAAACGGGATTTAGAATATTGACCGAATACACACCTTCACTGCTAAGTTAGGGACCCTAGGAAAGACAAAACACCATGCACCATGCACTATTCCAAGGCGATCTTGGTGCCACTAAGTGGATCAAATTGTGCTGCAACTTCTTCCATGATTGTGCGGTCCAACGTGTACTGGTTAGGAGGTACAGTCACTCTGTCAGACCAGTCTACCAGTGGTGTCCTTGCTGAAGCAGAGGCTTCTGCAATTCCAGCAACATCTGGATCAGCATCACCTACCATTGCTCCTGCAGCATGAGAACTTCCCTCTGGTGCAGTTCTGGCACCTACGATGTCCTGCACGGCAGTGCTTGGCCGTCCCTGCTGTTCCAAGTCACCTCTTACAAAAAGCTGCAAGGGGCTCTGATGCCTTTCTGTTCGCAACCCATGGTTGTTCCATTGCTGTACGAAGGCTGTGATGTCCCTATTGATTCGTGGCAAGTAGACATAATGAAGAGCCCACATGTGCATCTCATTGTCAATGTCCACAACACCGTCACTCTCCAGGAAATTAAAGAGATCATAATAGACATTTGTCAACCCTCGCCACAGATCACCCCAGAGCCGCTCAATTCGTTGATTATGAGTGCTCCTTCCTCTGAGAGCACTTCCTCGTTCAGAGCCTCTGAGAATGTTCATCATTAGATACACGGATGCATTCTCTCCACCATAATCTGTCCTTACACGAGAGGGCACGCCATATCTGGTCACAGCCTGCATGAAACAGTCCATCACTGTGCTGCTGCACTTATTATTTGAAGCACGGAGGAAGACGATAAGCCGACTGTAGCCATCTATTCCCCCATGAATAACAATCCTCCACCTACATATAAGAGAAAAAATAAACAACATTTACATCTAGATATAAATATCTATCCATCACTATCTCTAGACAGAAACAAACACACACACACACAAATTAACTCCCTATTTGTATAGCACCTTTCTAGTCTTTCTAACCACTCAAAGCGCTTTTACGCTACATCACATTGACCATTCACACACATTCATAGGTGCTCAAACAGAAACTAACATTCACACACATTCATAAACTGGTGGAATAGCCACCAGGGGCAATTGGGGTTCAATATCTTGCCCAGGGACACTTCAACATGCAGCCTGGAGGAGCCAGGGATTGAACCGCCGACCATCTAATTAAAGGTAGTGTAGGTCAGAATTAAAAAAAAAAAACTTTTCCAAATTTCTTTAAACTTTTTGTATATATCAATGCATAATTAAAATCTAAGTACTCTGAAAAAGAAAGTATAAAAATCGAGTGTCTGTAGACCTCTCACGATTGTTTTAAAGACAGCTCATTATTTCCATTCACTTTAACCCCCTCCCTTCTGGGCTCCTTCCAAAGCCACGCCCCCAAAACACATGAACGCGCAACTCCGACAGCTGAGCTGAAGACGCATTATTTACCTGAGATGAGCGGAGAGGAAGGAGTGCATGTAGTGACATGTCAGAAACACATGTAAATAAAAAATCTAACTATCATTATGAATATAAACAAATAAGTTGTATTTTATTACTCACGATCAAGCAAGCATATTGATATAGGTAAAGTTTACATTATATATTTATTGATTCGCTAACGAGCTAGTTATCTATAAGGCAAAGCTAAAAACAGGTTGCATGATACACGTTTTCCATTGCCATCATTTACACTCTGATGAAGATGAATTTCGTGTAAGATTCATTACATATATATGGTGTTCTGCATGTAAGAGTTTGCTTGATGAAAGCATTGTTGATTCTGATGAGGACTACACTCCCGAGACAAGTAAGTTACCCATAGACAGTATAAGACAGCAAGTACCACATCGTCAGCTCGAGGACAGATCCGTGGTCGAGGGCGAAGCAGAGGATTTTGCTATTAGGGTCCGAGGAAGTAGAGGCTGAGGACGGGGTAGTCGAAGTGCAGGGCAAGGAGCACTTTTTAGACAAGAGGACCTGCGTCGAGTTTTGCATCTTCAAGCTCAAACAAGGGCATGCGAACAGGTACTATATGAATACGCACAAGTGGGCAGGTCCTGTGTGGCAAAAGGTTGGTTGCCATGGTTGCGAAGAGTGACAGTCGCCTAAGCCAATCCGTTGTTTCGTCCCGGTTCGAGATAATAAGCTGTGTTTAGTGCAGATTAAACAGTCTAGAGTCACTCGATTTTTATAAAAAAAAATTCAGAGTACTTAGATTTTAATTATGCATTGATATATATATATATAGAAAGTTTAAACAAATTTGGAAAGAAGTTTTTATAAATTTCTGACCCACACTACCTTTAACAAGCAAACCCGCTCTACCTCGTAAGCCACAGAGGGTTACCTCCTGGGTTTATTGCACCCAGATTAAGCAATAAAACATTGCATACATCTACCTTATATGTTTGTGGTTCCCATCAAGGTGCCACAAGGAATTTGGTCCAGCCATGCGGGATGCTCTCCGATGCAATCTCTGCGACATTGTTCTGAGGGCGGCCGCCCTTGGATCAACCCGACGCATACACTCTCGCACTCTGCATCTCTGTACACGAATTCCCTGTGACCGAAGTTGTGCCCTGACAGCCTCTGGTCCAATTAGGTCATTCCCACCTACAAGATCTTTAACCATTTCATCCAGGGCAGAGTCTGACATGTCAGAGTATGATGCAGAGCGGGTCAAATTGAACCTCCTGAGAAGTAAATAAATTACAAAATCACTGTATAGCTTAGGTTGTATATAAAAACTATCAAAAAAAATCATTAACCACACATTTGTAATCCATCAACTGCTTATCAAGTCTGCAAGATAACGCAGCAACATTAAGTCCTAATGCAACCTACCTGAAACGCCGTTTGACTGTAGATGGAGAAACATGCAGAATATCTGCAATCTGTGTCACTGTAAATCCACATGACTTTAGGAATGAGAGTTGCTCCGATGAGACGCAGAATTGAGGCGGACCTCTAGCACCAGTCTCAAGCCAGTGGCACCTGGTAAGATGAACTGGCTGCAGCAGTCATTCAATTGAATTTGTTAGAATTGCAGTTTGTGTCCAGTCTAGGTGTCTGAATGTTCTGATCTTGATGTACATCTGTACTATAATGAACTAAGACCAATCCAATTAACAGTTTAATTTGAGGACACTGAAGCAAGAGGGGGATGGCATGAAGTAATCTAGCTACAAACGCACCGTCACAAACTGTGATGCAGTGTCATTTTAACTTACCCTGTTGTTCATGCCATCTACAGTTCCTAACTTCATGGATATATTCAGCTATGTCTCCAAGTAGGCAATCTGCTACTTGAACATTTATCAGCCTTCCCCTTGCCCATTCAAGGCTCCTCTGCATAGTCTCCAATCATGAAATATAAAGATTTAGCAGTTGACATCAAGATGAATGGCAGAAAACAATTCAGTGGGGTGCCCATCTAGGTTTGACTTAACATAAGTGGGAAGGAGAATTGCATTGAGATAGAAATTCGTAGGACTGCAGAAACATTAAGATGGTTAAACGGTTTTCAATCAGGAACAAGGTTTATATAATGCTGTACACTAAGGGAGAGAACATCGGAAAGATTGACCAGCATCTCTGATTACACATGCACTCTAGGGGTGCATACACAAAGGGGTGTCAACTGACATTAAAATACATAAATGACAGTCAATAACACTAACATTACTCCAGGAGCCTGTTTAGAAAGGAGGTTAAGTGAAAACTCTGAGTATGTTAACCCTGAAATGAGGGAAACTCTGAGTTTTCGATTTCAGAATGGGAGGTATGTTAACCCGAGAAAGCAGAGTAAGTCAAGCCATTTCTGAAAGAGAGGTCACTTATACTCCGAGTCACTTACCATGGTAACTTACTCTGTGAACCTACATCCATTGCGGGACATTTCATGAAAATGCGATCGCAAGTGTCTTGACTGTGAATGTAAATGCAATTAAGAAAAATAACATTTGAATGATCATTTTGCCACAGTTTTTGCTTGAACATGTTACACATATCTAATAATTTCTGTAATGCATTTTAATTTTAATTTTGCCACTTATAAAGCGTTTCAATTATGCATATTAAAACTAGTGTATGAAATGTCAAATGTAAATTATGTAATTTCATTTTCATTTTGCACCAACCGTTGCTAGAATGGTAATGTAAAATGTAAATTTAAATACAAAATGCAATGCCATTTTACATATTGCATTGTCATTTTGAATATTACATATCAAATTGAATATTGCTACACATAAGCTTCCATAATCTAAAGGTTAAAATTTGTACCCTTTTCACGTGAGAAACAGAATGAATAGGCGAAAGAATGGGATTTGGGTCTTTCTAAACTTCCCCTAATGGGATTCTTCGGGGCTTTTTTTTTCCTTACTCAGGACATATTGAGGATACAAAATCAGTTGAGTTTGCTTCTGTTGCAATTTGTTCAAGGTTGACCCCCATTTTGGCTTAAAATGACTAGATGAACTGAAAAAAAAAATTGACGTTGATAACGTGTTGTTTATGACAATTAAAAGTAACGTTAAATTACACAAAAAATATATTTTTCACGTTTCAGTTCGTTCATCTAAATCTTTTAGATCTTTGTTTGAAACTTATTCACTATTTTCGCTCTTTACGTTATTTCCCAGAAACGTACAGGGAATAAGATGCAACAAGTTACATAAAGATGGACCATTGAAACTTGACTACGTGAAACACGCTAGTAGGCAAACCAGGTTGACGTTAACTAACGTTTAAGATAAAAAGGCATGGTTACCCTCTTACTAAATTATATATCCAGGTGATTTGACATGGCTAACGTTAACCCGGTCTCTAGTTTCAACTTGACATTCACTATCAATACTGTAAACAATAAGTTACTCCATTTCTCAAGCTACTTTACTACAGCAAAGTCTCAAGAACCCAAACTCTCACCTGGTTAATGTGGATTCCAACACAGCAGGCCCGGCATAATCTGTCTGCAAAAGAGCGAGTGCAGTCATCTCACTCTTAAAACGGATGTGTTAAAAACAACACAACCTGTGTTATATCTTAACACACCTGTGTCTAGTTAAGGACAACACATTTTGTGTTACTTTTAACTCAACCAGTATGGTATTGTTCTTAACACAAGGAGTGTGATTTCACTAAGTTTGCACTTTGAATTAGATTAAAATGTAACAACTGACAAAATATTGTGTGTAAATAAGTTTTATTTACACTGGTGCACTCTTATAAAATGATGTTGAAAATAACACAACCTGTAAAAAGAGAAGTTAAAAATGACACATGTTGTGTAGATTTTAACACATGTAGTGTGTGTGCTTAAGGACAACACATTTTGTGTAGATTTTAACACATGTTGTGTAGATTTTAACACGTTTTGTGTAGATTTTAACACGTTTTGTAGATTTTAACACATGTAGTGTGTGTGCTCAGGGACAACTCATATTGTGTAGATTTTAACACATTTAGTGTGTGTGCTCAAGGACAACACATGTTGTGTAGATTTTAACACATGTAGTGTGTGTGTGCTCAGGGACAACACATGTTGTGTCAAATTTAACACACAACCTGTGTCATTTCTTTACACATCTCTGTGTTTATAAGGATTACACATTTTGTGTTACGTTTAACACAACTAATGTGTTACACAGCAGTGTGTTGTTGAAACCTTTTACACACTAATGTGTTATAGTAACACAACTTGCATCAGATATGCGTCACATGTGACTGTAGTCGGAGTGTATTTGCCAGAGTTACTTCCCGTGTGCTTACAAAAGTGTTTGGATGAACACTGACACGTATTGGTAACTTGTGTTTATGTAGTCCAGTGATGTTTAATAGAGTTTGTTTGAACATTTGGATGTTTTAGACATCATTAATCTACTTAGACAAGCTCTTATTAAGAATGAACAGAGGTTTGATGTTTCATTTCAGTTTTATTTTAAGTCACCAGAATCGTGATTAATGGCTCCTTTATTTGGGCTCTTGACCCTTTACTCTTGTTTTAGTGTTTCTCTGGCTGCTGTAACTGTATTTTAATCAAATACATCTGTTATGGTGAGAGAAAATATGATCAGATGGTTCTTGATGATGTCATAATCAGCAAGTTATGATCAAGCTTTTGAGTATGTGGACGGTGTGCATTTATTTTAATGATGTATTCTTAATTCGAAAGGTTTTGTGAAACTACATCTAGCTATCCAAAAGTGCAGAATGACAAAAAAACGTTTAAAGCTACAGCAGAAACCAGTCAAACACAGATATCAAGAATCAGCATATGAATCTCAATAATGGTGACAAATGAAAAGTTTCATGCCGCAATGCATGCTGGGACTTATGGATGAGCTTTGTACTAGAGACATGAAGCTTTGCCACCATTGTTGAGAGTCATATGCTGATTCTTGATGTCTGTATTTGACTAGTTTCTGCTGCAGCTTTAAACTTTCTCTAAATATATTTTTTAAAGAATTATATCATAAGGTAGCACACACCATAATATCCTGTACACACTGAGTATTTGTAATCAAATATAAGTGATAAAATATAAGTCATCTCTTAAATATTAAACTTATCTTGCTATGTTCAAAAAACATCATGTTGGAAAATCATCATCTGATGATCTTTTTCCTCAAGGTAGTTCCAGCTGTTTCAGATGTGCAATATAAATACACAGAAACAGCAAACAGAGAAACGAATGGTGAAGAGTGAAGGGTCAAGAGCCTAAATAAAGCTGCCACTAATCACGATTCTGGTGATTTCAAATCAAACATTCAATGGATCTTCAACACAAAACCTGGTAATTCTCAATAAGTGTTTCTGTAGACGTCTGACAGAAATAAATTGTTTGTTATAATAAATTGG